>VWYI01026240.1:131875-301821 GCA_013399455.1 Anthoscopus minutus | reverse complement strand
ACAAAGGTATCTTTTACTGTAAGTTTAGAATTTTGTTTGTTCTGAGCCATAAAAATTAATTTAAATAAATATAAAATGCAAAATAATTTCATGTCAGAATTATTATATTTTTAATGTATAAAAAAGGCCTTTAAACTTTATATTTATATACTATATATAATATTTACTTTTTACTTTACAAATTATGAAAAGGCAAAAGCATAATACAATTAATACTCAAAGAAAATCGGAATTTGCACAAAGGTTTTTTTCCTTACTGTTTTAGTCTTTCAACAGGTATTAGTTTAAGTGGGTTTTACTTTCTATTTTACAGACATACCAGTAGAAAATGAAACATTTAAATATGCAAGCTTTAGCTAATCCTCCAACACACAGTCTATGGACTTGGTAGGATTATCCCTTATTATAACGCCGTTAGAACGGATACAAAATTGCAGTCTGAGATTAAACACAAGAATTGCTAAAAATGCATCCCTCTGCCTCTTCCAGTTTATTCTGCAAAAGTATTTAACATTTTGAAGCATTCCTTTAAGTGTCTCAAAAAATAATTGGTGCAGAATTCTAGCATTTATATAATCATGCAGCATTACTTTATGCAGGAAACACTATCCCTAACATTTAAAGTTAGCACTTTTCCCCTCAATCTAATGAAAAATTCAAGACATTGAGGAAAACAGTGGAATATTTTAATATATTTTCTGATTTGTTGGAGAAACCATCATATGTGGAAACGCTATTTCATCATATATGGGAACAGTATTTTATTTTTTCATTTAAACATTTTAGAGCTGCTGTATGATTGAAAGTCTCATCTTCCTCCCTATCATGAGCTGCTAAATTTCTTTCAAATATAATACTGGTAGTTAAGGATCCACTCCACTGAGGGACCCAAGTTCATTTGCATCCATTGGCTATGCTAAATGCTCAGCCTAACAGATGGGAATCTAATTGCAGACCTGTTGTCTGGATATTGTTAACAAATGCAGAAGTAGCAATATACAGGGCTTTTTGGAGCTGAATTTGGTCTGGCAGCAGGGGAACTCCAGTTAATTACCAACATCTGAATTTCTTGTTAAATGCAGGCAAAGGCAAAACCAGAAGTACTCAGACTCAGAAGGACTGAAAACTGATCAGCAGAAAACATAGACATTAGATCACCCAAAGCAGCTGTTCTGGAAAACTGGGATGAGGATTCCATGACCATACAATGCAAAACTCCATTTATGTGAAGTGGCTTCCATGTGAGAAAAAGAGACAACTCTAAATGTGATCATGAAAAGAATATTAAGCTTGCAAAGAAAGACACTGTCTCTACAGTGAAACATGGACTCTAAACATCATAAATGGAGGTATCAGTATTAGACTTAACAGAGCTCTAAAAGGCAAGAATTGAGTTTATTTGGTGATTTTGCTTTGAGTCTCAGAAACAGCAGGGAGGTTAGATTACCTGCAGAAATCATTCAAATTATCAAAATCTGTAATCTTTTTATATTTTCTTTGTTAAATGAAAAAGTATTTGCTCCTGTAGAAAATTACTTCTGCTGTTTTTACTCCAGCTCCTCAAACTGCTGAAAGAGAAACACAAGAAGACTCTTGTGGCAGTGTTTACAAACCAACACACCCTCACACCTTCCATTGTGTTGGCAATGGAGACCAGTTTTCTGTAGCACTTCCCTATTCAAGTTACTCTCTTGAGCGATTATGTATTTCCAAAGCACTCAACTCTGTCATTGTTAAATAATTTGACTTTTCTGCATTTTTTGCGGGGTTTTTGTTGTTCTTTGGGCTTTCTGTTTTGTTTGTGGTGGTTTTGTTTTGGGGGGTTTTGTGTGGTTTTGGGTTTTTGGTGTGGTGTTGATTCGTTGGTTGGTTGGGGTTATTTTAAGTCGGGGATCTAGAAACACACCAAGGTCTATATCCATCTCTCAATGTCCATGTACTTTTATACAAAAGTCTTATTGAGACCCTGGAAACCTACACAGTGTTGTAATATCCAAGTTGAACCTTTAAAAAATTGAAATTTTTTTACTCTGTGAGATAACATTTTGACGGGTAGTAGAGCCTCAAAAAAGAACAAAGCTGACATTTAAAAAATCCAACAGTCTAGAAATAATTTATTTTTCTCAATGACAACACTAAAGAAGAAGGAAACCAGGCTGTTTCCATGGAATTAATAACTGGATCACAAAGATTTCACTGACTGACTTCTAGACAGCAGATGAAGGGTCTGATGCTGACACCCACCATGGTGAACCCACCACTTGCTACCACTTGGCAGCTGCTGAACTCTCAAGGACTCTGAAGGCTGATGGGCTTTACATTCATTGACTTTAGACAGGTTGCTTAGAAAATTTTGCTATCTTTCTCCTCTCTACTGGGTTCTTTTAGTCTAATAAAATAGATTCTAAAATTCTCTGCATATTTTCCAGTTTCATTAACTGAAATTAATTGCTGTTCAATCTCAGCCCTTGCTGTGGCACAACTTTTCAGCTATCAGAGGTAGAGAAAATGGCAGACATTTGTTTTAATGACAGGAAAGTGATACCAAGAAGTCATATGATGTTTCAGAAAATGCAGTTATTATTCATGAATGAGTTTCAGGCTTTAATATCATTTGGAGCTGCCTAGAATTATTCTGCTGAAGACTTTTTGGCCAAAACAATCTGATAGTTCAGATAAAACACAACAGTACTTTGTCAAGGCTAAAAAAACCCAAAAGTCTCACATTGAACTTGATACAAAGCCTCCAGAGTCAATGGAAACACTCTGTGCATCATGCTACAGATAGCAAAACCTGATGTGAGGATCTGTTTCACAATTTCTTAGAGCCACATAATCACAGAAAGGCTTGGGTTGGAAGGGACCTTAAAGACCACCTAGTTTTACCCTCCTGCCATGCACACACTACGTTTGTAGCTCATCAACTCATTGGACCAACTTAGAAGAGCAGCAGAGCCCAAGCATCATAATACTAAACACAAAATGGGATATTATACGCAAACACAATTTTCACTCTGTTTCCTACCTTATTCAGATTGCCTTATGTACAAATTTTGTCATCATTTTATAAAATTTGTTACTTAAAGGTATCAGTGGTATCCATTCCAGCTACAGCCTACAATCAGTTAAAATGATATGAAATAAATTCAAAATATTAGAAAACTACATGAATATCCAGTGTAAAATACATTTCTTGGAGAAAAAAGGGATCACACTGACTAGATTCTTAAATAATCATTAAGATTTGTCATTAAACATATATTTTGCTACCCAACATATTTAATTTGACTAACTCTGCTTGGTTTTAATGAGCTTTCATAACAGCATAGGGAAATTGAACTGTCACAATTTAGAGACGTTTTTATTTCTTTGCTTGTGTGGTGAAGTCCCTATTCTCAGCAGTGCTTTTGCTCTCTTATTTTTATATTTCCTGAATACTTCATCCTTTTAAAAGTAATCCATTTCTTTATCACCCCTTTTTGAGCTCAGGCATGCTGCAGACAGTTGAGTGACAAAGATGACGTGTATTGGAGGTGTTTAGCTTTGTAATTTCATCCTTGAATTTTGTGATTACTAACAGGACAACTTTTTTAATTTGCTCTTTTGTCTCGATTCCCCTGGCTGACAATCTGCTCTGTGAGCTAGGCTTTTTAATCAATCACCTAGATAATCAAATGTCACTGGCTATCTGCTCCGTGTAATTACTTTTGCAATTAAAAATCAACCTCAAGTTGCCTCATCTAATTAGAGGGATGGGCAGATTTTCATCGAGATTGATTTTTTAATAAATATTGACTTAAAATGCCATAATCTCATCATATTCTTTCATTTTCTTTGTACCAAAAATCAAACAAATGGAAGAATTAACAAGCAGAAAGATTCATAGGACTTCAAAGGCTTTTGCTAGTTGAGACATACAAAATTGTGCTATAGAGAAGCCTAGCTTATCTCAGTCTAATAACACTCAAAAGCTCCTACCTTTTATTAGAAAAAGAACAAAGCATTTGCACCATTATATATTTCACTTTCTGAAGTAGTCCAAATTAAATGAATAACCTCTATACTTATAATTATCTGGCATGCATATGACAAAAAATATTGCATAGGTTTTGCTGAAGTACCATTTCAAAAGTAATTCACTTCAAATAAATAATAATACTGAGAATTCCTGTTTCTCCAGCACACCTCCCAAAATGTCTTTTTTTTCCCTAAAGAACAGTTAATTTGAGGATGCTTTTTATTGTTTTGAGTCAATAAAATGACAACATCCTCTATTTTACTGACCACCAGGAAAATAAGGTTTGTGGCAAATAGCTGTGTAGAAAAGTAGAAGTAATATCCTAGAAAGAGCTGAAAGATCCTGCTTTTGTACATAGTAAAGGAGAATAATTTTGAATCTATTAAAATATTGATAGAACAGCAAAGCAGCCTGGAAGGCATCACCAGGAATAGAAGCCTACCTTATTTTTCTTATTTCTGACATGGAGTTATTCTCTGCCTGACCTTGAACACTATGAACTCATTGAACCTCAAGAGGATGTTTCAACAGCAGCAGTAGCAGGTCCTGGTGGTGCCAAGACCAACGCTGCACTTGAAGAAACACAAGCCCTTGTGCCTGCAGGAGCTGTAACCTCCCTGGGGCTCCTGAGCTGTTAGAGCAACACATCTCCTTTCCTACAGCTGCAGAGCCAGGCTAGGCAGGCAGGACAGCTTCCCACTTCCTTCCCACCCCCTGTGGGAACTGTTAGTACTTGGGGCAGAGCCTTTTGTCAAAGGGATGCAGAAATTTTGCCTGTCTTGTTATCACTGTGCTTGATGTTGCTTTTTGACACTTCTCTGGAACACACCCAACCTTGTTTAAGAATACAAAGATACAGATGGCAAGACAAAACTGCACAGTGACTCATCCATGAACACAGGAGAAAATTTGTGTCTGTCAACAGTGGATGAATGTTCCATCTTATTTGCTAAAAGAAGGCCGTTTGTTTAAGAGTTGTTGATGACCCCAAGATAAGCTCTTTAATGTATATACGTACCTCAGTCATCCAGATCTCTGCTAAGCAGTTATTACCGTTCTAAATGAATGAAAAAACTCTGAATGTGTTGTCTTATTCAGATTATAATGATGGAACAGAATACCACAACTACAGCTGCTGGAGGAGTATGCTCTGCTTTATACTGCAGCCAGGTCCAGAATATGGTATTTGCACTGGAAGTATCAGCAACTAAAGAGTGCTTCACAATACCTGTTGAGATACTCATTGACCTCTGATTTGCTACCAAAAAGAATATATAATTTCAACAGTCATACAAGGTATTTTTCTCTGTAGTATAGGTGTCTAAAATATAATACTTTTCTCAAGTGAAACACTTAGCTCCTTGTTTTTTCCTGTTGACTGTGGGCTACCCTAAACCAAGAGAACAATAACCACCAGATTCTGAAGGGGCTAAAGTGGGATGGAAGAATATAATCCAGTCCCTTTTAGAATAACTACATGAAGCCTCTATTACAGCAGTGCTGCCAGTCTGGTAACAATATCACAAGTGCTTTACAGTCAATAACAAGGCTGTGGTTGTGTCAAGCAAAACAGCACTGGCATCTATGCTGCCCATACATTGCCAATATATTTACTTTTGATGGCTGAAAAACAAAAATGAAAGTTATTACATCTGGGAAAAAAATAACTGCTCAATGTCCTGAATCATGGTATGCTGAGCATGTGCTTGCCAAACGAGCTCCCTGTCAATGGTCGGGAATCTTTGCTCTGGGTCAGCCACCTTGACATAATTTCCCAGCCCTTCTGTCCAGAGCTCAGTTTCTGTTCCTGTAGTGACCAGGGAAAAGCAGATGTAGTGGCACCTCTTGTCTTCTCAGCAATTATTGAATGTCACCCTGCAGAGGCCTAAGGAAGAGGCTAGAAAAGGCCGTGGACAGGGGAAGAGGCATTTCGGGAGATCTGCAAGCCATTTGGTTCTTTGTTTATTTGGGGAAAGGAATGCAGATACTAATCAGGCTCTTGGGTTCAGCAGCAGATGTGAAAGTTGCATGCAAATATGCCTTCTCTCTCCCTTGCTAGCAGTATACATCTTCCACACAAAGGCCATCCATATTTACAAAGACTGCATTAGGCCTTGAATTTACATCCTCAGAACGGATGGGCTGATAAGTGCTGTGCAGTCTTGATGGGAGGTGCTTCAGAACAAGAGCCTCCCACTCCATTTCAGGTCTCAAAGCAAGTGGTTTGTAATTTTTTCTTTTTTTTATTATTTTTTTTTAGGGGAATCTTACTAACATCTTTCATTTCAGTTTAAAAACAGAATCAAAATCCAAAACAACTGCAGCTTCACACGTGTCCCCTGACTCCCTCTCTCTTGTGGAAGCTGCACAGATCTGACCATGCAAAAAGTCCCTGTGTTTTAAACCTGGGGTTCTAACAGTGTGCAAAAAGTGCAGGAAGGACCTGATCAGAAGAAAACTTTTGAATCATCCAGAACAAGTATTACACAGAACCAAGTTAAATGCAATTCTCTGGAAAACTTTTCAAGCATCTTCTCTTGTGTATCAACGTTCTATCCTTCCACAAAAGTAGTATAAAAACCAGAGTAACATTAAGGTGCATCTGAAACAGATTTTTTAGGTCCCTTTTCTAGGGTGGCGCAGACTTAGAATCAAGGGTTCCATTTATTGCTAAATCCCTAAGTGGTAAAAAGTTCTGAAAATAAATCTGCTGCAGATAAGGACATCCAGTCCCACCAGATGCGATGGAGTCAGCTTTTAAACTGAAGCTCCAGCTAAACCTACAGGTAAGAAGCTTCATCTTTAGGTAATTTGTCCAGAAAGCACATTACTACAATTATGCACACCTCTATTCTGGCACAGCATTCCCACACATTGTGCAGACATGCTTTACTGTTAGCGAGTGTGCAATTATTTAATATCCTCACCCTGAAAGTAAATTCTATGGCATCTCTTAAATGCGTAGAAGCAACTCAGATGGATCTTCTGGAATTAATTCACTGGAATTTGCCTAATGATTTGAAAAGATTCTTTAGAACAAAGATTTAAGAGTTGCCAGCATCGATTTTTATCTCTAGCAGTGAAGTCCTTGACAAGTTCTTAGTAGCATCCCTTCTTCTTGGTATACTTCAGAGCATTCAGTGTCTCAATAAAATCATTATTATAATGTGTTATGTAAAGTACTTACTCTTCTTGCACTTGGCAATAATGCTATAATTTTTCTCAACAAGACAGCCTACTAATGTAATAAATTTATGGTAAAATAGAAAAGGAAGATTAAGAATTGTTTTACACTCTGTAGTATAAGATTCCTAGTTATATTAGCATTTTGAGAAGGATTTATTTGGAGATTGAGGATTAATTCCCATGAAATCATTATACAAATTTCAAAATGTCAACTACTTTGATAGAGCTTATGATTTTATCTTCTTATTTTGACAGGCAACTGTGTAAAACAACTTCTGTGCAGAAGCAGCACAGGAATAAAGCAGGGGTAGGATAAATAAAGACAGAATGATCCTCACAGGTTTTCCGATCAGCTGTCTTTTTATTCTGATTACTTGTAGGACAGAGCAGTAATAGGCATTTTCCTCTGCACAAAATAATAAGAGCAGTACTTATCGCTTGTTGCCTACAGCTAGTGGCAAGAGGAAATTAGAAAAGTCCAATGAAGCTGAGTAGTAATTAATCATCATACAGTGGTGCCTGTCAAATCAGAGGGGTCTTTCCAGCTGATAATGCTGCCCAGCACAATTTAGACTGATAGAAATTAGAATTCTTTTTCCTCTGGCAAACACCAAAAATACTAGAGTTAGCACAAATGTGGCCAACTGCTCACTTCAATGACTGCCTGACCCATTTACAGCCAACGTCTGCATCGAGTTTAGCTCAACACAGATTTGATGGAACACCACTCCTCACAGCAAAAAATAAAAGAGTATCATTCACAACTGCTCTGCCTAGAGTGGTTAAACAGCAATAAACTGCTGGTTGTTCTTTTTTTTTTTTAATGCAAACATTTAAGTCTTGGCTAAAAGAGAAAGGGAAAAATAAATCTTTTATTCAAAGTGAACTTACTGCTTTTCTCCAGTTCACAAAAGGAAATAACGAAGCTCACACAGACATCTCAAACTCTTTTAAGGTGAAATAAATAAAAGAGTCAGGAGTGTCCCCTCCTCTTACTGACTGGCTGCCTCAGTACAGCTGGGGAGTAACACATTCATTTGGGGGATTGGGGCTTATTTTTGCCCAATGCAGCCAAAACAGTTTTGCTGCTGACTTTGACAGACACATTGTTAAGTTCTGATGAGATGAGGGCCTGACCTGGAGCTGCCCAGGCATGGATGGGTCTGAGCAGAGAGCTGGGAGGTGCCGCCAATGGGGCCCTGGCCCTGTGGAAACCCAAGGGAAAACAAACCTAAAGAAATGCCTCCAGGAAGGAAAGGCCAAAGAAAATGAACAAAACTCAGTCACAAAACATTATGACCCAAATATTTCTGCTGTGGCTCTCTTAAAACCGAGCACATTAATGTTATGAAACAAATCCAAGGCAGGGTAGAGTACAAGGGAAAATCCACTCAAGGAAAGGTCCACCTCTTACATTGCATATGAGCATGCTGTCATAAAAATACCAGTATAGCACAGTGACAGAAGCCAGCAGGCTTTGTGAGCTAAAACTATGCTGCTATAGCCAGAGCAGGCAAAATTTTACCATGCACACAAAGAAGGGCCCAATATATTAGGGTTTGCATTTCAATAATATGGTTGTATTTCTTCCTTTTCTTCATGGAAGGAAGGGATTCCATATTGTCACGGAAAGTGTGCATGCATGGGTACCTCTCTGACAAGCCAGCTTTGTGAACATAAAGGCTCTATAAATCTAATTCTGTGTATCTCAACTTTGGGGGAGTAGAGGAGAGCACAGTGTGTGCAGATAACAAAATTAACATCTGAAAAACACTTTGTTTTCCTTTCATCTGAGGTATAACACAGACTCATTAGGAGATCTGCATGCTTCTGTACCTTTCCTCTTAATATTAGAATGAATGAGTGCTATTTACATATGTCATTAGTGGGAAAATCCCCCACAGAGGAGTGCACTGAATCCTAATTTGCACTGAATAAAGTGCTTTATGATGTAAGACTGTCAGGCACCCCCGGTTGGTGCAAATGAATGTTTAATCATCACAAAGAGGTAGACATGACATAGTGCAAAATACGTCAGGCAGAATCACAGCCAATATGATCTTCCAGTGCTCAATGACTCTTTGATCAGTATAATCAAAATGCATCTCAGCAGCTGAAATGTTGCAAAAAAAGTAACAAAATGCTGTCTTGTGATTGTGGAAATTAAACTTATTTCAAGCACTAACATTTAGGGGGAGCATGCCTGATTTGGTGAGTAAATGCAACAAGTCTGGAGGTAATAATGGCAGCATTTCACATTTTTCCACTGTGATTAAATGGACCATGTCCCACCATGTGGGTGGGGATTTATAAAGAGAGTTACAAACCCTTGAGAGAGACAACACACCCACCAATCCCTTTCCTAAAGGTTTAGCATCCCTGGAACTACAGACCTGCTGGTACAACCATGTGTTAAGAATTGAAACAACAGCATGAGCTCAACATGCTGTTGACTAATACTCTCCATGATAAGTTTTCCCCTTGGTATTTTGCTTCTGTATACATAGAGCTATTATGGGGTCCCTCCTGTGACCCTCATCAAATTCTGTGACCTGTGTAATACAGGAAATCAGGCTACAGGACTTACAGTTGATGTTGACACATAAACAGCAGAATCCCTTACATGGCAGATAGCAGCCATGCTATATCATCAACAGTAGCCTTGATAACAGATAAATCTAACACAAAACCATTATTTTTTCCTAGGAAAATTCACTGTTGAGGAAAATAAACAAAGAAAGCCATGGCAGATCTTTTCTATTCGTTACAGAGAAAGCTTAGTGGTACTAAAGAATAATTAAAAAAACCAACCAAACAAAAAAACCACCACAAACAAACAAAAACCCCAAAACCACCACCAACAACAAAACCCAGTGAAATAATTTTATTGTGTGGGGACTTAATTCTAATACAACTGGGTTTCCTAATTTATTGTTTTCAATTGTTCGTGATTCTTCATGGTCTGAAGTGAATTACTGAGCTCTTGTTGGTTCCACTGGTACCAGATCAAGACTATTATTCAAAATTTACCCCTGTGAAAAAATCCAGGCCCATCTGTCACAGAGATGGTCATCCACAGATGTCAGAGTCAGCACCACAAGATGACCTGCATTCCCTCTGAACTCCCAGCTAGTGATTTTGTCTTTGAACAATACAAATTTTCAATATTGAAAGAACTAGCTCAGATTTCATTATTTACATAAATCTGAGAGATAGCCACACATAGACTTTTATGTTCAAGACATTGGAACAAAAACCTGTAGAAACAGATTAGCGTTTTTAAACAAGATACACAAAAATTTCTCAATAAAAGATGAAGAAAGAGGACCTCAGCCATTATTCATTAATTGCATAGATGTTAAAAAAATCTGAAAGGCACAGCAGAATGTCCTTATGAGAGAAACAACAGAGTGTTTCCAGATAAGCCTTGGAAAGGCTAAACAGCCTGAGAATTTGAATAAGTATGTTATGAGAAGTTATTTAGGCCACCAGAAGATAAACTGCATATTAATCAAGCATATTCATTCTTTCCCCCTCTCTTCCTAAATTAAGTATGCACTTAAATCCCACCAGCTCCAGGGAAGGCATTTCCAAGGCAGGGTTATATAGAAATAGGTGCCCTAGACTGATAATACAACCTACTCATAAGTTACACACTGGCTTAGCTGTGAAGCAAAGTAGACTTCATGCTGCTCTTGACCATTCTGTCACTGTAAGTATTCATGTATTTAAAATCAAGCACACACAAGCATTTTGCTGAACTGAAGCTTTACAGCAACTTAGGATCAAAGTTTGGGTGTCATGAAAGCACATGGCTTCTCGTAGAGAGGGCAGTAGCTTAAAATACTTGCAGTTTAATGCTAAGAAAATTTAATGGAATCCTGTGAGGGAAAATAGATCCCCTCAGCCCTCAGAATATGTAAGGTTTGGCTGCTGCCTTGTCCTTCACATGTCTCCAAACTCCCTCCATTCCTTTCTTTGTAAGCTTTACTGTGGTGGTCAGGATGACACAGGCAAGACAGTGAGACACTTTGCTCATAACAAATCCTTCCAGAGGAATTCCCTCTCCTTGTGGATAAAATGTGAGAAGCTGTTATCCTTCATTACTGTCTCCAAGTCTGATGCTGTGGAACTGAGTATTCAGGAATTGTTGCTCCAAGCACCAGCCAGTGCACTGCCATTGCAAGGCACAGACAGAACTTGGTAGCCTCCTGCCCAGTCTGCCTGAGGAAACTTGCTCGTGAATGCACCATGCAGCAAAGGCAGCTTTTCCCCTGTCCAAAGATATCCCTCCAGCTTTGATTTCCACACTGTTTCAAGCAGTATGGATGACAAGGGATCCTTATTAAACATCTTTGGAAGTCAAAATCTCATAAATCATTAGCTATTATTGCCTTACACTCATCCTTTCCAGGTGTCACACAAAAATCAACAACTCAAACTTCCCAATTTAATGATACTGCTCACTCCACCAGGCCTAGCTGGCTAAAATGAAAAGAGAGAGGGAGAGATAGGCTGAAAGGGGCAAGAAGGAAGTAAAACAAAGCACACATTTTTTTTTCTCATTAGGAAGCCATATAATGTTAAAGTAGGCAGCATCTGAAAGCATACATTTATAATGATCCAGTCTATGTGAATACCATCTTTCCTTCAGGATACCTTTAGCCAGTTCTCTTGTATTCAGCCCTACATTTACATATAGATTGAACCTTTCTAGAAAGCAATTTTACGCATTTTGTCTTAATATTTTTCTCATTAACATTGCACATAGATTAGGCTTCTTGAGAAGGAAGAGACCCACCTTGATATCATTGGCACAATTTCTAGAGATCGTGTTTGCTTTTAAAGAAAAATATGTAATAAAAGACTAATAAACAAAAGGCTGGTCACAAGTGAATTTTCAAGAATCAGATTTTAAAAAATTACAGAAATTGCTCTGGTGCTCTTTAAATAAACACTTCCTTAATTACCTCCTCTGGTGAGAAGTAACAATAGAAGAAAAACAACAGGAAAATTGCCTGTAAGACAAACTTCTCTCACAGGACTTAGTGCTTCAGCGAGGATCATTAGTCCTAATCAATCAGAGCATTTAATCATATGCTTAAGTTTAGGCTTACAGATAAGCAAATGTATAGTCAGATAAGACTAAGTATTGTGCTGAACTGGGGCTGAAGTACTCAGCATCCTGCAGGATTACCCTGCACTGCTGAAATCTAAATTTTCTTCATGTCTTATTTGCAGACTGGGTGTAGGATTCAAATTAGAGGAAGGATTAAGGAAAAAAAAAGTCCTCATGATAGCAGGGCCAGGCTAAGCAAACATTTCATATACACACCAGGAGAAAGATGAAAGGAAAGCAGCTGCCCTTCCACGGTCAGAAATTCTTATCTGTTGACCGAACCTTTGTTAGTTTGAGAAAGCACAAGTGGTCTGCATTGGCGGAAGGTTCAAAGCAATTTTTTTAATAGATAATGCAATCAAAAGTCTGTCTGTTGAAATATTTAGAGGAACAAGATATCGCTTTAACCCCTCTACACCTGAGACCTTTGTCAAAGACTTTAAGAAGTGCCTTACACTTGTTTATGTTTTTTATCTTTAATAGGCTTCTGCATTTTTCAAAGATTAACGTCCTGCAAGCTCCTTTGAGCGGAAGATATATTCTGTAACTTTTACCCAGTACTTCTCTATTGCCTTCTTCAAAGGAGCTGTATATGAATGTATGCTACCAAATTAAAAATCAACATGAAAACCACAAGTCAGCTGTGGTTGTTGTTGAGGAACATGTGGTTCTGGTATGCCTGTAGCTGATGCACATTCAAAACAAGAAAATTAATTAACCCAGGCAACTTACTAGAGATAAGGTAAAACCTTCAACACCTTTAAATGCCAATTTGAGAATGGAAAATAGTGTGTTTCTGTTCTGTCTGGTATAATTATCTCAATATTTACATCTTCTTAGAAAGAGTGGTGAAGTAAACAGGAACTCCATAGAAGAATTTCCCTGTACAAATGTTAACATTTTGGCAAGAGTGGGTGATTTCTGAGACTAAATCATGCAGAACAAAATCTTGAAAGTTCCCAGGATAAAAACCAATGAAATAGGATTAATATCTGCTAACTAGACTTATAGTAGGGGAATTTGGGTACAGGAGAATAGTCAACTGCCATCTCTTTAGTCATATATTTACTGTACTGGAAGGATTCCAGAAAAAATAAATCCATTTCCTGGGTTTGCCACTTCATCTCCCTACTTACAAGCAGGGGCAGTGCTGCATGCCTTTCTTGAGAAGTGGCTCAAATGACAAAGAGACAAATGTTATTATTCGATTCCAGCTCTGCTACTGGCTTTCATTCATTAACTGATCCTGTTATTGACTGTCATCCTACTTTTATTTTTTTCCTTTAATCCAAACATACTCTAAACACACTGGTTATACTATCTATACTACTTTCTAACAGGCCATGCTTTGGTTTTTGTTTCTAATTAATCACTACACAGGCATATTTGTTGTCACTGATCCACTCAATACATTCAACATACCTGCCCGAGTTTTCTAAGCTATTTGCAGCAAAAGTAACTAATCTTTTTTCATAACTTATAATCTTTCAGAAGGAAGTGATGTCATACCAGTTATCCTTCTGACTTTTGTAATATCCTTGCTGGCTCAAAATATATAGCTTCTCAGTGCTTTTTATCTTCCCTCCTGCAGCCAAAATTTGCTCTGCTACAAGCGAGTATAGCTCCCCTGAATCCACTTATGCCAAGACTGAGTTTAGCCCCTTTACCAATAAAATTTCCATTTGTATTAAAATTGTCTACTGCTTTGGAAAGACATGTGAGTTGGAATTACTCAGATTTCTGTGGGTATTTCTTCTCTGATTGGGCCCTCAGGCCATATTCATCCAGACACCAATACAGCCAGGATCAAGCTGTTTGTGCATTTACTATTCTGTGGCTGTGGACTTAGCCAGAAGGTCTTCAAAATCTTCTTAGCCTCTGGAGAATGGCTGAGGCTATTTTCAGGCAGCTGGTGTGGCCACATGAGTGCCCAGAACAAGTCAGAGGGTGCTCTGGCACCCAGAGCATTTCTCCCTGTGGCCCTGGCAGTGTCACCTTGCCCATGGCCCTTGCACAGCGGCTGCGCTTCCCTCAGAAGCCAGGCAGAGCAGGGCTGACTTTCCCCCTTATGTCAGAGGATGACAAAACATCCCAAGGAAAAACATTTCATGATTTCATCAGCTTTAGTAGCCTGCTCAGTGCTAGGTTCATTTGTTTAGAAGCTGGGGAGCAGCTGACAACTTTCTAAAGGCTTCTTCACGCATCTTTCACTCCTGTCCTGGTATTAGCCAGTCTGACCCAAGTCAGAGCCAGTCTGGAGGTAAGACCTTTTATATGAAACCTCCTTTCTTGAAGACAGATTAGTTACCAACAGAACATGCAGATGTGTCTCTGTGCTTCAGCAAACCCACTATTCATCTATCTCACTGCAAGGACTCATCATGGTAGGAGGATTAATGCCAGTTAGTTCCAGATGGAATTTTTAGTTTTAGTCATTTTATTGAAAACCAAGAAGCTTCCTGCTGTCCCCTGCAGCCCACTGTGAGAGCACTTTTAATCACCACATTTACTTTTTTACAAGCTGGAGCTGGATCCTGCAGCAGCAAACAGGCCAGAGCAGCGATGCTGCTGGTGGTGCTGGTGAGAAGCACAAGCTGGAATTGTGGGAAAAAAAGAGGTAGAAATGTACAGGAAGGTGAAGTTTATAATTCAGCAGCAACCACGGGAAAAAGTTAATGTGACAGATTTATAGATTAAATGAAAAAGAGACTATGAAACAATAACAAAAATACAACAAAATAGACAAGTATGTAGGATTTTTTTCCTTTAGGTAGGTTTAACAAAATGCTTAGACTAATATGATTCTTTTGTTAAACTAGATAATATTTTTGAGAAACAGCATTACAAAAGGTTAAACACATAACAGATGTAAGTTATAAAATACAAGCTGATCAAAGCTCAGATTTTGAGACAGATATGTTAGCAAATGATGATAAATCAGTCCCACTAGAATTGCTAGAAGTAGACAAATGTAACTCTGCAAGAGTGAAAGTCAAGAGTTGAAAATAGGAAAGAGAAAAAGGAGTGGAAACAAATGTTAAAGTTAATTCTAGACAACTTTTACAGAACATCAACCAACTATATTCCATGAAAAGGGAATAATGTCTACTGACATGCATTCAATTTGATTTCAAAATAGGACTCAAATGCTTTAAAGTCTTCATTTTGGCTTAGTGTATACAACATTCTATTAATTTCCTGTTTAGTAGCTGCTCTTCTCAAAAGTTTTCAAATTTCAAGAAGATCCATACTGTCATGGCCAAAGCTATAAAAGCTGTAGAAAATGTTACAAAAGCAGGTATGCTCAAGAAAGCTGAAGCCATCTTTATTTATCTTGCCTATATATTTTTTTTAAAAAAAGAAAACAACAAGTTATTAACACATCTAAGTTAGGACAAAAGATATAGACATACAGACATTTGAATGAAAGCTGAAGTTTCAATTTCTTTTCCTTTTGTAGGTAAATAAATACAGCACAGTGAGAAGCACACTATTTACCAAGACCTAAGTGAAACAGAAAACATTTGAAAGACCAAGAAAAAGGAGGTAATTGTTAGGACTGTCAGCAGGAGACCGCTGTGATAATTTGATCTGAACTCTGCTAACAAATCACTGCACCATTCTTTTTACTTTAGTATCTGTTTATGCTTCTACAAATTGAAACCCCACTGGCAATGCACTGAAGAACAGAGCTCAGCACAATAACACATCAGCCTGGCGATTAGTTCAAGGTGGGGAAGGATTAGTTGACCATCCCAAACCTGCAGTCCTCCTCGATATTTTGTCTTTCCCTGCTGAGGTAAAAGGGTGCAGACATATGTAAGTAATAAACTAACAGGCTTCCATCCACTTGAGGTTGAGTGGAAGGAATGCAGAACAAAACTATAAAAAAAATAATAGACAAAGGGGTAGTGAAGACTTGGGGGAACTCAATACCACATCTGCTAAGCTATGCTGGGATGTAGCACCAGGATGCCCATAAGTTTTTAAAGATATAACTATGCCTTTTTGTGATCTTGCAGCACACTGTTATGGCCTGAGCATGCCAACATTTAGACCTGACACAAGATCAAAAGGCTGATAAATGAGAGGAAAGGGGATGTTTGACCCACTAAACCATATTCTATAAGAATTCAAGGCTTTTTAAAGCAATGAAAAAAGTAATACATTATTGCATCTTAAATATATTGTGACATTTTTTCTAAGAAAAAGCCTAATATCTAGGTTCATTATATACTTTTATGCACATATATATGCGCAGACATACATATGAATCCATATGCTCATATTTATTTAGGTAAACATTTTTTACATTATAATAAGCTTCTGAAAACTAAATTTCTAATGAAAGTTGTATTAAAATCATTTGGAAATTAAATTGATTTGAGGTGTAGTTATTTATGGGTCAAATTTATTATTAGTGAAAGTATAAAATGCAGCAAAAAAGGAGGGAAATCCAGCATGGAATTTGAAATTAAATAAACAAAAAGAGGTTGGATTTTCTATTTTAGCTAACCTGTGATATGCACTAAATTTCTGCCACTGCTGAATTCAACATGAATTTTGTGACCTAAACAAAACCAATGTGAGTTTTGTTCATCTATTTCACCAGAGTCAGGATGCCAGAAGTACCACCAGTCATGTCATATCATCAAACTTCCAGAAAAGAGTTCTGATCTCTAATGCACATAATGCTTACAAGGCTATAGCAGCAATAGCCATTATTACACATGAAATTTATATTTAATGGAGAGTGTACCAGTACCAAACGCTGCACATTCAAAAACTTTCTGGAATATTTCTTCTCAGTGTCTTGTTAGGGATTGGTATTTCCTATCTTTAAAGGAACAGATGCATCCTAACCCCTAAGGATAGAGCTGTGCTCCGATCCACCATGAATGCAGGATGAGGAGCCACCAGGTTCTGAGCAGTGTGCAGGGAGCCATGCAGTGCCATCAGTGATATCAGAGCCACCCTGCCTGAGTGACAGCCCCTCTGCAGGTTTCCCAGTGTGCAAAAAATCACACCTGCTCTGTTGACAGTCCTGCTATCTCTCTTCCTCGTGCCACTGAGCAGTTTGGAAGGGGAGAGTAGAGTGGAAGTTGTTTTCTTGTGCCCGGCCCCTCTCAATGACTTTGAGGGAGTGTGTACTCTCCAGAGGAGGAATTTAGTATCAGCAGTTCCTGTGCTAATCTCTTCTAAGAGCTTTAGGTGCTCAGCACTTCTGGAAATCAAGTTAATAACTATTAATGACTTAGAAGGATGAGAACTGAGTCGTCATGGTACTCCTTATTCAAGCATTTTTCACATCAAAATCGAGTGAAAATTCAGCTTTTTTAAGAGAGAGGATTGCTGAAAAGGATCCAACATAAAAAAACCCTGACCAACGCAATTAAATTAAATTTGGATGAAAAAGTGATGAGATGTTCTGATTCTCCTGAGGATTCAGACACAATCTCCTCACAAATAAGAGTTGAACAATTGTTTTAGAGCATAAGGTGCAGCCTATAAAAAGGCAAAATGATAGTTGAGGAGACTGAGAAGCTATTTACCTTTTAAGTCCAAATGCAAGGAAGACGCTTCCAATGTCCTTAGCTTTCAAAACTCATCAATTGTGTTGTCTAGTGTCAGGGTATTGTCACTTTTTAAAATAAACTAGCTAAGATAAGGCTTATTGTATTGCAAAATTCACCTCAAGCTGACCACCTGCATATTTCCCCAGCTTCCAGGCCACTGCAGCTACTAGGCTACCGGTGCTCAGCTTTGTCTGGTTTAAAAGGTAGAGTGAGTGTGTCTCCAGTGAGAGTGAGTTTAAAAGGTAGAGTGAGTGTGTCAATGTAATCACCAGGCCACCACCCTGTAAATCATTGTGTAAGAAATGCATTATCAGTATGTCACACTCCATGTCTGCCGTACAGCCAGGGGAATTCCCCACTTTGGAATGCTCTTTTCCATCTTGAGCTGTTCTCCTTCCTGGCTCAGTCCAACATGCCAGACAGGATGGATGCTGCAGCACAGGCAGGAGTAGCTGCTGATGTCTGGGAGCAGTGAAGGCAGGCAGGTATGTCAAGAGACACACTCAGAATCAATTTTTAGAAGTAGGTAAAAATAGCAGTTTTTTTTATTCTCTACAAAAAAGAGTAGGTAGGAGAGAAGCCTCTTGGTAGACAGATTTGGGTAAATTTGCATCTTGTCAGATGCACAAAACAATTAGTTGAAAAAGTGCAGAGAACACCTACAGATTGTAGGCAATGTTATTTCTACATCTGCAGAACACAGATCAAAGCAGTCAATAATAAACTTCAGAAGACCTGAAGAATTACTTTGCAACGATTCAACTTTTTCCATCAAACCATCCCCCAAACCGTCAATAAATATTAGGAGTCACCTGCTTATATCAAAGGAGCAGGGCCAACACTGAAGGCAGTATTCTATCACACTTACAGATATATCAGCTGTCAGAATAAGTGAGTCTCTAGTACAAACATAGCAACACCTATATAAAGCTTTGTATTTTAACAAA
This sequence comes from Anthoscopus minutus, assembly GCA_013399455.1. Taxonomy (NCBI): domain Eukaryota; kingdom Metazoa; phylum Chordata; class Aves; order Passeriformes; family Paridae; genus Anthoscopus; species Anthoscopus minutus. The sequence goes on along the minus strand of VWYI01026240.1, from coordinate 282,975 downwards.
CATGAAAAGGAAATCACTGCCAGAAATGTTAATACAATTGAATTCTTAGCAAACAGGTTATTTTTTCTATTAGTACCAGAAACCTTTCTATCAGATAAGTGTATGACATAGTTAGAGACACTCTTTATTCCTTTGGGAGATTTAATTTTGCTTATTTTTAAGGTGACAGCACAGACTTTATTATTCTTAGTTTTAAAACTCTGATGCCTGCATTGTTTTGCAGCCAGATTTAAATTCTTGGTTTCAACAAAGTTTTTTTTCCATTAAGAACTCCGAGGTTTCCACATACAAATAAAATTAATCTTATTGATTACTGGCTTTTTCATGGTGGAAATGCATATCTGAAAGTAAAAAGATGCAGGAAACAGAGGGACAGAACTGCTGTGGTGAGTTTTCTGCAATAAGAAAACAAAGCAGCCAAACTCTGACAATGTCCATTGTCCTCACCGTCTGGAGTACACCAACATGATGGACAGACTGCTCACCCCAGCCACCTTTGGGGACAGATGGCTTCATTCTGGACCCAGCAGAATGTCCATAAAATTAACATTGACTACATGTTCCTTGGTAAACAAATGTGTTTTGATTGATGAAGGAAAACTGCAAGAAACACTCTTTCAAAGTCAGAAAAGCCTCTCTGCATTTTCAACTTCCAACCCACCAGCCTGGAGCAGCCAAATAATTTAATAAATGTATTTTAATGCAGTCTTAAGTGACATGGTTGCATTAAAATCCAGTTATTGCACGACAGATTTGTTGTATTCCAAGGGAATTCCAAGTACAGATTTTAACTGATGTAAAACCACTCAGATTTTGTTTAATATCCTCTTAATCCTGCCAATTTTACTAATAAGATTACTGTCTAAAAGGCAGCTAAATAAACTATGCTGTTGACACTTTAAACAAAACAAAAACACACCCACCTACCCCCTGAAAAGTGCAATTTCTCCTGAAACATTCTTTGCCTCTATTATGGCCCCAATCCAGCAATGGGACTACTTATGTGCTTAAAGTTAATCGAGTGCTTAAGTGCTTTGCTGGACTGAAGCCTGCAATAACATAAATCTGAGTGGACAAATTATCATTATGCATAAGAAACTTGCAACAAAATTAAAATCATTAAACAACTGAAGTTGTTTGTAGAGATACTTAAGTGCTGCATGATGATGTAAAGTGTGTGTGCATTTTGCACATCCTAGTTTTGCCATTTTATTTCTGAAGAACACGATTCTCACTGATTTGACTGCCCACATCTGAACTTTCAGCTACAATCTTAGAAAGGGAATGACCCCTTCTGCCAGCTTTGTATTCTGATAGGTATCGAAATCTAACTGGACAGACACCAAATATTACTGGGCTAAAGGATGGGTCTGTGGGAAAATGATTTGCAACAGTAGGTTTTCACTACAGAGTGAGCAGCATTGGAATGGTAGAAAGAAATTATGAAAGAAAGTGAAATGGGAAATTAAAATATCAAAGTAAGGGGGAAATGGGATTTAATGGAGCAATTTTTACATTTCATCTTTTGGGTATTATCTGAAAATATTTGGACTTCTTTTCCCCCATCAGCCAGGCCTCCTCTTGAGCCTTAATTTTCATTTAGTTTTTATCTCTGTCACACAGTCTGCCTTTATACAGTCTCCTTGCTCCTGCTCTAAGAACATTCAGGCTAATTTCCTTTTCCCTTAGCCATTTATCTTTCCTACACCCATTGAAGTCTATGGATGCATGCATCTTGAAGGAGAAAAAAAGCTGACTGTATATGTCATAAATGTGACCAGGAATCAAAAATAGCTTGGGGATTAAAATCCATCAAAACTGCACTGTCCAAAGCAAAGCAGAGTCAAGAGACTGTCTAGACAAGTAAATGAAAAAGAAGAGCTACATTCTGCGGGAGTGTTTTCCCAAACTCTTTGTCATTGTATTAAATTTCTTCTCTTTCATCAAAGCTCCACCTTCAACAGAACATTCCCCAAGACCTTTAGGCAGTGTGTGAACAAGGAGGGGAGCCAGCACAGCGACCCTTCAGGCTTTGGTATCTGGATCCATGTGAGCACTGAACACTCATGAGTCTGTGGAAGCCAATGTTCCCCAAATTCACACCACACAATGTCAGTGCATGCACAACAGCCATCTTGCACCTCTTCCAGCTGGGCTGCTGGATGTTCCAAAAACTCAGCAGATTTTCCTGCCAAAATGTGTCAGCTTTGGAAAGCAAGGTGGAAGCAAAAATCCACATGGGTTATTCCAGCATGGAGGAATGCTAGCAACCACCTCACAAAGCTTTCTGAGGAACTTGAGCTTTCTGTGAATCTTCCTAATACAGAGACTGCTTTTCCATCACTCCCCTTCCTGTGGGGCACATCTCAAGTTAAACAAGACACAAAAGCTTTTCCTCTCCTGCTGCTGTCCCTCATTGCCCACTGAGGAGATAAGACAACTGGCATGCGAGGCAGCTATGCCATCATCAACAGCTTCTGGCCATCAGCATCTCCTTGACATGGGGAATGCTCCCATCCAGACCTCTGCTGGCTTTGCAAAATAAGTGTGGTGGACTGGAAAATCGGGTCATGTGTATTGGTTTCTGGATTCTATTACAAATACACTCGCTGTGCGTTGTTCTGGGGCCCTGGCTTTGCTCCAGCTTGGAACTGTCAAGATTAGCTATGGAGTATTTTCATACAACTTTCTAAACCTGTAACTTTGTTGAAATCATCTTTTGTGTGTATGTGGGTGTGAGAAATGGATTTTCAAGGAGATCTATGAAAAATGATGGTATCCTCAGTGTTAATGCAACTGAAGTTTTCAGTGATTGAGAACCATTTGGTTATAATGAACAAAAATGCCTCCACAACTTGACTCTGCCATCATAAATCAGACCAAGTAACTTTGCTTTGGAAAATGGAAGGAGGTTTAATAAGAAAAATTAAATACTGAAGTAAATTTCATATAATTACCTGTACCCTAAGTGAAATTCCCTGAAGCAGAGGCCCCTTTATTGGGGCCAAGAAATACAACAGATACGGATCTCAGGGTGGATTAAGAACTACTCATCTAATATCAATATGGCTGCTGTCAACTCAAAAAGCATGAGGGATCAAAAATAACTATGGACTATGGAGCAGGAAAAGAGGCTGAAGGGGATAAGGTGGCAGCCAAGCCATGCTGTACAGAGCTGAGCTGAGCTGAAGAAAGACAGGACCTACACAAAAGTGTCAGAAAAAGCTGAGAGGGGATGTGTAATGGCTGGCAAAAAACCCCTCTAATTGTTCCTCAGTCCATGATGAGCATGCAAACCTGCAAACCCTTTCCTGGGCATAATATTTCCTTCTACCTTTTCTGTGGCAGAGCAGCTGTTGTAAGTTCTTTTCATTCTCCTGCTCACTCTCACACATCCTCTGCAGCACTTCCTTCTCAGTTGTGTTGTTGGTCTGAGTGTGCTGTGCAAGATCATGGATATGATCTGGACTTAAATAAAAAATACCCTCCAAAACATACTCAGGAGAAAGCAACAGGTGAGAAAAACCCAGAGTGTCAAATTTTATACTTTGAAAACTGTAAAATATTCTCAAAAGGTTTGATTTTTTAGGAAGTGCTTTAGATTAGCAAACAAAATTCATTTATGTTTGGCAGCATTAACTAATTACTGTCTGCAGACTGGCAGCACAGATGCAGCTCCTGCTAAAACCAGCACCACAATTGTTAAGCAAGTAACAGCATAATAGAAAGCACAGCTCCATGGAAAATGTACACTGACAAACTTTCAGTGCTTTTAATTGTGCACTTTTTAATTGGTATTATTCCTAACAAGAAAAAAGGCTACCCTCAGGAGGCTGCAGAATTATATTTGCCTGAAAGCTTATTCTTTAAATAAAAATGGCTGTTCATAGAAAGTCTATTAGTTTCTTCCTTCATCCCAGAAATATGTTCTGTCCCTTGGGAAATAAATTTTAATTTACTGTAATTTTTCTTGAGGTTTTTCACTTAGTATGTCAATGTACACTGTTCCTTCCTCCCTTTCTTTTTTTTTTGTCTTTGTGTAAAGACCAAGCTTTTTAAAAATAGAATTAAATCTGAACAAATGAAAAAGAAATTAGTCAAAAATCTCAAAAATAGCTGAAAAATTTACAGAGCATTCTTTCCAACATTCTTAATTTAATATGTCTGTATGTGTGTCTCCATTTTCTAAACAGCAACAAGGACAAGAAAGCCTTCTAGTAAATAACATAAATTAAACAAGCCCTGTTAATATTGCCTGCTGACCTCAGAAAGGTGGAAGTGAGAATAGAGTTCACATTTCTTCTACTGCCGAGTTTGTGCATTGATTCTCTTGACAAAAACTGAGTCATATGAAATGATCTGAGGTTCTATGAAGAGCACATCCAGCATGGTTTGGAACCTCCAGTTACACATCTGGGTCTGCAAGAGTGAATGACTAAAGGAAGGAGGTAATGAATGAAGGACAGTGGTATTTAGGACTCCTGAGCATGCACCAAGTGGAAATGCAGAGAACACAGGCAGCAAACTGTGAATGTGTGAATGGAGAAGTTCTTTGTAGTGATCAATATGGCAGCCAAACAGCACTCATGCCACAAGAGCCAAAGGGTTGTTAAAATGAGAGTGATGGTAATCTGGACAAGAACTGATGTAGAGATGGCTCAGGATAAGCTATAACTCTTCAATGTATAGTAACTCTTTCTTAACACTGACAAAAGAGAAAAATCATGGTTCACAGCTCTAACTGAGCAGGGATGGACACCATTCTGAAGAAAAGGGCAAATGTAGTCAATACTACAATGCAATGATGTATTGGGTGGAGGTTACAAAATTCTGTGGAAGAACCACATCCTTGAAACCAACCTGTCCCAGCTTGGAGCAGGTTGAAGATCAAGCCAAGCTATCTAAGAGCAGGAAGCCCAAAACAGAAACACTCACCTCAACCAGTACTGGATAGAGCTTTGATGTATGTGCAGCACAGGGCCCGCAGGGTGTTATTTCCTCCCATTCCAGTCATCATGTGGAAGGTGATACTGAGGTGATGTTCTCCACATCCATCATTATACTTTGCTCACCTTACAAAGCCTGTACCAATTTTCATCCTCACCAGTTTCACTCCATGCTACTCAAGGGACAACATACTTTGCTTTACTAAGTAACAAAGAGATTAGATCCAATATATTTCCTTTGTGTACAAAAAGAACTACAAAAATTGTTGCCTCCCCCCTCAAAAAAAAGGTTAAGTAGGCTTGCTCTACCATGAGTAAACTCACACTTCCTAGTTTCCATTTAATTCAATGTCTTCAACCATGTTTTTTTCTTACAATTTCTTAAAAAACTGGTTTACTACTTAGACTGATTCAAAACCCTGCAGTTTCTCAAATCGCTTCTACTCCTCTCCTGTGTTTTTAAATACTCATGCTGAATGTCTTATTCTGGATTTACAGTAGTCCTCTCCACATACTATAATTAACAAACCTATGTTACTAGATCCCCAATATGATTTACCAATTTGTTCTGTGTTTTGGCATGGGATTTCTCTGGCATGCTTAATTTGATGATATTCAGCATTCAAATCTTCCTCTTCAGATTCTGTCATTTCTGCAACTACATTGTTAGCCAGTCTTCCTTTATCTTTCTTTATCCCATTTTTAACATGCTCATTCTCCAAAATAAAGTCTGGTTAGGTAACATCACAAAGAATTGAATGGTGTTCCTAATACAGTCTGGAAAATGACACAATATTTCCACTCCATCTTTAAAATTATGATGGTGCACAGTTTTCACTACAAATATATATTTGGTAAGAACAAATTCCAATAATTGTGGAATTAGCCACAAAGTATTGAATAGCAATTTGCTAGGATAAAAAAAGTAATGTCTCTTACTAAGTTCTATTTGTTTTTCTCCTATCCTGTGTCTGTACCTGGTAGGAAACAGTAGTTAAAACCAGGACTAGCAGCTACCATGAGCTGCTTTAGCACATGTCATGTACTTCCTGCTGTGTTTTATTAGACAAATATAAAATTAACAACAGAGCTATAATGATTCCCTAAACTGGTTCCAACACAAATTTCCAATTTGAGGTCAGATGTATTGCCTAATAAAATTTTACAACAGCAGTCAAGCCATGGTAGTTAGCCCCTCAGAAATACAACTCTTAATTCACCAGGTTTAGTTTTAAGGCTTGTTCATCACATAAAACAAAAATAAATATTATTATAGCTTCACTCAAAATGTTCAGACGATAACCTCCAGATAAGATGGCATCAGGTTACTTTAACTGCAAACAACACAATTAAAGATACTTGATATATTTACATTTGTAGCAAATATCCACTATAACATTTTGATTACTTGACCTGATGCTTGTAAACTGTCATTCTGAAGCTACTTGGCAAGTACACACTGTTAATTCTATTGCTTACAGAGCATGAAACTTTAGATAACAGGCTGCTATGGTCTTGCACTGGGAAACCTTTTGTGTTCTTGATGAAGGAAACTGGGGCAAATAAATGCTTTCTTAGCATATCAATAAATTAAAACTGAAGGGATAACATTCTAAGACCCCAGCTAACAGCAGAATGTGTTCCATAAAAACAAAAAACTTTGTCTTCCACAATGGCTGTTTGACACATTTAGGAATTCAGTGTCAGTCCTTAAGACTTTATTGGAAACCAAGTCTATCAGAAATTGTATCAAGAGCAACAGAAATGCAAGCAAAATTTCCATGGACCTATATTTATTCTGTAGAAAAGATAGTTTAGCACTTAATCATACCCATAAATCATTGGTTTGGACATGCCTATTTAGAGTGAACAAAGTGAGCTGCCCCTATTAGGGCAAAAACTTACCCCAAAGTATGACTTGATCTAACCAGAAGTTTTGTGCAACAAAATAAGGAAGATCTGTTTCTTTTTTTTTCCCCCAAACTTACTGAACAAATAAAGTGAACTAGGACTTTGTTATGTAATACACATAAAGGTGGTGCTAAGGGAAGTAAACATTAGTGCTCTAATATGCAGGATCAAAAATATACTATTTCTCACACACAATTACTCTTTTTCTGCACTTTAAGAGTAGGATTGTGTAAGAGCATCTGTACAGCAGTTTATGGCCAAAGCTTCCTTGGGATGAATGAAGATGAGCTACAATGAGAATTTTCACAACTGTGAACAAAAACAAAGGCACCAACCTTGGAATAAAATTTATATGCACATATATTTATAAATATCTCTTTAGAGATACTGTATTTATAAATATCTCTTTAGAAAAAAACTCCTTCAAATCTAACAACCCTTGAGACTGTTTTGCAGAAAAATCAGCTTAAACCATTCCATGAATACAGAGCACTATAGCTGTATTTCTCAATCCATTCGAGTTGTCTCAGCTTTCAAGTATAACTACCAACTTAAATATGCACATTAACTGAGAAATGGTGAGTACACACCTTCAGATGCACCAGAATGAATAACTGAGTGGAATGGTTCCAAATGGATACTCTGGCAGGCAAGATAAAAGAGCAAGATCACACACAAACATGCGCTGCCATATGTGTAAGCTGCAATTTCTGATGGGCTATGTTTTTCAAAAAAGTCCTCAAAAGCCCTTTTCCACAGTATGACAGCAGGCATTCCTGGATCAGCACTGGTTTGCAGGGCAATCGAAAGGGGTGATATTTCAGAGAGAAGCCTGACCTGCACTAGATATGCAAGCATTATGCAGAGCCTCAGCATGGCATAATATTGTCTCTCTAGATCTTCACAGTCTATAAAAATCTCATCACAAATAATTAACAAAGCCAGAGCTAACATTTCAATTGCTTTCAGAATACTGAAGGTGTCCAGCAACAACGAATCACATGCTTAGTTTCAAGTAGAAACTATTTATTTAATGATTTTGTGTCTCTATGGCTTTATGCTGTTTTTCTAACTGAGTCCTATGCAGTCAGGAGATAAGATGAGGTTGTACTGTTACAGATTAGCTTTCTTTTCCTCCTTCCTCCTGTGCCCCTTCTCCCCACTTAGGGACACTTTGGGGTTTCATTATTTAACTTTCCCCTCAGGCGTGGGGATAACACCATTGGAGCCATTTTGCAGGCAGCAGGATTCTATAAATGAGGCACTTATTTAAACAGCTTCACACAGAGTCGATGTCAAAGTTCTTGGCTATTTACAGGTGACATCACAAGAGATGGCTTCTGAAGCACAGCCAAAACAAGTACCATGCACAGATTAATTTTTCTTGTCCAACATACATCAGAAAACAGTCATTCCAGCCTTGCTTCACTTCACAAAACTCTTCCTTCAAGCAAATATATGACAGAGCTGCACAACAATTTTTTTTTGCCTGTTGAACAGAGTAGAATTTGGTTATTGCTGAGCAAGAATAGAGCAGATTTTCAGGTACAATTCTCTCTCCCATCACATTTTAACATCCTTGGTGAGAACCTACAGCAGACAAAAACCTCCACAGACAAACCAAAAAATGAAGTCTGGTATCAACTCTTGACCGACATGACTAAGTAATCACCATTTAATGAATCAGGATCTGATAGTGCTACCTAAAATAATAAACCAGGATGTGAATAAATTAGTTCTTACTTTACATTTCTTGGAATCCATCTGAAATGCAACGAAGATTCAGGAATAAGACCACAGATACTTTTTTTGGAAAATTGTAACAGCAGATTAAATATATACAGTCTTTAAGTGGCAAATATAAATCTCTATTTTCCAGGGTCAAGGAATTTCATGAGAGCTCAGATTTCCAAAGTGAGGCTGGGAAGGTGCTGGTGTAGGAAGCTCCATGATCCCAGCAGAGCTGCTCCCATGAGGGAAGCAACTGCAGTAGCACCATTTTCAGGGCCCTAAGTTTTGAAATTTAATGTGCTGACTTAAACAATATACACTCATGCTTAGAAACATCTCTCCATTCCTCTGTTAGATATTAATTCTACACAGTAAATGTTGCCATTTATTAGCATACATTTGGAGTTTATTTTCTCAATGTTTAATCATGCATAGTAGTCATTAGCATATATGAACACTCCTTTTCTAGAGGAGTTTGTGTAGAATTCTCATTTGAGTTAATTGCTATGTAAGATAGCTAAATTCTAATTAAAATTCAATGGCACATGTAATGATAAAATTTATCAATAGCGTCTTTCTCAGCAGTTACTTTTATTAAATTACTTAGCCTCATTATTTATTTCTTGAGATTGAGATTCTAAATTAGTCTAGTTTTAACCACTGAAACATAATTTCACTAGGCTTTAACTGCAATGTTTTTACTTCATATTTTAAGGAAGTAAGTGTCTTTCAAGTTTTGTATTGACTTGTTGTTGCCTTGCTATGTCTCTAAAGATCTTTATTAACCTCTGTCTCCTGGCTCTGGAAACAACAAAAGCAGCACATGATTGGTGCTCTTGAAGCTAAAACATCCCTCTCCATCACTGAGCTAGGAACCACGCAGTCCACAAGTATCTTGAGCAAAATATAATATGATTAACATGGATCAAATTTGCCATCAGATAAAAAACCCAAACCTTTTTCACGAGAACATGGCTATTCTTCTGCACCCTCACTAGTAATGTCATTTGCTGCAGTACAAGATATAATTTACATTATTTAGTGAAAAGATCTTCCCAGTACAGAGGTCAAGGCAGCAGCCTGGACTCTTTCTTTGACTCTCTTCAATGCTGCACTTCTCAAGACATTTGTGTGTATTTGCATAAGCATCTGCAAGCTGAGGAAAACACTTTGCTCATGCAAAGGGTTTTCCTCTTCGAGAAAATTTATCTATATTGGGCAAGCCTTGTGACTTGAAAATACAAAAAATCTCTTTGGATCAGTTTCATGTGGGTGGAGTGTTGTATGTGTAAAAAATACCTGTGTCAGGTTTTAATCTGAGCTCAAGCTCTGCTCCCTGCATGCAGGATGCACTGCTGGAAACTAAATGTGTCTGAACAAAAGCAGAAGAACCTTGAGCAGCAAAAACTCCTTTCTGCTACACCAAATGCAGAAGGCTGTTATTCTCAAACATAAAAATGACTAATCACCCTTTAATCAAGTTATGGTTAATAAAGTCATCCAATTTTTGCTTAATCACGTTAATATTCAGACATGTTAAACACTATATCCCTTCAGGCATGCAAACCTGTTTGCCAAGTTTCAGCCTACAACAAGGTGTAAATCTCTGGAAACAGCCCCTTGGAAATGCTGACAAACCTTTGGCTATTTTAACAGAAGTTGGTGTCTCTGCAAAAAAAAAAAGAAGGCAGAGCTCACGAATTTCTCTATGAATTTCTACCCTAAGATTTGCAGAACGTAATTCCAGTGCCCTAGATTTACTCTGTGCAGAACCCCTATTGCTTTATAAGCCACAGAATATTACTGAAATAGGCAGGAAAAAGAAAAATTGACTATAATTATTATTAGAAAGTAATATTTATTAAAAAAATGATTCCACCTAAAAGTTTAATTATAATAGATCACATTCTCAGAGGCATTTGTAATCAGGGTTATTCAGTTGTTTTTAAAGGTGCTTTATGACTTTTGAAGCAGAATAAAATGATAAATAATACATTTTCCTCAGTGTTGGTGGGAAAGCTCAGGCTATAATTAGCATACAAAATTACATATTCTGATACTTGATGTTCAGTGATACCATTTCCTCCATGTCATACAGCATAAATAAAAATCTGGCAATCCTAATACCCCCAATAACTTTATTATAAACAACCACTGTTCCAACACAGCTTATCTTCAATAACCCTTTAAAGTCAGAGCCCCCGTGTCTTCCACCAGCTTCATTCTAACTGGACCCTGCCCTCTGTGATGCAGCCTCTGAAAACCCCAGATTTCTGTCTGTTCCTAAAGAGCAGCACAGGAAAAGCTGTGCCACTGTGGCCAGGAAGGCCCCTTTAAAGGGAAAGCCTGGGGAGATGCTGGGCAGGCGCTCCAACAGAGGAGCTTTGTGCTGCCATGCAAATGGATCCCTGCAGCAGCCTCCAGACAATGCCCAGGGAGAAGGCAGGGAGAGCCAATCCATCTGGGGAGAGTTGGGGAACTCGGCCTTCCCGACATTCTTTCTCTCACACAAAACACTCCATGTTGACAGCTGTGAATTTTAAACAACTATTCTGTGTATGTTTTTCTAATTTTGTGCATTCAAATAGTTTCCTCGGCATCAGGGGCTCAAAGCAGAGTGCTTGGATTTCATAATTTAGAGATTTCATGCTTTTCAAGGAGTCACAGCAACTCCTATTGAAAAGCAGAGTGGAAATTAAGTGTCTAATGGAGAGAGCATCAAATGGCAAGAAAAGTGATTGCTTTAGAGGTGTTACAGAAAATAAAATTCATATTTACATAAATTATGATTACAGAGAGTCTCTGTAAGCTAAACTATGCATGTGATAAACATATTAATAGAAAGTAGGGAAACTTTTCTTGACTAAACCTTCTGATTACTCAAAATCCACTCACAATTTGTAGTGCTCCTTTTAAAGTAAAACTGCAGTATTTTGAAGAAAATGTTTGCTTTCAGTCAATTAATCAAATAAAATATTTGGATATCAGCAATTTGTCCAAGTAATGAGTGAAGTTTTTTACTAGGTCAAGAACTAACTTAAAACAGATGCCTGAATAGAGCAACATTTCTCTGCATATTGAAAAAAAATAACAACTACCACCAAAAAGTCTCAACCACCAGTTAAAAGCCTCCCTGTAAACCAGAAATACCAAAAGAGGTTTCCTTTTCCAGTTAAAAAAAATATAGAAAAAGAAAAGACTAGAAAATAGCATCCCATGAGTATTCCATGGTGATCCCATGAACAAGGATTTATCTGCAAAATGGAAATATTACAGAGAGGCTGTCATTAAACAATTCTGGCCAAAAGTGAGGTTTGGATCTGCTCCGCAGAATTCTGTCCAACCAGCACTGGTGGAGCTGTCTTCACCAGTGCTCTGGGAAGGGAGCAAGCAGGAAGAAAGCAGGGAACTGGAAGTCAGGATGAGTGGCTGCCATTCCTGGCTCTGCCACTTTAAAATTGGAGAATAAGGAAGAGGAAGCTGGGGAAGAAATCTCTGGAGGTTTCAAAGTGGAGGTGGTCAGGAGCCATCCCTTTTTTACAATGACTTGAAGAGTGAAACCAGTTTCAGACACACTCCAGCCTTTTCTGCAAAGCAGAGTGATTCTCCTCTGGCAGCTCCTGCAGACCCCTACCCTGCCTCCCAAGGATTTAGCCCCACTGGGAGAGCATGCTTGGAAAGCCCCTAAAGCAGAAAGCACCATGAAAATGCAGGAGCCAGGAAGACCCTGTCCTTCCCAGCAGCCAGATCACTCCTACACAGCTTCCTGGTGCCAGGCTCTGTGCCTTGCCAGTCATATCCTGCACCTTTCTCCACCAAGTGTTGAAATTAGCTTCTGATGCAGCCCATCTTTGACTCAAGACCAGCAACAGGGCTTGAACTTGAACCCACTTGGGCAATTCACTGCTTGAGGCACAGACCCCTTGTCTTTACAAGGTGGCTTCAGATCACTCAGAAGTTGCTGTAGGAGAGCGATGCATCATTTCCCCCACTCCACCACCAGTCTCTACACTGGTGAGACCCACTCCTTGTTGACATTTTCTCTCCCTAATATCTGCAGGAACAGCAACAGCAATGTGGTTTTGTTTAGGGGAGGACAGGAGGTGGGTTCTGTCTAGTCTGGAAATGTATTTTTCATTCTTCCCAGTCATTTATTGTTCTTCTTTTGGCACAAGAAGAACATATTTTGGACATGAATTTCTCTGTGGGTGTTACATTGGAAATTAATCTTTCTCCAAGGCATATACGGTCTGGGACAGTTTTGAAATACGTGTGAGAGGATGGAGATGGGAGGGAACACACGGAAATGAGGCCACTTGGTGGGGCAGGCAGAGTTATCTAGCATGTTCCCACAGCCAGCCACAGCACACACCTCCCCGCACTCCTGCTGGGTTGTCCAGGCCAAGGACGGGTTGCTGGCACGAGGCTGAGGCACAGCACATTACAACACGTGCCCTTTGTCACTTGTCCCATCCAAGGGAGCGCGGAGCCACCGCCAGCAAGGAGCCACCACCCTGCTGAGACAGGAGGGACCTCTCAACAACGTGGCTCAAGGTCTGCCACCATTTCACATGTGATTTCCCAGCAAATTTTTTGATTTTCCCTCATCCCATATGAGCACTGCTTACTCCACTACTTCCTCCTTTCAGGGTGACTCCACTCCTGTTTCTTTTGGTGGTGTGTCCAGTTTCATTTGTATGGTGATACAACAGAGCACAACCCTGTCCCTGTGCTGGGCACTATGGAAAAAAGAAAAAAAAGTAAAAAATTGTAGAGCTCTGATCCAAAAGGGTCAGAGCACCACACAGAAACATTAAAACTGTAGATGTTTTTTCTGCTTAAATAGAAAAGAATAAAAAGCAGAAACTTATCCATTTTCTATAAAACAAATACTAATGAGTCATGATGGGGCATTAGAAAGTCCCATGTACATACATATTTAGGTACTCCTCTGGCTCAGAATTATGCTTTTTGCAAACAAAAGGCTTCTCTCTACAGATTTACACAATAGGTTTACACTGAGCCATTACGATCTATCATGTAACCGAGGGCTTAATGACTCTTTAATTTAAGGATTATTGACACAAAAGAGGTAACAGCTGCTTAAGAGTTACTATACAGCATCAGCTTTCCAAAGAGATATCACTTCATCATTTTTATATTTTCTAAACTACCCAAAGATGTTTACATTCATGGCAGTGCCTTGAAAGAAAAAAATTCTAGAGGAAATAAATAAAAATATACTTAACCTCAGTGAACCAGGAAAAAAACCTAAATTTAGCATACTCAGTTGAGAACAGTTTTCTTTTTATTCATTTGTGCCAACGTGAAAGCGTTGAGAAACAAAACTAAACTTATTTTATCTGAAAATAAGCCTTCTGAGCTAAGGCCCTTTATTTTCTGTTGAAGTCCAAGAATTATTTTTCTTAGCAAAGTTATAAGGCCCTTGGAAAAAGCCTTACACAAAGGCAGCACTGACAGAAGTTTAAGTACAAGGGGTAGTGGATGTCGCTGTAATAGCAAATGCTTGAAAATGGAAGAGTGTTTGTTAGGCTGTGTGCGTGTATACATATATATATTTATAACCCTTTAACAATGAATATTCCTGCTGCCAAGCATTTGGAGACAGAGTTGATTTCCTTTCAAGTAATTGATGTAGGCTTTCTTCAGGACCCCGTCCAGACAAGTTCTCCACCGTGGAGCAGGAAATCACACCGTCAAAGGAAAGCTGAGCGCTCCTTCCACACAGCCCGGGTCAGCCCCTCCAAAACACTAGATTTATATGACTGCTGCCAAAAAAACTTGCATTTCCATGCCCTCCTGTTGCTAAGATAAAGGATGTTTCCTACTGCCTCAGAATGCCGTCCTCATTTAAAACTCCAGCTATGTTCTGACAAAACACACTGCTGTCACCCCAAATTGAGCAAATGAGCCTACGTCCTACAGTATAAAGACCAAAAGAGTTATTGAATATCACCCGGGGAGCACAAAATGAAAAGGCTCCCATTTCTTCCTGACCTTTTTGGGGCATTTTTTTTCCTGAAATCGGCCGAGCCCTTCAGCCTTCATTTCTCATGCTGTCTGTGGTAGCACAGGAAGGACAGCCTGGACTTTGCAGTTTCAAACAGATCAAGTTTTGTTAAATAACTTTTTCTTTTTTTTTCCCCCTCCTTCTTCAAACCCAAAGCGGAAGGGAACACTGTGAAGAAAATGGAAACTGGCAAAGAGCTTTTACTTCAAATAGCCTTATAAGTCAGCGTTGATGTGCAAAACTAATTCTGTTTTTTTGGCATTCAAATATAACCCGACAGTTGCAGAAGGGAGGGGTGAGGGTGGGAGAAGCGCAAGGCAGCTTCTCAGCCAAGTGCAAAATACTGAGACGTGTAGAGCTACAACTTCTGTTCATCAAATGAAATAAGGATTAGATTTACTGGCACCAAGCTTCGTAGGGGAGACTACAAACTTGACCTGGGAAGTTTCAGGAAAGGAACCCTGGGACAAAAAGCAGTTCCGTACTGCTGCTGCCTTGGGGAAAGGCATTTCACTCACAGCAGAAGAGGATGTTTCCACAGGAGACAATCCCAAGCTTCAGCAAAATAGATATGCAAATAACTCCATTCATGAAAAAAAAAAGAAATACCACTGAATATAATGTAGCTAAATATTTGTTCAGGGTTAAGTGATGTTGTCTAAACAAGCAGAAAAGCCCTTTTTTAATGTAGATTGGCTTCCCTGTTAGTAGTGCCAGCCACATACTTACTACTTGCTTATTTCTATGTTTTTCATTTCCTATAAATCTCCTGTGTTATTATACAGAGGTAAGCAAAACTCTGGCACTGGGTATTCATGTGAACCACCCCCTCCTCTGTCCAGGCTTAAGCTGAGCAGCCCTGGCTGCTGCTCACCACAATCGCACGGATGTGAATGCCCGCGCTTCTCATCCCGAGGATGAGGTATGAACCTGAGCTGGCAACGTTCACCAGCTGCAGGGACACCCCACATGGAAGAGAATGAACCTGATTGTCCTACAGGGCCCAGCTGTGTGGCCCAGCCTGATCCCCCTGCTCTCCCCCTGGGCAGCATCACTGCCTCCAGCACCCGACATCGTGCCTGTCCTTGTCTCTGTGGCTTTCACTGCTCAATGCTGTTGGCCCAAAGCATCACCCAGAAGCAATCCACAGCTAAGAGTAAGAAATTTCTATTATGTGAAACAGCCACAAATGTGAGGGGTCAACAAACACTGCAGCAGCCTCAGGGCTGTGACATGGGGGGAACTAAGTGCCAGAGGATCCTGAGTGCCCTGAACACTTCACACAGGAGGTATATGGAATCACTCCAGCAGAAGGGGAGATCTCAGAGGGAGATGAGGGAATGATGCCATGGTGAGCAGGCATCTCTAGGAGAGGCACTGCACACTTATTCTGCTGGGGGAAAAGCAGCTGTATAAAATGTGCATGGGCTAAAGAAAGATGCAGAGTTTAGGGGGTGGGCATGTGTGAACAACATTTAAACATAATGTATACTATTTCCCTTGATCCTTTTAAATCATATTTAAAGAAGGTCACTCAAAAACCTACCTTATAGGGTCACCTCAGCATCTTGATGGGAAAAAGTTACCCAAAAATTGTTACATAGTCTCTTTTTATCACAAACAGAATGAGAAGTGTTTACATCAAGTCCTGCATCTACCAAAATCCCAGTGTATTTTTGACTGGAGTGATTTAACTCAAGTCAAAAGTTAACAAAGTTTCTATTTAATGTCTGCCACTGTGTAGTGCCATTATTCTACTGCTCCCTTCGAGGGAAAAGCCATTCATAAGTCTGATCTGAAATGAATTTTTCCAAATATATTATTTGCATAAAGTTTTTTCTCATTGGTTAGTCACATCAAATCAACACAGCCCATGATCACAGACAACTGTGCCTGGCAAAGGACAGGCCCCTTTTGGTGAGGCCTCTCTCTCAACATCTATCTGTTGGTGGTGAAAGTAAATTTTCTGTTGAAATTTTCCACTGGAGCCCCAAGCATATCCCCAAAAGGAAAATACTACATTTCAGCCCGTAGTCCCCTTGCTGCTAACCAACAATAGCCACAACAAAGAAACAGACAAAACAAAATATTTGAAAAGGAAAATACAACTTTGCAGCAGAACCCACCCCTCAACCTCACCCCAGCTAAGAGTGCCAGGTTCTCAAGGAAACTTCTATAGAATTTCACACACAACACTCATTTTCTTTTACCACTCCTCTTCAACTTTACTTTCATAAACAACTGTTCTCTTTTTTTCTGGGGAGGAAAGCAATCTACCATAACCAGGTGGATTCAATAATGGAGGCCTAAAACAGGGGGTCAAAGAATATGAATGGATTAAATGATTAGGGAGAAGAATATGAAGTCTTTCACCTTTCAGGTTTCTGCTCTGAATTTGTCTGATGTCAGCAGAGAGCAAGCAGTGTAACCATCAAGGAGCTGTGGCTGTGTCGAAATCTCACCTTCAGTTTCTAGGAGTTACACTAAGGGATCATTAAAAAGGGTGAATATTTTAAAGACAGATATATTGGGCCACCTCATTATCAAAGCTCATATCTACTTTTCTGTTTCTTATATTAATGGCTATAAACACACCAAGATGTCTTTTCAGTTAAAAAACCCTCCTCATACTTTTCAAAATTAATTGCAAATTTTTCAGGCATATTTTGTTTTCCTGTGACTCCAAATATCAAAGATATGCATCCCTATACAACTTTTAGTACACCTGACTGTCAGTCAACCAGTCATTCTTCATGCGCCAAGTGAAACTTCCTACAAGCAATAATCTACTTGAGAAAAGAAAAAAGAGTAAAAAAGAGAACAATGTGACTCTGCCATGTGCTATTCCTGTGCATGCCTGTGCTATGCCATGTGTATTCCTGCTGAAATTCAACTTAAGCACTCCGTGATCTTGGTGAAATAATGTTAGAGTCTATCATTATAGTATTACCAATGGCTAAAAGTGACAATTTATGCACATAAACTTCCATCTGTGTCTTACAAAACAGCTCATCGCTTCAGCTCCAGAAATTGTAAAAATGTTACCTTTTTTTTCCCCAAGACAAGGGAAACACAACTAGCAAAGTGCTTGAGAAGTAAATCAGCCACACATGCAAGGTCCTCTCCTGGAATGAAAGGAGTGAGCTCAACAAGTAGGATGCTGCTTCTAGATGTTAGAAATTTTTCAGAGCTAAATGACATATTTGGTTCAGGATTTAGAAGCAGCCATGATTACATCCAAAGTGCCTTCAGTTAAGAAGGCGCAACAGAACCAACAACCATGACTGAGGCTGGTTTAATAATAAACTAAAAACTACTTAAAATGAACCACATGTTTCCATGGTGATGAATACATATCTCCCTCCAGACTGTCTTGTGATGTAGAAAACATTCACCAGTAGTATTTTGGTGCAATCTTACTAATGGAAAATTCATTAGTATTTGTCAAGATGGTGATAACACTGCCTTGGATTAATTTTAGACTGACCTCAGTGAATTGGCAAATGGAGATGAAAGCAGTACAGCACCCAGTGGAAAAGTAAAATTAGTGAAGTTGTCTGCTTGTGACATATCTTTTTAAAAAAGAAGATGACTGGTGGCTGCTAAAACACGTGCAGGCCTATTAGTTTTCCTGTCTGATACCTCCTAATAAATCAATTTTTGCTTTAGTAAGCTCCTTCACCAGTAAGAAGACTTAAATCTTCTCAAACAGACACAAAATGTTATCATCTCCTTAGATTAGCCTTGCTTAATGGCAATGAGGCATGGCCACTTGCAGACACCCTTAACAAAACCCATTTGACAGGTATAGGATCAGACATAGAATAGGAGAGGTCCCAAAGCTTGCCTTTACTCACAAGGCTGCTCTGAGGGTATGAACTGCTAAACTCTGTCATCATCCCTTAACTTACAGAGCTCCTTAATACGGCATGGTGTTCTATTCAGGGAAAAAAAAAACCTTCTTAAGAGTACATATTTGACTTTGATCCAGTGACATGTTTCTGAAGGAAAGCATCTGACAGGACAAAGATGTACAGTACCTCATTTAGCCTGTGTGCCATATGTGGCAGCTTGAGGATCACTGTCACAGCCCCTTCGGCTGCCATCCAGGACTGCACGGCGTGGCAGAGCACAGGGATTGCTGCTGGGCTTCAGCAGGAAAAGGCTGGTGAAGTGTTTCCCTGGGCTCTTTCCAACGAGTTTATTTACATGTTTTATTCAAAAATTTAAAAATGAGACATTTTAACTTGGGATAAATAATAACAATAATAAAAAAAGTTATAACTCTTCACGTTATAGAAATGACATTTGCATTTTCATTCAAAAAGCCCATAAGCATGGGTATCATTTCAAGCATGCAAACAGATGCTAATCAGCCTGACCAAGGACTTAAAGCTACATGTATGCAAGAATACTTTGCTAGGAAAAATCCTGCAGATATGTACCACAGACATGCATAGCTTCTTTCAGTCAACAGACCCAGAAATCCTGGCAGCTGCTGGATCCGCAGTTTTAAAAACATGATCTCTTCCAAATTATGAATTTTGGGGATGTTTTAAGCAGAACAATTTTAAGCAGAAAATGCAACCAGAAATAAAACACAGTGATTTTGGTGCACAATTGTCCTTGCAAAATATCTGCACAAGTCAAAATGCTAACTAGCTATGACTAGGTAGGTGGTATTTGTTGTGAATAAAATTTAAATTGAGAGATTCTCCAGTGATTTTTTTGAAAACCTGATTTAGATTTAACTTTTCTCTGGCGTTGTCAGACAGTGCTTTGCAGGTTTCATATTCCTTTTTTTTGTTTGTTTTATTCACTAAATCTGAAAACCATTCAGCAGAAAAGCACTGTTATGATATGTTTCTAATTTAAAAAGGAGCAAAGCCGTACAGGAGGAAAAGGAAAGGCATAAGGGGGAGCTGATTACACAAAGATATGTCCAAGTGGACAGTGTTTATGAAAATAATCAGCTTTACATCTAAGTCTTTACATAGGTGTTACACAGTCTAGTTTCCTACCCTTGTTCCTTCAGAAAGCTGCTTGGGATTCCCAATATGAATGTCAGTTCAGCCGACTGCGACTTTAGTAAGCGTGCCTTTTTTAATTTCAGATTAGGAAGAAATGTACAGTGTCAAGAAATAATACGAGTGATATGTTACAGAGACATGCAACAAAAAGATTTCTTTTTCTCTTGTGATTTCTGGTAGTCAACAGCAGTTCTCTTTTTCATGTAATCGTGAATCTAAAGGCAGTGATTATGTCAAACAGATTCCCTGCATGGGTTTAGAAAGAAATTTCTTCAAGTCTCACAGCTTGGTGGCAATATTCAAACATTTATTCAATTATTGCCAGTATTCATATAATGAAATTAGTGTCTTGAAAGAAAACTACTGAAATGAAAAAAAAAAGAAGTTTAGGTAACAATTTTCAATTTACCAACTGATCCCAGGTCTCAGTAGAGATGAGTGTGATCTATTCTTTATATCTTCCTTCATGCATTCAGCATCCTAAATGCATTGCAATTAAACCACAGTCTAATTAAAACACAAAAGACTTTTCAGTAATGAATCTTTCTGGCAAAGAGCATCTTCAACATTTCATAAACAGTAGCACTTGTCAAGAGATGTTAAACAAATTTCAGAAGTGAGGCTTTTCACAGCAGCTTGGACTATTTGGTATTTTGGTCTTTGGTGCTCAGTGTCAGCCAGTTCCTTATGTTCCTAAAACAGACTAACAATCTTTAGGCAAATATACACAATTAAAAAGCTTTATCAGTGTGCCTGGGTTTATATGTGGTTTTCCAAGGGAAGTGGCTTGACTATCACTTTCTGACCTATTTTCACCTTGTTCCATTTCATAATGTCCTCTCAGCTGACTGCCTGAAATTGCATTCATTTAAGTGGGATAAAAATAACAATAAAACTCAGTGCCTATAGCAACCCTCAAGCTACAGAGGGTGAAAAGAATTACATTTTTAATTCACAAAGTTCTTTTTACATATAATCATTCCTTTTACGTAAAGGTCAAGTTACAAGACTTTCTGCATTATGCATAGTGATTTCCATTTTGGCTTATTATTCAGTGGTATAAAATTTATGATGTCAGATTTCATGACAGTTAAACCTGAGTTTGTTCTGTTTCAGAATGACATCTGGGTATAGTGAATAACAAAGCTTCTATGTTAAAATAGCCCCATATTTTTAGCTTGGCTCCTACAAAAGAAATCAGACCAAGAGATACTTGAACAGATGTTGAGAAATATATTTCACTTCAAGTGCTGACAAACTAGAATGGGAACAGAGTTGCATAATAGGAAATTAATCATTAAAGTCAATCATGAAAAATATTCAATTGTTTGGAATCAAAGCGTTTGGCAAATATTCTTTTCTTTCTGTACTATTGCAGGGAATTTGATATTCAAACCCAAAAACCTAAGAAACATGCTCGGTGCTGTTGCTTAATCACTGTATGAGAAAAAACAGGTTTTTCAAGGTAAAAAGCGTACAGAAGAACATTTTATTTGTTAATGTGTGTATCAGATAATGATTTTAACTGCCAGTACAATTATTTATGATGACTATGCAACACCTCTAGTGAAAATTGAGTAGTCTTAAGGTGTTCTGTGCTGTTCATTCATGCAAAGAATTCTTGTCAAATATTTTAATGAGAAGAAAAGTATGGCAGTCAAGATTAAAAGTCAAGGTGACCTTTAACTGTGGAAAACAGTATCTACATATCACCTTACATTTTTTTTTAAGGTCATCACTTCTCTCTTGAAGAGTCATTCCATAAATGGAAGTAAGCAGTGCAATGTGAGCCCGAACTATAAAAACCATCGTTCTGTC
The DNA here is from genome assembly GCA_013399455.1 of Anthoscopus minutus. Classification (NCBI taxonomy): domain Eukaryota; kingdom Metazoa; phylum Chordata; class Aves; order Passeriformes; family Paridae; genus Anthoscopus; species Anthoscopus minutus. Next base: position 261,508 of record VWYI01026240.1, on the reverse strand, counting down.
AAAATTAACCTACAGCTATTTTAATATCACATTACACCTATTTTGGTATAAATTCCAAACACTTGCTGTGATGTCATCAGCAAAACAAGCAAAGAAACCATGTTACAGAGAACAGGGACATACAACTGCCCCCCAGCCCCTGTTATTAACAGCACAACAACTTCAGAATTGTCACTCTTCATTATAAAATACAAACTCATCTGTGACCTGGACATGGCCAGGGTGTGCTGACTCAGCTGGAAAACTGTTCTGATGGGCACCTGGTAGCCTGGTGTTCTCAAGAGTCTTTGGGGAAACCAAGGATGCTCCCACAGCACAGCCATGACCTGTTTCCTACTGTTGTGCTTCCAGCTGTTCCAGTTAGCCAAGCTGGGCCCCTGCTCATGCCAGGCTGTGCACAGGTTCTGCTGCATGAGCAAAATCAGCACGGCCAATGTGACCTTCAACAAGTCCAGGGGAGCCTGGAAATACTGTTCCATTTACCAGAGAAGAAATACAAACATATCATTAAATGTTGTGTGTTCATGTTTTCCAGTCTCCTTACAGCAGCTGTGGCCAGTGGGCGATGGATTACCTGCACTCCACACATCTCTGCTAGAAATGCCCCAGAAGGCATCCAACCTGCCCAGCTCCTAGGCAGAACCTCACACTTGCAAAGTCCTGCATTTGTTCCTGCAGCCTTCTTATAGCTTCCTTTTCCCCCTCTACAACTGGAGGGAAAGACAAACCAGGACACTGGGAAAAGCCACCTGCAATTCACCTCCTAGACCTTAGCTATGTTAAAAAGAATTTTTTTCCATCCAATGGCCGAAAAAAGAAGCATCACACCCCAAGGACAGCCTGAGAGAGACCTCAGGGCTGGTCCTAAATAATGGCATGAACCTACTTTCTAATTTTGTTACTTCATCTCCAATTTTATTCGTTTATCTGCAATCTTTGCTGACTTTCCCACACTGAAAGCAGCCCAGGTATAACACAACATGAGAGTGATGATAAGTTTTCCAGATTAACACTGGTTTGGGTCCAGCCAGCTTGGCACGAGCTGCTCATGAGCACAGGCAGCAAAATTAATGTTTACTTGTGTCTGTCCACAAAGATACATTCTTAGTTATATATACTAAGAGGATTACTCACTGACTATCATTAATCATTTTTATCACTACCAAACATAGTATCAAACACACAGAAAAATGTAGTTCCTAATTGCTACTATGGAGACAAAGCAGCAGAGGAACAGGAGATGAAAATAAAGTACTGGGTGTCATTTCTCCTGTGAAATTATACGTGGAATATTTTAATTAATAGGTGATATAATTTGTACAAGGTTCTAAGTGAATCTTAAGCAATTATAACAGCCAAATGCAGTAAAACAGATTTTAAAATTTCCTAAGAAAAATGTTGTGGATAAAATTGCTAAAACATGTAACAATAGAATGAATTTATTAAAACATGACAACACTAGCACAGCTTCAAATCAGAGCCTGAACTTGCTGCTGCTCTAGATTTAATAAGATTTGTGTTCTTCCCCACTAAGAGTATCCATTTTCTTCTGAAGACCCATTTGCCACATATCATGTAATGAAATGAATCAGACAATCCGTGGGTTTTTTTTGTAAAATATTAGAATCTGCTTAAATTAAGTTAGTAATGATGCATTGTACTTTAATTATCTAATGTGGCACACATATAATTTAAAACAAGCTCTCACAAGTTGAGCAAGTGAACTTTCTGTATCTATTAGCAATCCCCACTGAGTTTTATGCAAGTTAGACTTGAAAACACTATGGTACTTAAATTTTTACTTTCTATTTTTTCTTACTGGTTGGCTGCTAATGTCTGAAAAGTGGATTATATTTCTACAACTGCTGATGCTAAACACTTTCTCTGTTTAACACACAACGATATTTAACACACTAGTCTGCTATTTTGGCTTTATTGAAACGTGCACAAAATTCCTTTTTTAGCCACTGAGGAGACTTGGAACAAGTTATAAAGATTTATTGATCTAGTATACTAACTAGAGTACATTACAAATAGCCAAGTGCCAAGCAGTTGCTTTGCGCCAGATTGTGATTTACAAGTGAGGAGAGGAAACTGGATTACTAATTATGTACAAAAATCTAAGCTTTAAAAAGTTGTGTACTCATAATTAAGGTCTTGCAAAATAAATAGCCTTTGTCTATCTGAGACAGGCTTTTATACCAAAATCTTTTCTTTAACATAGATACACACATACAATTTTATTAACAGAATGTTGAGCTCAAATTTAAAGAAAGTTCCTGATCTGGAAAGTGTCACTACTCTCTAAAAACACCACCACCAAGAATAAAACATTTAATTATTCAAAAAAGTTAAATTCATTAAAATCTTTTGCAGTATAGTTTTAATTTTGAAAAATATTTACTGAATGGTCTGTTCTGATTTTCTTTAATATTTTCCATATTTCTTTTCATTTATCCACTTTATGAGAACGAGTGCTCATAAGACATATAAGAGTATTATGTCACTGCAGTGTAATTCATAGGAGCTGTCTGTTGTCTTTTTTAACTGATGCTTGGGCTATGTCACAGGTAACACAAAGACTGCAAAATCTGAACTGCAAAAGTGAAGCAGAACAAGTCCAAGGATCTGTGGGACACACAACCCTTAAACCTAATGGAGGCCACTTGCATCAAATGAAATTAGTCTGGATAAACCAGCAGTGCAGAGCAGAGGGTGACATCTGTGAGCCACAGCCTCATGCCAACAGTGAGCAGGCTCAACCCGACCACGAGCACTTGTGATTTCATCACTGGAACCAGCAAAGTTCCCAGAGTTTATTCTATTAATTTATAAAGAATTTACCACATCATTGGGTGGTAACAAGGATGTGATTGAGAGCAGCAAGCTTTTCCAGAAACACCTACTGATAGTTCAACCACGTTGGATCCAGTGTCACTGTCACCACACAGACACTGATGTCCGACATCAGCTCATGAGATGTGCAAAGCTAAATCAGATGCTGAGTAGCAAAAAAACAGACATAAGACACCCAAAGCAAGAAGCAAGTCATATTCAAAATAGCAGGGGAAAATCATAGCCTTTCATTTATAAAATTATTTTTTAATTCTTGTATTTTAATGCTATAGAAAAAAGTTGTAACTAACTAGTAGTAGTTACTGTAGCTCACTAACAATGTATGGATGTGTCTTCTGGAGGTCCAGCTCCACAAGTTACATGTCAACAGCCAAGACATACATAGCTTTATTTCAGCCCCTGGGTAGACAAAGAATGTAGAAAATATAAAACAAAAAGCGAATGTGTAATTTAATATGTAAAGTTACTTGAGATACACCAATTATGTTAAATACATTTATAACTAGGCATACTTCTGCATTTAAAACCTTATTAAGAGCACAGGACACAGAAGAAACAGTCTGTTTGATCTGTTTTGAAGCTATGGTAATAGAAAACAAGTTTTGCTGTGAAGTCTCTCAGGACTATCAAACAGCCCTTTTTTTCCAAGAATAAATACAGAGCCATATTTGAAACCCTTAACCTAATGCTCACAAAGAAATCTCCCTTGTAGACACAGTTGTTTATTAAGGCTAACCCTAGTTCATTTTCCAGTCATATTTCAGAGATAAGAAAAAATTATAAAAATGTCTAGCAGGTAGTTTCATTTGCCTCCTTTATTACAAATCCATATTCAGATATGTTAATATAAAGATGTACAATATTACATAAAGGGCACAAAACCTGACATCGTGACACTGGTGGCTGAATGGCTCGCTTATTGTAGTGGTTCTTATTCAGCTATTTTCTAGTGCTCTCATCAGTCTTTTGTGTGGAAGTCTTTGGTGAGAGTCAAGTCTGAACTGATAAGGCCTTGGAGACATAATCACTGGCCCTCATTTTCCATTGACAGCCCCACACAGCCAATTCACAAACATTTTCATATTAATATTGAGCAATTTTCCTACATTCTAATCCATCAAAGTAGGCTATTAATCCTTCCCCCATGCTCTTCTCTATTCAAATGCTAACAATTTTCTTCTCACAAGCTAAAACATTTGTCCTACAGCCCCTCACACAAAGACACTGTATTGTCAGCAGTGATTGATCAGAGTATTAATATGAGAGATGTGATGTACATTGTATCAATGATACCACACGGATGTGGAGGAAAAGGTCTTTTTTAGAGGATAAACCAAATGCAAAATATAATAATTTCTCAAGGAACAACACTTTAAGTGTTTTGCCTGGTGTATTTTATGGAAATTTATTAAAATATCTAGAGGTGAAAAAATTCTTTTGAACTTGGAATGCAAAGTAAATGTCAGGAATGTCCCAGGTAGTGGGACCCAGGTGAGGAGCAGCCTGTAGCTGGCACTGGCTGGGGACTGAGAAGGCAAACAGCAGCAAGGCTACTAAAAGCCACTTGCTCTCCAGTACCAGAGTTTATAGAATTAAAGGGGGCAAGGGAAGAATAAAAACAGACACCTAACAAAAAAATCAGGTGAGGGTAACTGAGGGTAACTCTTTAAAGACAAAAGCCTTTCATCTCCTGGAATGAAAAAATTAAACAAAGCCAAAAAGTAGTTCCAGCTTTTGGCCAGTGGATTCCTTGCTGAAGGGCTACCTGACAATTCCTACACCCTCGTGGATGGCCAAAGCTCTCCTCAGATGGTGGAGAAGGCAAAGGCATCTGATAGACCATCTCTTGCACCCTAGTTTCAAATGACTTGGGGTTATTTATCAAAAGAAAGATCCTCAGCCTTAATATGCTTTATGTGTAGTCTTACTCTGCTGTAGGCCTTGCCTGTAAAAACACAACTCAACCAGAAGCTTCTGCTGTAACAGCAGGAGATCAGCACAGAAAGCAGCACAAAAGGGGGCAGTCTGTAAGAGATGTGGTTGTAGGAAGGTGAATGTGCTCCCTGCAACCCGAGCAGAGCCGTGGGCACAGGGAGGTGGAGGGAGGGAGGCTGTGGATGCACAGAGCTTACACAGCTGATACACCCTGGCACAAATTAGAGTCATTTCAGGGATGCTGTAATTTACGGCAGGTTACAGTGGTTCTTGGCACAGAGCTCAGCCCTCTGCAGAGTCCCCCCACATCTCAACACATGTCCTCCTCCCTACAGGGTGTGGGTAGAGGGGGAGACGGTGCCAGGTGCTGTCAGCAAGTCAAAGCCATCAAGCTCAGCCTCAAGTCCGCCCTAGGATCACTTTGCTGGAGCTGCACGAAGCAATTTAAAAAAACATGCAGCTGGGTGACAGAGAAATCCAGACCTCCTCAAACATCCAGCACCCGTTCATCCATAAAAAGGAGCAATTTGCTCACTTCCAGCAGCACACAATACGGGGAGGGGGTGTGTGTGCACACATGCGTACGGTTAAATAACCTCAAAATAAGATAAACACACACAACTGCTTAATAAACTGATAAATTCAGCACAACAACATTTCAATGCAAAAAAGAGAATGTTTGAGGCTTCAGGTCTAAGTGATACACTATATTTAAGCATGTGCAGGTGGCAGCTAGCATCCAGTTAGATCACAAAGCATAAACTGCAATTTATGCATATTATTCTACTAAAATTAATTTTAATTTCCTCTTCTTGAATACTTCTTCCTTCTCTGAAGGAACAAAGCAAACCTAAAATTAACATATATAAACTCAACCCAGCAATGCAATAAGACTGGCAGGGCCTAGTGCCCGTATGACATTTTATCACTGGATTTAACCCACATTCCAAAGGAAATCATTGGGGCTCTGAGCACCCCCTGCCATCATACCACCCCCTGGCATGTCTGAGCATGTGTGTGCCTTCAATGCATCAGGGAGAGGGCAAGAGGGGTCCCTGCTAGTTGTTAAAATGATTGATTTATCTAAAACCACACTTTGTTCATAACTTTATGTAGAAAAGACAGAAAAACAACCAAACAATCTGGAAAGCTACAGCAGTGATGGACTGAGAGGCCTGAAAGTTACTGCTGCTTCCCAGGATGGACTTGCTCTGGCCAACACAACATCCCTGTTTAAAGAACTTGAGTTTCTATGCCACAACATCCTATTTCTGCTCCACTTACCTTTGGTGAATTATATCTTTACAACTAGTAATTAAAAATATTTGTACTTTGAAGCCATTTAGGAGCTATTCTAATTGCTTACATTAACATTCTGGCAAACACTCAAGCTTTTTTAATGTCGAGTCAGGCTCCTGAGCCTGCATCAAAAATTCTCCAAAGAGCGATTGTTGGAGAAGCTAAGACTGAGAAACCTTATAAGTATGAATGCTCAGCAAAAGATTCTGAAAATATGAAACTCATAATCAAAGTGGAGATGAAGGTTAGCTTTGAGATTTAGGATACTGAGTCAGTTACTATATAAACCAAGAACAATAGCCTAGCCAGTGAAATGAGAATCCTCTGGATTCAACAAAACCCTTTTGCTGATAGAGAATCCAAAAATGTCTAAATAGAAATAAAAGTCAGTTCTGAGATGTAAGTCACTGATGTTGATCAGCAAAAGCCTGGCCAGACAAGGAAGAATCTGACGAATGTGAATTCAGATGGGATAATAGAGTCACTCCTATAGGCTGTATGTAAAACCCCTTGGATGTCGTGTTATATGCTGGCTGGGTAGTGTAAACTAGAATATTAATTATAGAAAGAGATATAATGTATTGTAAGAAGTACCTTGCTCTCTAGTTACTCTCTTAATTTCCCCGCTCTTAACTCACTTGTTCTCTTAACTCTTCTCTCTTTTGCTGGCCCTCTCTGGCCTTCTCCTATCCCTCCTCCTCACCTACCCCTCTTAGCTCCCTCACCTCTATCCCCATGCTCTCATGCTCAGCTCTCTCTATCCTGAGCACGTTTTAGGCTGAGGCTGGCAGCCATAAACAGAGCTCTGTCCCTGTGAACAATAAACAGTCAGTCCCCTGAGCAGCCTGGCCTGGTTAGAGACCCTGCAGAATTTGTGCAGCTACCAGCAATTTTGATTTTCTCTACTTCCAGGCAACTGGAAGGGGAACCACGATCCCTCCTGCAGCCTCACAGGAACATCTCCTGGGGAACACAACGATCAGGGCTAAAACTGCAAAGCACCAAGTCCCACCTCCCAGCACCTACAAAATGTCCTCAACCTGGAGACAGTGCAAGGGGCTGAGGAAGGGGGACATTGTCTCGTCTGCCTGAGGCCAGAAGATGCAGGGGCTGGGATGTGCAGAGCTGTGGCTGCTGGGTGAGGGGTCCGGGGTGGCTCGGGGCAGCGCTGGTGACTCAGGGCTGGCAGCGCCAAGCCGTGACTCAGGGTACCTGGAGCAGCTCTGGCCACTGCCTGCTGCTGAACGTCTCACAGCAATTCTGTGTAAATAAGGGTGTTAACTCCACTTGAACTATAGCCAAGGCATCAAGGTTAAGCTTCTACTGATATAAATTAAATTGGATAAAGTATTAGTCATTTCCTGTCCCATGCTGTTATGCATTGTGATGTACATTATGAAATAGCAATTTTATACCCAGAAATAGATTGACTGCAGTTTTAATTGAAATAATCTTTATTTTGTAATTAAGCCATTATGTGCCAGAAGAATGATTTGTTGGGGTTGATGCATGAGCATTATCATCTTTGTAAAATCCCAAGCTGGATATTGTTTGCTAAGGTTGCTCTTGTGCAAAGTATAAAACCCAGAAGTAGATAAGGATAAAAATAAATTTGCTAATATATTAAATAGAAACAGCAGAAAACCTAGATATCATCTATTGGAAGGTTAATTTTCCAAACTAAGGCACATTCATAAATGCACCCACAGATTTAGCAATTTAGAGACCTTAAAATTTTAACGAATTTCACCTAGAAGGCCACATGAAGATTGTGAAACCTGGGATTTAAGGACCTGTACTTGAGAACGTTCCCTCTGTGCCTTCCACCATCACATCAGACAGCAGGAGAGTTTTTCCCAGCTGCTCTCCCACATCCATCAGCAGGTTTCCACACCACACCTCTGTACCTCCTCTCCAGCAAGCTATTGCCCAAGGTTAGCAAGTTTCAGATCATGCTACCGACATTCTCTTTGACTAAACTTGTGTCAAACATGGTTTTTCTTGTTCTTTGATGAGGCAAAGTTTTTTCAAGCCAGGACTGGTTCTATTTTAAACAGTTTAATGTGTTAGAAATTGTTTTCAGCTACGTTGCAAGTGTTCTAAACCAAAGTAGTGGAACTTACAATCATTGCTGGAGAAAGAACTGCCGTTAGGAATGAAGCGTGGGTTTATCCATTTTTCATATGTAAGTCAGATTCACTTTGTCAGTCTTGAGATTCGACAAAGTATAATTCAGAACAGTTCAAGCTCACCTTCCGCTGGACTGAGTAATCAGATCAGACGAGAAAACATACCAGTGGCTCTCCAGAACTTACTGCAGTACTCCTTGGGAACCTCACAGTGTAGGTGTCACTCCAGTCTCCCAGCAGTGCAGGGCTGCCGTATGTAATTGCGTCCACAAGAACTACAACAACACCTCACAAATTTCCAGGAGCAGAAACTTGCAGGTTATGAAGGGAAACTGTAGAGTCTTAATCTTGTGAGTGTTTCCAAAGGCCTTGGAGTCATTGCAGAGGCTGTGGAACAGCTAAGAGAGGTGTGCAGGGCTGTGTGAGAGCCCCAGCACGCCGACAGCAGCTGCTGTCATATTCCTTGACCCTTCTGTTGGCAGCATTGTTCCTCAAAGACACTGCCTCTAAGGTGATGTCTCGGCATTGCATTCTTAATTAGTTGATTTTTTTGACAGTGGTGCTGCTTCTAAGATATAATACAGTAGATGAAAGACCTTTAAAGATATCGTGTGTGACACAGTTTAATTTGGCTAAAAGATAAGGGGTTTTTTAAGAGAAATGACAACCATAAGAATTCATTCGGTAGTATGGGAGGTAGAGTGGCAATTAAAAACAAGTCAGAAAGAAAGCAAAAGGTTTATTTTAAAGTTAAATTTCTTAGAAAAATAATTATGTTCTCTTTTCTACAAGGATATCACCATAGATTTTAACCTAAAAATTAGCATCCAGCAATGAGAGAATACAAATGCAATTCGCTGCAAAGGAATACTCATATCCTGGAATTTTTTTGTCTGGATTTGTTTGTTATTTTGTTTGTTTTCATTTGAATTTTCCCTTACACATCTGTTCAAATGTATATTTGCATCCCACATAAAAATATGATAACCTTTCTGATAAAAAAAGTATATTTTGTGTGATTTAATATAATTCTGAGAAGAATGACTTTGACCAATTGGTGTAGTGGCTCACTGCACTAGTGAACAAGGATTTCTGCATCCACTGGTCCACAGTCTGAATGCTATGCAGGCTGAATAAGGAGATGAATTTAAAATGTGTAAATGACAAGTTTGAAACTTGACTGAATCAGACAAAAGATGCTATATTTAACACTTTGCCCTCTAGTTTAAGACAACCTTTTTCGTCAGCTGAACAGAATATTCACAAGTGGCTTACAATTCTCTTTGAGCTGTTCAATTTTTCCTGGGTCTCGAACTGAAAACATTAAAAAGTGGGTGATGATAATTAAGGTCAAAATATATCTAAATATAATGTCAGAAGATTCTTAATTAATGACAAGATAGAAAGAGTGAAAATTAATGGGAAGAAGTTTTGAAGTACAGCATAGGAAAACATCAGTAATTTATACAATATTATAGAAAGCTTATCAAATATTACTCAATTTATCTTTGATCTTTCTGATATATTCCTTAGGGCCTGCTCAGTACAGTACATCAGTCACCTCCTTATTTGACTAAAAGCGTGTGTGGCCTTTTTATTTATATTTTAAAATATAGAAAATATCACACTACAATAAAGCAATCAACCAGTAGCCTGGAAACCAGTAACTGGAAAAGATAGAAAGTCAGTGAGTAGATAATTATTCAAGGTCAAACCTTTCTAGTGTGGTGCCAGAAAAAAGCAAACAGTGAGGGTTAGCCAATACTTCACAAACACTTGTTTAAGGATTTCCTAATTACTATAAGTGGTTCCTCTGGCCCTGGCACTTAAAAAGGCAGCTGTATATGCATGATGTCATCCCTGCTGCCATTATCTCTGCAGTAAATTTAGAGGATTAAGAAGCAAGCAAGGCTAAATAGTCAAAATAATCATGATTTTTCATGTTTCCTGCCACTAAAAATTAATTACAGAAAGAAGGACAAATTTAAAACTTGGATGCAATTACTGACTGAAATATATTTGAACATTTTTGCCCGTAAATCAGAAAAATATCTAAAGATGACATGTATGCAGCATGGCCACAGCTCCATAATTAAAACACACCTCCTCAAATATTTTCCTTCCTTTATTTCTAGAAACACTCACTAACCTTTTTTAGAAAATTTACAAAATTAGTTTATCAAATGCCACAATATAGAGGACCAAAGATTGTCCTACACAGTCACTTTCCCAGTCCCATTCTCTGTCCCTGTGGGAAGTTCTGAGAAGTCAACTTTTCTGCTGCTGTCCCTACCTCTTATTTTCTATTAGGGGAAGCTGCTCCTCAGCAGTGTCACTTCCATGTCCACCTTCTATTTGTCCTTGAAACAGGAACCAGTGAAAGCTGTGCTCCTGATTTGACATTGTCAACTTGCACAGCCTCAGTCTTTGGTATCATTATTGCATGGTCACTCTCTTCTGTTTTTTCCCTCCTGTTTCCCTTAATTTACAACTACATTCCAGGTTACCATTTGTTCAGTAAAATTCCTCTCTTGCTTGTCCATTTGTAGCAGAAGTATCTGATTGCTGCTAGGAATACTCTACTCTGTTTTGATCATGTTAGAAGATAATCTCAACACTATAGTGTTGAAGATAATCTCTTCTGTGGTGTTGTCTAGCTCAAGTAGGATTTGTCCTTTTGTCTGAAGCTTCAGATATACCTGTCACCAATTTAGCTTCTGTACTATACTATGTTTCCTACCCACTGAAAAAGCTCTCAGTATTTTTCTTGAATGAAACTTATTTTACATCTCAAAATTAACAATCTAATTTCCCAGCCTTCCAGATCTGGGGAGCTTCTACCACCATCTTTTTTTAACCACATGGTGTCTTTTTGCCATGATTCTCTCTCCTGGTGGTTATGAAGTTGGTTGTCGTCTCCAACCACATGGAATATCCAGTGGTGGTCATCTTGGTAATATTGGTCTACAAAACATTCCTTGGTCTGGGTCTTTCATGAGAAATATTCCATTTTTAATGCAGGAGATTCTGTCTGTCTGTATTTGAGTACCTTCTAACGACTGAAAATAATTTTGTGCTGTTCCTATACAAAGGTGAGGTGTCCCTGAAATCCAAAGCTTCTTCTATTTTATGTAAAGTCCAGGTTCTGCATCCATACTGTACACATGCATGTCCTCAGGAGCAGTGTGGGACAAACACAGCTACACCACTCACCACCTCCCTTTTCACAAGGGACACTGGGCAGTGCCTGCACACAGATACTCTTCCACCTACCTGTGGAAATCCTATGAGCTCTCTCCACTGCAGCACAGAGCAGGGACACAGAAACAAAGAGCCATGGCTGCATATTCACCAGATCCCCTGTAGCCCCAGAAGCTTTTCTATTACCTTCCAGGAGCTATGGGTCAAACTAGAAATCAGTTTCTAGAAATTAATAAGATGGCTGAGAAGTACTTTCAGAAACAACCCAAACAAGCCCATCTTTATTCTCTCTTGCAGTAAAAGCTTCCTCAGAGAGCAGCACATGCAGCTTTTGCAGAGCCCAGCCATCCTCCCAGCCATACTGTTATGCACATGGTAACTTGGCAAAAGGGAGGCACAGGGAAAGGAATGCTGCCATGTCTGAGCATGGGAACTAAATGTCTTGCACAGATGCATGTGCCATAAGGGAATGTGAGACCCAGTCTGACCTTCTGCACCACAGAGACTATAAAACATCATCCAGCTTCCTCGTGCCCTGCTTTGATGAGATGCATGTACAAATCCAAGTGGGAAAACACATATAAGCTTCAGGACATGTTATGCACAGAACAACTCCTGCTTTTTATGCTCTTTCAACATCCAAAATTATCTCTACAAGAAAACGTCACATTTCCCAGACTGACAGAAGTCATATTTCTAATAATAAATATTCTGCCCATGGAGAAGCTGCAGGATATATGTATTTCACAGTTTAGTGGCTCTAGTGCCTACCCAGTCTCCATCTCTGAAGTCATTGCTGCTACTTCTTTCTCTCTGGGAACACATGGAACATGCCTTGTCCTTCCTGCCCTGGGGCTGTGACCCCCATTTGGTCAGACAGCTCTGGAAGCAGACAGTGCACTGGCCAAGGATCCATGGGCATCTGCTGGGAGCTAAAGGTGAACCAAAATACTCTTCCCCATTGTGGCAGAGTGGTGACAAATGGAGAACTGAAGGGGGGAGAAGGAGGCAGCAAATCCAGCAGAGCTCTGCTCAGACAACAGCTCCAGCACAGGATCCTTCTATGCAGACAATGGCTGAATAGTAAATAGTATTATTCACTATTAAGAAGAACAGAAAATATACACTTGGAAGCAATGGAGGCAGGTGATGCAAGAAGGAACGGGAAATGACACGAAGTATTGTGGACAAGAGGAGATGTAGAGGGGTCAGAAAGCTGAGGCTTGACTGAAAAAGGAAGCACAGGACATAGAAACTATTCCACATAGAAAAAAAGGGACAAGAGGGAGGTGTGGTATCAATTACTATCATCTGCCACTGAATAGACATATTTAACAGGTTATTATTTGAGGCTGAGCAACATAAGAACATTCAGGTACTGAAGAATATAGAATAAGTTGCTCTGCCCTAAGGAAAATATAAGTTATTCAGTCTGGTGCAGCTCGGTTCAGACACATCTTGAGGCAGAGGAAGGATCTGTCCAAGTACTACTCCCCATCCCCTCTGCTCAATTCCTCCTTAAACAACCATGATGGTCCTGCTAATGGAGATAAACTTTCCAAAAGGAGTAACAGGTGAAGAATAAGGGGGAAAAGTGGTATTGGGAAAAAACAGATCTTTCTCTGTGATTTGGTGTGGGTTTGGCCTCAGAAAAGATAAGTTTCCTGATAAATTCACATTGATTAATTTAGGGTGTATGGAACTGCTTTAGCCATCACCCAAAGATCAAGAACAGTGCAAGCAAGGGCATAAACCAGCACAGCAAGGATGACTTTTACAGTGCATAAACACAATGAGTAAGATTCCATGCCTCCTCATGGAGAATAAGAAAGTTTTATGCTATTATCAGCTTTTGCAAAAGGACATGTTTTCAATCCAGCATACAAAATATTTAGTTTTCTCTTTGCCTTTTGGATCTGTGTCATGCCATCACTCTTTGATATCTTAATGGATGCCATTTTGGCAGAAAATAATTTACTCTGAAAAAATTCTGCACCAGCATTAGCTGAGCTGAAAAATAACCCCTTATAAAACACACATCATGTGAAATAAGCAGATTTTGAAATTATGCAGTTCATGCCATAAGAGTAGTAAAATAGCAAAATTAAGGGGCTTTTTTATTTATAAGTAACTGCTTTCTTCTACCTTTTATAATGTCCAGCTCTTAGCATAACAAAGCTTTTCATAGCTTACTAATGGCTCCCTGTCACTAGTGCTGAGAACTATTATCACTGCGCTGCCCCTTCACATGGGCCTTTCAAACATCACTGTTTCACTTAATTCTTTCACCTCCTTCAGTTCAAATGCAATAAAAACCTTTCACTGGCTGACAACTAGAAAGGCAGAACAGCCTCCAACTGCTGTATAATTCAGGAGGGCTCTTTCTCATTTTAATTGGCTGCCTAATTGGAATGTTTATGGGTTCTGCGATAGCTTGGGATGAAAAGGCAGGGTGAGCAATTATGTGCTCAGCATTCCTATCTGGCAGAGTTAATAGTTTTTTTTTAAAAAAAAGCTAAAGTTCACTGGAATGCCATGTTTTTGTTCTCTAAGAAATACCTTGATTTGAAACAATGTAATCCCCAAGTCAGAAATTATGTCAAGCTGTGCTTATCCAGTAGCAAGTTTGAGCTTTTGGAAGCCTCTTTGCTCCTTTTTGATGTTAGCATAACATGAAGAACAGGAGGCTATCTGGTGGCTGTCAAGTTTTTAACTGCTTGCTCTCTCACTGGCTGGAGATAAGATGTAAGCACAGCACTTGATGGACTTGATTAATTCTCTGGAACGAAGGTTTGTCTTTCTTGGCTCAATGAATGACTTCATTCTAGTAGATGAGGTCACCCAAGTCAAGGCAATAAAGTTTCTGATATTCACATGAAAGCCAGTTTTCAAAGCTGCCAGCCCCTAAAAAGAGAAGCAAGTGTTTTCTCATTTACCTACATTCTAGTGGCAACATCCAGCCTGCTGCCCTATCTATCCTGTCCAGCACAGGACTGTGGTTCAGCTGAAGAGCAATTCTAACACAAGATGAGATGTAAGGGAAAGGAAACAAAACGAGACACTTTGTTTGAAGAAACAAAGATTTTTGTCAAGTGATTTGTCAAAATGCCAACAGGAAGAGAAAAATTACTTTCCAGATTTTAGCCTGACCAGTAGAGTTTCATTTTCCCTACCTCCCCTCCCATGCTGTCTCTGTGCCACTCCAGCTGCAATCCTCTGGGGCCAAAGAGCAGCTTTGGGTCCCCTGTGCAGTTGCTCTCGTATTTCAGAGTGAGAGAATCCAAGTACTTCAAACACAAGGAGCAAACGTAGAAGGATGCTGTGCTCTTTGAGCACTTTGTACCCTTGCGTGGTTTGAGATTTAAGGGCAAGTTTATGGACTGTCCTTCACAAAGCAGTCATTGTTTTTTCTTTCTCTCTTTGAATAACCATTATTTAGTGCAAAACCAGGAAAAACTAGTGAAAAGTGCTGACTTGTTTTTTTATATTTCCTAATTATCACAACAGTTTGTGCAAAGATATCTATTAATCTCATACCTTTTTGCTTTTCAAAACCATGCAAATGATAAGCAGTCTCTCCAGTACTCACTACAGCCTAGCAAGTGCAGTAAACAACCTACACAACAATTCAGTCTAATGAAGATTTGATTTTTTCAGATAAGCTGAACATCCTTGGTCTAGTACGAGGGACTAACTCATTCTACAGTCCTTCTTCCCAGTTCGGTTGTGTCCTTGTCTCTAAGTAACAGGGCACTCATAGTCCTGTGGATTATTAGAGTTTTTGAAATGTTTGAAGCTTCTTTCTAACCCATACTGCTGTTCCTGTGCTGCAGTTTTCCAGCATGTGCAGTTACAGTTGGAGCATGGGGACGATGACAGGAGCATCCATCTCAGGTACAAGTGCAACCAAATTGCTCACCACAGCACATCTGCCAGATCCCTTCCAGCTGCTGCTACCACACAAGAAAAGGCCTCAAGCTACAGAGGTTTTGGGACACTATGGGATTTTCTAAATGCTTTCATGGGTACCATGGAGAAATTAGAGGTATAAATGTTTCCATTAAACTATAGAGGCAGAGTTTTACCTCAGGTTTATTGCCATCTGGAGCCTGGAAACCTCTGGAAGCCATGCCTTGTTTGGGAGGTCAGAAGCCTGTACCACATCAGAGGGCCTAGCTCTGCCTAGAACATACTTAGGAAATGTTGATTTGGTGCATGCCAGGAGGGATTTCTGGCCACAATAGCTCTAAAGAAATTCTTGCCAAAGGACTCATTTTCAGATACACATACAGTTCAACATCCAAATGATACAAAAATAAAATAGGACAAGTCATATCCTTGCCACTATAGATGCAGTTAACCTGTAAGAAGGCGGTCAAGCAATTACATAACACTCAAATAAGCTCTTGAGTAAACAACACCACTTTTAAACTAATCTTTGCTCACATTTACCTAAAGATTGTGACTTGCTGATATTAAGAATTTCAGAGGAAAAATCTAATTGCTCAAGATGTCCATCTCATTTTATGGGCAAAGGCGATTCAGAAAAACCCATATGTTTGGTAAGGGTCCAAACATATGGACGCTTATGCAAACCAACAATTCTTTGAAGTATGCTGCTTTCTAAAGTCCAGGCTGAAACTTAAATTTAATAATCAACAAAACAGGCAGAGCTAAGGCAGAAACTCTCTGCTGAACTCTGCAGGACTGGGATATGAGAGGAGGCGTCTCTCTGAAGTGACATTATAGGCCCAGATGTGTTGTAAGAGAATAAGAGTCTGTCTTAAGATGGCCTATAGACCCTGTGAACTTCCTTGTTTCGTGACTTTAAAGCAAGAAGAAAAATAAATAATGAAGCATATTAAAGTCATTATTGTAACTGTGTGTGCCTTCTGAAGGTTTGGGTTTTTAAAAGCTCCAACCTTTGAAAAAAGTGCTCAGTGAAATTAAAGGCAGCGAATCTACACTGAACTGTATTTTTACATACTACCAAATTTACATGTGGAACTCATTGACACAAGATATTATTAAAGCCAAGAGCTTAGCGGGATTCAAAAAGGCTCAGACATTTATGTGAATAATAAGAACATCTACAGTTAGATGAGAAAGGAAAGAGACATTTATAAGTGACACTAAAACTCAAGAGTTGAGGGCATAAGCCAATTGCTAGATGCATTGGTTTAGGGAGAAAATCCCCAATTGACACTTTTTCCATAGCTGTACATTTCTTTGCACATTTTTGTAAGCATCTGGTACAGACCAATGTCAGAGGGACCATCCAAATCTGAGCCAGTCCAGCAGGTGTTATGTTCAAAACATAAAAATCTTTATTGTGTAAAGCTGTCATGAAATATTTTGAAAATACTGCTTATTCCTTCCCTAATCCTTTAGCATTTGGCAGCTCTTAAAAAGGGTAATGGATATTCCACAGTACTTTGTATATCCACAAGAAGAGGGCAGTTATTTGCAATATTTTCTTACGTCTTGTGCCAGCACCTTTTCCCCTTTACGTGGCATCAGCCCCCATGGGTCCATACAGACATTCCACCCCAATCAAAACTCTGTTCTACAAAACCTCTGGAGTTTCACATCACCACTGAAAAGTCCCATGAGATGTACTCCCAAATCTCGACAGAGTCCAGAACCTGGGAGTGCTGAAGGAATCTGTAGTTGTAAGCAAAGCCTTACAAGTGCTAAGGATCGACACTGCAGAAAAGGTGAAATGAATGAGTGCTGTGAGGCCATGAAATTATCCACTTTCATCTGTTAAATACCTGAGAGACATTTATATCACTAATGATCTGTAAACCTATATTCAAACAAACACAGCATTTGCTACTAATAAGTGTGTGTTTGTGTCTATAGGATGAAAATTTAGGCCTCTCTCTTTTCTCCATAAACTTTGCCTGTCTTATTCTAGCCATCATAGTCTGATCTTTGCTGATGTTTATTATGTCTAAATATCAAATAAAGTGATTTTTCTGTTTGGAATAAAATATCTGGAATGTGATAACTATTCGGAAGAAAAGTCAAAATGACCCTTAAAAAAGGAATGCATAAACTCCTAGAATTAAATTCATGCTACTTTGCATCACATTAAAAATATTCAAAATATAAATCAAAATTCAAGGGTATAACTTATACTCAATTTCAAATTTATGGCATTTTAAAATAGGATGATTTCCTTAAATGTGCAATAAATTTGGTTTTGTGGAATTGCACATGCCACCTTATCATGACAGTTGCTTTATCTACACAGTCCACTGAAGCCTAGTCACTTTATATAATCTGAATTCACAAATCAACTGTCGTCTTCACTTCACTGATTCATTGCTGATGGGCCTTTCACAAGGTAAAAAATCCTTTCCAAGTTGACAAGAGTAATAAATGGAGAGGTGAGAGCTGCCTCTCCATCCTGCTGTTCTATTGTGCTGCCGATAGTGACACATGGCAGAATAAGCTCATAAACCAACCTCATCTTTTGACCTCTGCAGAGCAAACGGAAACAGAGGGGCATTTATGATGATGACTATATTTAAAGACCTATAATGACTAGATAAACCTCTGAAATCTAACTAGCTCGAGAAAAACATGGAAAAATGTGATTGTTTTGTGTATTTAATACGGTGGAAAATTGTTAATAGCTGTATTTTTAACACTTTTCTGCCATATTAAATAACTTTTGGAATGACCTAGAGTATAACTCAGCAGCATCAGTTTATAGGATGCTTACAACTATCCTATACACACAAGAGAAATCTTGAAAAAATTAATGAAACTCTAATTGGAATTTTTTTTTAATGTTGTTCCAGGTTAGGCAGAAACAACACACAAATCAACAACTGAACCAGAGCAGAATGGTATTCTAGGAATAACCAAACCCTTTTAAGTTAGAAGACTTTCTTTGACTAATACTGCTCAGAAGAGAAAGGACAGGTGAACTAAAAATACTTGTACTATCCTTTGCAATTATTGTAATATTGAATTTTGGTTTATTAGGGATATTGTCTTTTTAGGAACAAACACTACTGATTCAACTTCAGCCACCTCATTATTTGCCTTCTCTAATGAGGACAGAGACTCCATTGCAATTTAAACATGCCTGGGAATATAGACTCACCTGGTTAAATGTATACTCTGGCTGTCCTCCCTCCACACATCCCCACCCAAAAAAGGCCACAAAACAGAATAAAATCTATTTGTTCAGAAACACTGATCTCTATTAATATATGATGATGGGGTGATGCACTCTAGCTCCACAGTACATCCCAAAAGCCCCACAAACACCAAACATCACCTTCCATTTTTATTGATAAGGCTCTGTTCAAGCTGTGTTTGAGCTGGGTCAGTTTTTGGGTAGAGCTCAGGATTTGGGTTACAAGCAATAGCCAGGCTAGAGGTCATATTCCAGTTAGGTACCTCTGAAACCTCATGAACTCAGGACTGTGAATTAATAAAAATAAAACCTAATTCAGGGAATTTCACCATCAACCACAATTCCTCTCTTATGTCTTGCTGTGGCAACAGTTTAATTTTGCCACCCAATTCTGAGTTGTACCTCTCTCATCAAATGCCACAATTTACCACAACTAGCCACCCCAGAAAGTTTGTAAGGTGAAGTTTTTTGTAAGCAAAAAAAAAAAAGAAAAAGGTTTTCTTTTGGGGGATTGTTTCTTTTTTTCCTCAAAAGCACTTACCTTCACAGGAGTATGTAAAACTCAGTTGTTCACGCTGATTATCTCAGGCAGTATCAGCTAGCTTAGTTTGAAAATCAGGTGTACTGTTTCATAATTAAATTATTCAACAAAACCTTGACTATAAAGTATTCTCCTAAAACCTAATTAAGAGTATGATTTGATAAAAGCACATTCTGCAGTTTTAGTTTACATTCCCATATGAGTGGGAGTGTCATTATTTCATGCTTTGCACATTTGGGGCTTCACAGGGTTGTTTGGTTTTTTTGTTTGTTTGTTTAGGGTTTTTTTTCCACCGTTCCTTTCCCAAAGGTGATTTTAAATTATATGAAGTACTCCAAGCTTAGATCACATCAATTCATTAAATGTTGGCACCATTCATTTCTGATAAAAAAACAAAGTCAAAACCGAAAGACACACCCCTAAAAACAAACAAAAAACCCACCATAAAAACCCAAATAACAGAAAAAACCTCCCAAATCCACAACCCCTTAAAAATATTCCTCAACAAATAAACCAACCCTCAACAAATATAAGAGAAAGATGGTAAAAAGAGCACTTTTTCAAAAGTTGGCCCTTATTCAAGCTGCATATGGTCACATAATCTTTTAAAACACACGATCCAAGTCTCAATTTAATTATGTAATAGCACAAATGGAATTACACTGCAGATGAAGTGCAGTATTTCAGCTCAAACACTCACAGGAGTTGTGTGACTGACCCAAGCTTATTTCATTTGGCTGTTGTATTAGAGGGCTTCATCTGGATGCAAGCACACGTAGCAAACAACAATTTCTATGCAATACCTCCCCCTTTCAATCCAAATTTTGATACAGGCTGAACCAGGTTATGAAGATAATTTGTCAGGCAGCTTGCAACGATTATGACAATGTGATATTAACAATTATTTTTCTTGAACTGTTTTATTTGCCATATATATCTGTCCATATGCTTAAAAACGCAGATTCATCTTTTTCCCGTGAAAATACTTGTGTGTCTGTGCATGTCTGTGTGCTCTTCAAGTGGCAGAAAGTTACAGTAACATCTTGGAGAGCAACTGGAAAAACAAGAATTTTCTCTTTCAGCAAACTGGGAATGCAAAATCCTAACTAGCTCATTCCTCAAGGCTTGTACACTTTCTGTGCTGCAACAATGGGCACTTTTCCCACCTGTCTATATTGGATCCTCACTTTTCCTGCTAAAGGCCTGTAAAAACTGTGGGTAGGGAGCAGGGATGGGCTGATCCCTTTCCCACTCTGGTAGAAGAAGGAGGACATGAAGCTTCAGAACTCAGGGACTTGGCTGAGCTGAGAGGCTTTAGAGAATAAGTGGGGATGGAACATATGTACACCCTATTAGGGTACATTTCACCAATAACACTTTACTTTTGTTTAGACAGCAATTATAGCTGCTGTATCTAATTGTTATTATAAAAAAATAATTAAGAACTTAGTCTTATTAGGCTTTTATGATATAAGTGTACATCATAGCTTGCATGAACATTCCTGCTAGCCACATCAAAGTGAAAGACAAAGTAGCACAAGATTTAGATTACAAACATGATTCTACACTGTACAAAGACAGGAACCTCTCACAGAGACAGCACAGTACAGATCTCAATATACAGGGCATGGCAACCTTAACATCACAGTCACTCACTGCAGAAATGGGCTCTAACTAGAACAGCTGAGGAAGATCAAGAAAAAAGCCCCAAGCCATAGAAGAACAACATTCTCCTTTTTTAGCCTACCAAAACAAAGCAGGGTGGATAACATCTGTAAATGTCAGTGGGGAGAGAGGTGTAAAAGAAATAAGGCTCTAGGGAGGAAAAAGAATCACTTAATTGAGAGAACCAAGTACCAATCAGCAATTAGAAATGCCAGGAAATCGGAAATTAGAAAAAGGTCATTAACCAACAAAGTGGTAAGATCCTGAAATAGCTGCCAGTGGGTTGGGGCACATGAAACCAATCTAAGGTTCAAGTGGAACTTGAAAAATAGAGGAGGGAAATACATCATGCTATGACTTTCAGACTTTTTCTTTCTCCTCATCTTGAACATTTGATATGGATTTTATTTTTGGCTCTGTCCTTGACTTATGAAAAGCTCCTTTCACTTTTGTAGAAACTTCTACTTCCTTTTAATATAATTATTCAATTTTTATAGATAAAGCTCTTTTACATCTATTGAAATTTAGAAGTGAATCTAAGATTGAGATGGATTATGTTCTTTTAGATTGCATGTTTTTTGTTTTCATAGTAGAATGCATCTATAACACCAATGATTATTTATGTTCCTTGCAGCCGTGTCAATATACTTTCTCTTTATGTCCCTCCTGCCAGGGGTTTTTGTGCAGGTTTTTGTGCTCCCCTTCTCATTTCACACCAGCTCTGTTACTCTCCTGTCTCTTTCCTAGCGCCATGCACTGAAGATACTTCCTATCCATTCTCACTGCCCCACACCACCGTCCCTCATTCTCAATCCCACATTTCCTTCTGCCCTGTTTTACTCCTGTGAAATAGCTTTATTGCACCATCTGATCTGTTCTTCCCCATGAGCATTTCCTATTTCTCTTTCTACAGAGAGGACTGCTAAACATGCACAAAACCTATTTAAATAACTGAAAAATGTGACACATACCCAAGCACAGCCTATGCATTCAGCAGTATTCTGAACTGTAAATTATTAAACTAAAAAAAATCCTCTAACAGACAGCAGAATAGGCTGCCTCCCTTTCTCCTCAGATGTTTTCTCTATCCCATAGAGAAAGTAACATCTCTATGTAGACCTGATTTTCTCCCCACTAGGAACTTCAGGGAATCAGGCACTAGAAAGATCATACATTTGTTCAGGTTAGAAAAGACCTTTAGTATTGTTGAGTCTAACCATGAACCCAGCACTGCCAGTTCCACCACTAAACCATGTCCTAAAGTGCCTCATTTATATATCTTTTAAATACTTCCAGGGATTGGTAACTCAACCACTTCCCTGGGCAGCCTGTTCCAATGCTTGACCAGTCTTGATGAAATCTAGAGAGAAGAGGTGACACAATATCAATGATTACAATTATACAGATATCAGAGCAGCCAAAACACTTCCATTGGAGGCTTCTCAACAAAATGCCTACAAGGCAAGACTCCACAGTACACCAACACAGCCAGATGAGCATTGCCTGTCACCACCTTCAAGGGTTTCTTGGTGCCTTAATGACCTAGTTAGTTTTTTCTTATACCTCTCATGCACTTTCTTTTAATCAAAAAGTTTTTAAGTATGTAGTATGAGGCACAGTGAAGAGAAAGTCATTTGGCTAACGGCAAACAGATGGTCACTAAGAAAGGAAGGAGGAAATCTCCCAGGATTGTGAACCTCTCTGCCCCTTAGGCTGACCAACACGACACTTCCCTCATCCATGGTTTCAAAGACACTCTTACATGTGTCATCCACAAATACATTCTCATGGTAAAATCCAGATATTTAATTTCCAAATCTATAGACTTAACGTTAGATACCAAAAATAAAATTCCATATAATTAACCATTTATGTAGAATGTGAATCACAGGGTAGTTAAACCTGGGCACAGTGTCCCAACTGATGCCTCATACAGCTTGGTAAAACAAATGCCTCTGCAACAAAGCAATCTAAAAATAACCTTCTCCAAAACTGCAAATGCAAACAACCTACTCCTGCTAGAACATCAATATAATCAAGTTCTCTTTGATTATATGGGATCCTGTAATCACAGCCCTCTGAGAATTTTTTTGGCTACTTTTAAAAATGTCTAAAATTTACTCTGTAAAATTAATGCACAGAATCTGAAAATTCTACCTTAGCAAATACAAAAGACCATTTGATTAGCTACAAATAAAAGCCCCTTGAGCTAAAATGAATAAGGTTTAAGCTACTTCAAATTATTTTACCGCCTGATAAAGCCATTATCACATTTAGAGCGTTTACAATGCAGAACTACATTCCTTTGATCATCTTATAAAATTAATTGATCTTGCTTATCTATTGTACTATTTTAAATCATTTTAATTGAGGACATTAGGAGAAGTAATGGTAACAACCAATGCATTTATTAGCTACTGACGTTCAAGGCAGCAATGTCATTTTCATAATCTGAATTTCTCTATAACAAAATTCCATTCTTAATGGAATTTACATATAGATCACCCCCAGCCACAAATAAGTTACTTTAAGTCCTAAAGGACAGGCAAAAAAACTGTGAAAAATCACTCCAGCCATACTTAATTTTAATTATTCGTTAAAATCAGATAGAGACCCTGAAGTTAAATTCTCATAATTAAATAGAAATTAAAAGTTTCTAAAAGCCCTATTTTCAACTCCAATTTTAAATGCAAATGAATACATAAGAAAATTGTCCCATGAAGAACTGAGTAATGTTCATCTACAATGTTGTGTTCTGTAGCCCCAACACTCCTCTGTCACCCAGAGCTCATGGAGATCCTCACTGAGTTAAAGGCTACAAAAGGCTGAGTGCAAAATTTAATTCTTAATCAAAGCCCTGAATATTGTCAGTGCTGCTCCTCTCAGTGTCTGCAGAACTACCTGTCTTACCTTGAAAGAGTCCTAATGTTTCCATGGTAGAGTGTGAGTTTGTGTGATCCACTGTGCCACAGATAACTGAACCCCTTTGAAAGAGAAAGGTGACTCCATCCTGGTAAAGAAATGTTCCATTGCCCACATGACTGAAATCATTATTAACACAAACTGAAATATTCCTCTGCTAAAGATACCTTGGAAAATATGCTTCATCTCTAGCCTTAAGTCATCTGCCTGACCATCTGAGTCCTAAAATTAAAGACTACCTGCTCATTCAATCAAGTTAAATGGGATTTTTAGCAGCACAAAAGCAAAGTTCAGATATGCTGCACAATGCAGGCACAAACGATTGTTCCAGCATGCTTAGGAAATGGGTTCAATCCTCTTTCCCATGAAGCTGTTGCACCACTCCAGGCAAATCACTCTGTCTATGCTGATAATTGCATCATCCCCCTTCCAGGACCACCAGCCTTCTCTGCTATCACCTCTTTTTGTCAGCTTCTCTGGACACTGTGTACTTCAGCTCCAAAATATCTGCTGATCTTCAAGAAGAAGGCATATTGCCTTCTTCCTTCTGGCCTCCTGCCTTGTCAAATCAGTAATTCCTATTCCCAGCTCCTTGTGCTGCTGCAGCTCCATCTCCTCCACTGCCAAAAGAAGCAATTCTAGAGAGAAGACAAGCCAAGAGCGCAGCTCAGGCAACTGACACAAACTAGCAGCATAATCAGGGTGTCTGACATAGGGTACAGAATATTACCATGTATGAAGAAGACTAATGTTCTGTGTGGCAATGCAGGAGACTAAGGTTGACTAAATATACCATTTTTCCTTTTCCAAATTATAAAATGAAGGCAATAACACTTGTTGGACTGTAAGCACATTATGTACCAAGCTTTAGGTGCTCAGTTACATCATGATTTTGACCATCTTTGCAAAAGCAAAAAGCAATTATATCTAGGTTTTTTATTGTGGTAACTTCTCAAACTAGGTTCTGTAGGATAGATGCTCCTATGTGGTAGGAGCAGCATGGCAGTCACTGCTGTGTGACAGCGCTGAGGTGGCTGTAATGAGACAGTAGCAGGTGGAAGGTTTGCCTTTACCTGAGAAAAGGCTGAATGTAACAGCTGCTCATGCTTTGATGGTATTAAATAATTAAGAAACAAAAAAAGAAGAGGAAGAAAAAATAAAAGAAAAAAATAATGAAAATGTGGGTCAGCTAGCAGCAAGATGTAAATCTGCAGCTAGGTTGGAATAAGCATCCCTTATTCATGCTGATAACTAGTCTACACCAGAGGAAACCTCTCAGTAGATGGAGGTGAGGAACCTGGTTATAAGCTGAAGAGGTGGGCACACAAGCAACTGCACTATAATATTCAAATATGCCTTTTGTCCTTGGCTGAGAATACAGGCAGCAAATGCTCTGCTGTCCCCACTGGGACTCATCAAAGAGCAAGAGGAGGAAAGAAGAAGAAAGGAAGCTGCAATAAACACTGTAAAGAGAAACTGCCTTTACTTGTTCTAATGACTAGACTTTTTTGTTGCTCTTTACATGGCTTGTCGTGAGTACAAAGAGCTGGCATTGCCCTTTATAGAATGGGAAAATGACAGTTAAAAGCAAACACTTGCATTTAAACATATACAATGCCAGGACACCACCATATTTTTGCTACGACAGCAAGCCTTCTAACATTATTATTAGAGTATTGACTCTGAAAACTAAACTTCTTACTTATTCACTAAAGTCTGCACAGTTCTAAGAAAAAGGTTTTGGTTCAGTGGGTTTGGGGTTTTTTAAAATCTTATTTTTTGTTTTAGCTTCATTCCCAGAGGAACTCCTGAATCAACCTGAATCAACTCCCATCATAAGAGTATCATCCTAAGAGTATCAGCTCTATCCTTCCAAGAGCTCCAGAAGAAAGGACCTGTTTGATTTCAGGTTACTCTGAGGCCATTTTTAATTCTCACAGTCTAAGGTTCTTGGCAGGAGAGGTAAACACAAGGTAAGTAGATTTGGGAGGCTAAAGGATAAATAAGAATATGAACAGGTTGGATGGATATATTTTGAGCAACTGAAAAGATTATGAAGCAGAGGCAGTTTTTAACATAGAAAGAAAAAACAAAACTAAAATTACACTAATTTTAGCAGCTGAGCTAGGGTGTGAGTTTTCATTTTGCTAGTAACCTCCAGTGCACCTTTTCTGTCCCCTTTACAAGCCCAGACCTTCATCCTCACTCTATGGCTATGGTGCATCTGGCACACTAAATTCTGCTTCTGTTACCAAAGAGCCCATTAATAACAACAGCATGAGCTTCCAGGCTGTCAAAACTGTTTTCATTTCAGATTTTTCTCTTGTTGAAACAGCAAAGAGTCTAACACAATGCAGCTATGTCTCCCTCTAGTTTATGGTGTGATAGTTTGAACAGCATAGATATGGTTAACACCTCATTACTACAACCTAAAGCAGTAGAGCTCTGTGTTCAACATTTCCCAGAGTGTATGTTATTGACAACAAATGAACATATATAGATATGTTAATATATATTATATATTGTATATTAAGACTATATTCCTAACACATTGATAAAAAACTACTGTACTTGTTCACTTAGGGAAATTTAACACGTTGTGACGTAAGTCAGTGTAAAAACACAGTCAAGATAAACTACCTATATTTTATTCACATACTCTGGGTGAGGTCAACCACTGGTGTGAAGGTGAATGCTGATCATAACGAGGTAGTATGTTTTGTGGTAAGTAGTTCAAGTATAAAATCCATTCAGAATTTCATGGCACAATAATTATCATTCCTGTGTCACCTCACTGGCAATGTCCTTGGGATGGCCAGGATCTCCGTGCCCCAAGCACCTGGTTGCTCCTGCGTGCTCAGCAGTTGACTTCTGGTCTTTGTCTCCAGTTGCCTTGCAAAGTGGCAATAAATATCACCCTCCAATGGCTCTCTAAAACACAACATTCAAAGGTTTGTTTTAAAGACTCCTGAAATCTGAAGGCATCTGTTACTCAGTGTAAGTAACCCAATAACTTAATTAGCTCTATCAGCAACTGTTCCTTTGGTTTGAGTCTTACAGGAGCTAATCCCAGCAAAATCCTTCCCAGAATACAAATAGTAAGTCAATATAACACATGATTTTTGTAAGATTTTGAGTAAGTAATGTGATTGTAAGATTTTATAAGATTTCAATGAGCAATCAATGACAGAATGCTAGAACTTTCATATGGAAAAATGAAAGGTGAGTAAGTCAAAGTCTTCATCTTTGGAGTCCTCAGGAATGTGAAAAAATGATTTGATGGTAAATAGAGCAGTCTAATAATTCTCCTAGTCTATGGCTGGAAGTTCTACAATGACATAACTTATCCTGATGCCTGAACTTTTGATTGTATTGCCAGAAACATGAATACTTACTCAGGCTTTTCAACAAAGCAAATTTTCCATCAGGCTACTAAACAGTAGGTATGAAGGATTTTTTTAACCTAAGAAAACTACAAGGAAAAGACAGTTAGGGCAACTCTGATCCCAGACATTGTTCTCCAATAGACCGTTCCTGGATTTATGGCATTACTGGTTCTTAAGTGCACACAATGAAATCCCTATCACAGTCCTGGCAAACTCCTGCAGAGGAATCAACCCCAGGCTAGTAACAGTCATGACACGCCTCCAGTGGAATGTGTCTTAACACAGCCCTGGGTTTTCAGGCTTGCAAAGAAATAATCCTAATGTGAAAAGCAGTTAGACAGCTATTAACACAAAGTTCTCTCTGACATGGCTTGACCAAGGAGTGTGTTGCCAGTTGAAAGAAGTGAACACCAAAGAGGATGCAGCTGGAGTGCTCCCTTAGAACACAATTTTGTAGTGAGGTTTGCTAGGATGGATGTTAAGGTGGAGCTCAGGAACAGTAATGGCAGCACTAACAGATGTTTTAGTCTTTATCTATAGACTTAAATCTTCAATATGTACCTTTGTTACATATACCAAACATCCCATTTGCAAAGGATTTGCTAGATAATAATTTCATCAAATCTATGAGCCATATCTTCATTTTAATTTTTATTTCTTTGTTTATAAAAACATCTACAGAGGCGTCAGTTCAAGGCCAATCACTTGGATTTGATCTCAGTTTATTTACCAAACAGTAACTTTCAATTTAGATCAGACTAGGTTTGCATGTTTGAGTATCTCACTTGCCTGGCTCCGCCAGCCTCCATAAGGGTCTAAATCACTAACACTAAATGTCAGCCAGCGTGGAGGACAATGCATGTGGCACCACCACAGAGCAAGGCAAGGCAAGGAAATGCTCTCTCCCTGTTAGGGCTGCCTGGGCTTTCCTAATCTGTGAGGGAAAGGATTTGAGCTGCTGGAGTGCAGGCAAGGCCAGGGGAGCACGGCTCCCCCTCACAGAGCCCTCCATGGAGCACGGGCCCTTCAGCACGGCACTGCTGCCTGGTCAATCCAGAGAGACTGGAGGCCTCAGGGACAGCATGGAGCCCAGAGCCACTGCCCTCAGCAAACTACACCTGCCCAACCCCTTCCATCAAGGCCTGACACCCCTGAAGGGTCAGCAGAGGCCAGGCACAGAGCTCTTCCTCAGAGGACACCAGCAGATCGTGTGTCCAGGTGACGGTGGCACTCCCTGAAGCAAACAAGTGCCAAGCACAGCAGCCAACAGCACACGCCTTCCAGGCATACCTGTGCCACCCCCTTAAACTTGTTGCTCTACTCACATATGCTAGTGTGAAAGAGGAACACAAATGGCCTACAGAAGAAAATGCAAGTGAAAAGGACAGTGACCCAAACAGAAGCCTGTCTATGTAAATAACCAGGCATTGAGAAAGACAAAAATGAGTCTTTCAAAAAATCTGAACTGCCTCAAGGCTTCACGCTGCCTGTGACAGTCTCTACAGATATTTCCATCCCTTCCTCAACTACATTAAAAGTTAAAAACATTGCAGTGCTAAGCAGAAAAGTAGAAAAAGGTTGAGAGCAGGGATGACTGAAGCTGAGCAGCAAGACCTGAAGACTCCCAAACCTGGCAGAAGGGGAGGTGATGGGTTATTCCCAACATGTAGGGTGCCCTAACCAGGCCAACTCCTTGAGTCCTCCTTTTTTTTATTCTATGAATGAAGCTGAGGGACTTCTTTTTGCTCTCAGGGATTGTTTATTGTACCTTATCATAAGTTCTGATCCATGGATGGTGCAGGCTCTGCTCTCTTAGAAACACAAGGTGATTCTGCCCTCAAGGAGATAAAATGTCCCCTTAGATACAAAACAAACAATCTAATTATTTAACTCTACATATTCTAAACGTCTATTGTTATTACTGTACTACCATTAACTAATTATCAATCTATTCACATAACGTGGCATTGCAGCAAACTCTGTCCAATATGATTGTGCTTTTAACACTACAGAAAATGGAGTAAGGGAAGGAAAAGAAGGGAAACTGAGGCAACGCCCACAATCCTCCAAATTGAACCCTCACTTACACCCACAGTATATAAAACCTAAAGAATACATCTTCACTAACCAATAACTACTAACCACACTACTATCTAATTCACACTTGGGTTGTCTCCAACCCCTCAGAAAGCTTTGGAAGCTTTCTCCATGGATGGAGGTTGAAAGGAGCTTTCCTGAGGGTCAGGAGTCCTCAGGACAGGCAGAGAAATATTCCCTCCATGCTGGGTTCCCACTGGAGGAGGTGCAGCAGGCAGCCCCTCCAGCTCCTCCCCTGCCCACTGCCACCCACTACTCCTGGTCTTAGGATACAGGACCGTGCATGCAAACCTCCTCTGAAAAATACCTGTGTTACAGTGCAGCTCCCACCTTTTCCCTTCCATGATCCTCGGGAATGAAGGGGGGAAAAAATACTGTCATATAGATAGCATGACACATGCAATTCAAATGTGATCTCCTAATGAAGGAGCAGCGCTGACTGATCCAAAGAGGAACATCCCAGCAGGGAAAGCAGACTGTGAAGTTATGTAAATAAAAGGGTCCCGAGGAGAGGCCTCTCATTTGCCCATATGGGAGAAACACTGCTGGGGCAAACATATTCATCTTGTACTGTGCTGAGGAGGGGGAGAAACTGCACAGCAATCTAGCTCAAATGGAGACACACACAAAATATCCCTCTCCTACCAACTCAACTGCGGTGTTTCTACAATTACAACTGCAAATTTTGTAATAAAATGAGACTTAGAATCCTAAATTATATGCAAATTGCTTGTGTATAATTTACGAATACCTAGGGCTAGATATTATTATTCTCTGCATTGATAGTTTTCTGCCAAATGCTCAGACTGCTGCTTTGTAGCTTAGCATCCTCTCTTCTCCTCTGTGACCCCACAAGTGAATACACATATTGTAAAAGAGCAATATGACCAAAGGGGGAATATCCTTGTTACACATGTTATACTGAAAAGCTTATATTTACTATACGAAATAATAAAAATAATAAGAAGTCTAAATTGCTTTCCTCATAAAAACACTAAAGCAACATGATCTCTGCTTGCCAATGATTAAGGGTGCTTTGTAAACAGATTGTTGTTCATTTTGTGATTCAGACACCATAATACTGCAAGATCAGGGTCTGTTTGAGTCTGAAAATATTTAGCAACCCTACAAGTTAAACATGATATATATAAATAGAACTTCCTAATTAACATTTCTCTTTTGTCTGACACTTTATTTGCCTTTATTTTTTTAATGGATAGCAAGCACAATGACAGCATGGTATTACTCTTGAAATAAACCTGCCAAGACAAAAGCATGTGTCTTGGATTTATTTTTAACAAAAAGAACAGAAGTACTGTCTTTTCCTGGGGTTTGCTTTTGTTCTGTCTGTAGGTTGCTCTGATAGTAAGTTGATTGACTCAGTAAAAAACAATAAGTAGAAAGTACTTTTTCTGAAGAGATATTCAGTACTTTAACCTGCCCTCTAGACCTGAGATACATGGAAGATACTTAAGGGTCATCTGTGTTATTTGACAAGTGTTACATCTGGTATGACAGGCAAAGATATAACCCTAGCACTCATCTGATGGTGCCATTTTGAACCTAACTCTGGTGGCAAAATGTTATATATATTTTTTTTTAATATAAAATGTGATAACTTACTGTTGAAACATGGATTTCCAGACAGAAGATAATATCAAAGTGACCATTTTTGATGCCTGAAATCATAACCTCCATGTAAGGCTCAGAGACTCATTCCACACAAGAGATACATACATAAAACACTGCAGTCATTTATGGATGCCCTTTAGCCTAGATGTCTAAAACTATTCCAGTGAAATACAGCAACCCAAACCCAGGTTTTTGACATTTTACTGAATGATTATATGGGAAACTAGAATTAGATGGCTACGTGGGTGCTCTAGTCACAAGAATGTTTCTCCTTAGCTGCTGCACAGACACTTCAGCTCTACACTGCTTTTGAGAAGAAAGAAATGTGGCCTCATGAGCTTTCCTTGCCTAGGTAGATACTACCCAATTTCTCCTTCTGATTCATCTCTAAAGTACTTTCTATGCATGGAATATAACCAATAACTCCCCACAAAACCTTGTGTTCCAAGTCTTACCTCCTGCCCCTTGCCCCCACAAATGTAAGAAAAAATATTTTTGATGACTGGTCTGAAATAAAATACTGATTCCTGAGGAAATATCTTCACACACATACTCTGCTTAAATATTTTAGGAAATAATTAATTTTAAAAATGTCTTCTTTTTAATTAGCCTGAGCTATAAGATTTTTTTTCACATGTTGCACAGCCATGGTGGAGTAAACATGGGGACACCAAAGGACAGCCAGGACAGAGGGAAAAAGGTGCATTGCAGCCTCTGCCTGCCTACATAGCTGCATTAAGCTAAGCCACAATCTTGCCTTTAAGCTAATTAATTAACTGCTTTCAACCATAACTGTTTCTTCACAGCTTTCTTAGTCTGGCAGTGATAAATACACAGTAATGATGTTAACAGTTTGGATTTACACAGCTGGTGTAACATACAGAATGGCATTCATATTTATGGACTTGGCAAGGTCCCGAGCCACCCTGCACTAATGTATCACCACTGAAATCACAGCGACCAGGCAGATTTACACCACTGAGTGATCCGATGACCTACTCGGCATATCAACTCCTATGTGGGCATTAAGCCCAAAAGCAATATTTATATATTCATAAAAGTACATACTCACCAAGCAACCTTAAGGTACTACACTGGAAATAACCCCTCTTCAATTACTGCATGTAATTTTTAATGCTGTTCAAGTTTAATTACAGTGAAGTACTTAACTGGGCTGCAGCTGATTGATCATATTCTTGACTACTTGTCTTCTCCTCACAACTGCCAGATGGAGAGATCTAGATTAGTTTACACCACATAATGAGAGCTTGCTGCTGAAATATGAATGAATATTGCATAGTTCAACTTGACCTGCTTTAACAAACTTTATTTTAAAAACCCCACCTCTTGCTAATCAATTCTTTTTATTTGCCTTTCTCAGCTTGCCAGGAATTGCTATGCATTTAGGTATTTTATTTAAGATGGGAACGAAATAATAATGCATTAATTTAGTCAATAACTAAATGCATAAAACATGTCAGGTTTGGGTTTTGTAGGGATTTTTAGTGTGATGCTGTTTGTACATTGGTTATGTTCTTTTACTCATTTGTTTCTTTGGAGGAACTTTTGAGTACCTCAGGATTCATGCTGCTAAAGAAAGAGGATTTTATTTATAATGTTGCTCATTTGATCTATCTGTGGCAGAGTTCAAGAGAGAAGGAGAGGGGAGACCATTAAAGAGACTGTGTTTCGCTCAAGTCTTAGTATTTATGCTATTTTAAAAATATTTTTTTTCTCCTGTATCTCCTCTCTTCAAAAACAATAAGCAAATACATCCTTAATTTACTCACTTCAAAAAACTTGACTAAGCAATGCCCAAAACACCATGAAAAAAGAAAGAGGGTTTTTCAGCCAGAGGTACAAATCAGTGGTTAGTCTTCAGCATAAAAATGAAGACAAGACCTTCTGTCCTAGCTTGGGAGGAATGGGGCAGAGATGGAATGGAGGAGGGACCCTTGTACTTCTGCTGTGATTCCAGAAGCAGCCCAGAGAGTTTTGCAAAGCACAAAGTGTTAACAGCTCCTACAGCTTCAGACAAGTATGTGTTAGTTGTAACATGTTTGAAATGAATTAAAAGTTAACCTCACATCTGCAGCAACCTAAGTGCATTACACAAGCCTACGTACATGAATTTAGCTTTGGAAAGAGCTTCATAAATTCTGGATGAAGGAGCAAGAAGGAGGCCAGTTTGGAGCTTGCTGGGAAGAAGCCATGATGAAAAATATTTAATTTAACCTGTAGTGGCAGCTGCAATCCACAGCAGCGGGTCACTGTGGGAAGGCAGAGGAGCTGGGATGGATGCCTACCAAGGACCAAGCAAGTGCTGTTCTACAAGCGAAGCAAAGACAAGGGTGACAAGATTCACACGCTTGTGAAACACAAACACACAGGTGAACAAGACTCCCAGGCTGATCTTTGAAAATGGATCATCACAGATGAACAAGAAATATTTGGAGGTGTAGCTTTGGCTCTTACTGAACACTGCCAAAGTAATTTCACTCTCTTTACTAACATGTGTACAGATTAATTACCAATGTAAAATACAGAATGCCTGAAGAAATGTAATGCGTTTCATTTTCGCACCTGGTGCAACGTTGTACACTGATCCCTCCCAGACTGTTGTGTTTTACTGGATGTAACAAAGGAGACTGTAAGCAAAATTATCATTGCAAAACCTTTCAACTGCTTGGAGAAAAGTACAGGAGAGCAGTCAGCATCAGTTTTCCCACACAGTTCAGTTGCATCAAAGCTTTTATTTGGAATAACTTCTGTATGACAAAATTTTCAGGAGTATAAATGTGATTTAAAGAAAATTGCATGGATGGATGTTTCTTCTGCAAATGTTATTGAGAATGAACAACTTGCAAAAAGGTTTATACATTTTTCTATTTAAAACAATCAACTGCAGAACTAAGCAATGTAGATTGGGCATCTGCCTGTATTCCATTAAATAAATGAGTAAGCAAAACAGTTGCATAAAAAGTTTTTTAAGATGTATAAAACAATAGACTACAGATAATACATGGATGGGCAGACAAACCCTTTTCGTTTTACAAGGTAGGCAAGTAATTGTTTGTATGAATGGCTGCGTCAGTGTAATAACTGCCTGCAGAACACGTGAAACAAGCCAATAGCAATAATTATCTGGAATTAAAAATGAACATAAACATTTCTTTGCACTCACTAAATAAACAGCAACTGGGGCTTATATTCACCAATGGTGCAACCAGAGCACAGCATTTACTGTGATGAAAGGGAATAACCATTCCAAAGAAAGCAATGGAGAAGCAGAGTCTCTCCATTAATAACACATAGATAATTTGGAGCTTTAATTCCAGTGGTTCTAAAGCTGCATGAAAAGACTGGATCACAGCCAAAATGCAATAATCACAATGTCTCCAAATCAAAGAAATAAGCCATCAAGAAACTCAAGTTTTTCTGTACTATATGTACAATGTAATTATCAAACAGTACCAATCCTTCTCCCTATTTGAACGTTGGAAAAAAAGACGTTTTAACAAGCACCAGCAAATGGAATGGATCAGGATCCTAAAACTGTGAACTCTCTCTGTGTCCCACCACCAGAGTCACACAGACTCCAGGAATTAGTTACTATGCTTATTTTTGCCACCACCATAACAAGAAAAAGGTGTTGTCTATGTGAAAAAGGATGAAATATGAGAGCTTTTGCACCTTTTCTCTATTTGCTTTAGTTCCTTCTCTACATGGAAGTAGATTTGGTGATTTGGTTTTTTCTTCACTACAGCTGCTTGCAGTTTGCAGTTTGCATATTGCTTGCCTATCTGATTGGAGATGAGCAGGTGTGTGCTGCACTCCATTCCAATTTACATTCTGTATTTTAAAACAGACCATAACTTGCCATGGGCATTTGCTTCCAGGACAGACTGCCAAATACAGAACTGGAAGGTTTGCTTCTTAATTGCCTAAGTAAATAAAACTTGTGAAATATGCTACTATTTAAAACATTGATGAAATCCCACAGGGTAGTTCTGCATTTTCCAATCCCACTCTCACAAAAATTATAACTACTGGATTTTCCACACTATCTTAACAGCCAGAATAGTTCTTCCTTTTTAAGGTCAGTTGAAAACATCATGATGACCAGGAAGAGTTCCTGTGGGATGTCCATATAAGTTCTGTTCCTTTGTTTAAGAGATGTAGGGAAATATACAGAAATATATTTTGATAGGTTGTGACACAGGCTGCAACAAGGAAGTTAAATGATTCATTATCTTGGTTTTGTAGAAAATTTATTACTGCAGTGGGGAAACCAATACCCTCAATGTACATCACAAATACACCCTTCAGATATGCAGCATCAATCTGAGATGTTGCTCCTATTGTCTGGTATTGATTAGAAATCAAGATCTGATTTGGATCCTATCTCAAGCCCATACACCTGAGGGACAGTAATGAAGACTACCCAGACTCTCAAGGCAATGGCATTAACCAGTTCTGAAAGTTAATCATTTAGAATGGCTCCAGGGCCTCCAATTAGTATATTTTAGGAGTCACAACATTATTTGGTTTCATCTATTAACACTCCTTCAATTCTATCCACCTTGACCTTTCACATTAAGAAAAAATCAGTGAAATCTAAATTATCAGTATTGTAGCAAAGATTTCTTCAGACTCACCTGTTAACCTACATATGATCCTTCCACAGGACTTGAAAGGCCACAGCAAACATTCCTCATCCTGCTCTATGCCCAGTGCAAGTGTCTTGGGCAAGTGGAATACAGTGCAAGCACAGTATTCCACTTCCAGCAGAAATCCACAGATGTTCTGAGGGTAAAATTAGCCCAGCCCAATGAACTCTGCCATCCTCTATTAGCCTGAGACATTGGCTTTGGATGGTACAATGAGATCCTGAAGCAATTTTCCTATACATTTCGAAAGCATTAATCTCTCTCATCATAAATTTGGCAAATTCAAAGTTCGACAGGAATCTGAGAACACAACAGCTTATCTCTGTTTATGTTCAATGTTTTTTCTTTTCCCTTTCAAAACCTATTCTTATCTATATAAAGTTTTCAAACCTATGCTCTTTTTTTCTGCCATTTTCTACAGAACAGTCTCCCTGAATTTTATTTCTGCTTTTCACAGACCATCATAACAAACAAATAATCATTAATTAATCTATGTTTTTGTTATTACATCATGAATAGCAAAGAGAATTTATCTCAGCTATTTTAGTAATCTAAAATGTAAGCATCTAGCCTTACCAGTCACTTGGAAAGCCAAGTAAATAAAGACAAGAATCTGTAAAATTGAGCTATGCATTGTCTGAGACACCTGAAATGGTGTATTTTGACCTGTGCAAGTAAGTCTATTGCTTGACTGTAAAGTAAATCTTGTATCATTGCTTATAGACTCAATTTTAAGGTATATAATATTAGGCAAGATAAATATGTTTATTCTCATGTAATTCTTATTTTATTATTACTTTCTACTAATACTGAAAGGTTGTTTATTCCTGCACATACAGTAAATTTTAGTACTTAGCCTCTTGAACTTGTCCTGAATCAAGTTGGGAAACATTGAAGGTTTTGTTGGAAGAAGTACCCCATATTCCCACACAACCTCTTAGTAAGAATTATTCAGTACCAATTAATACATTGTCAAAACATTGCATTACCAGGAAGCAGGAATCAATTATGAAATACATCATAATATATATGTAACTATATTAACTATATAACATTTATAGTTAATTCAACTATAATATCTAGAGTGTTGTAGAGATGGGGATAAGTTTGGCTAAAGCAATTCTCAGTTGACAGAGATCTGTCAAAAGATTTTTCACTAGAAGTAAGCTGATGGTATAAACAAACTTTTGATCTTTTTTAGGCTTTCATGTTTTTTTCATAGTCTATCCAAATAATATAGAACAGCTGGTACAAATCATTCTATCTTTTGCAATTTGAAATAACACTGTTTTAAGGAAGAAGAGTTTCTGTTTAAAAAATAAAAATTCAAATTGTTCCTAAGTAAGACATCTGTGTTTTAAAGAGGCCATTAGGAATTCCTAATACCACTGTTGCTCTGTGCAACTGTTATTTCTATCATAAATATGTCACAGGTTTTATTAACCAAGAGAAATGTGTGGTAGTTTTACCAGCTGTAGAGGATACTGTGAAACAATTTCATTGAACCAATTAAGTCATACTTATAATGTCTTTTTCCCCCATTCTAAAGGGCTTTTCATTAAAGTTATTTCCACACTTATATTTTAAAGGATAGGAATGAAGTATATACACCATTCAACACATTTCAGGTAACTTTGAGTTTATATTTTCAAGATACACTGAACATATTTTAACACTATGTTAACAAGAAGGATCAGTCTGTACACAGCAAGAATGTTCTCTTTTCCTCCACACAGTAATTTATAAATAAATTTCTTAAGAAATGTGGGTAGTTTTAAGACAGCAGATGGCCTTGTCTCAGTGCAAGAAATAATAAAAGAGTGGATCATATATCATCTGTCTCTAATAACGCCTGTGTAGGCACTTGACTTTCAGATTGCTAAAAAGACCAAGCTAGAGGTATCAGATTTGTAGAACAAGCATGGAGTGAGAAGCTCAAACAGTGAAGACAGTGAATAAAAAAATGTTTGAAAGAGAAGTATAAGAATATTTAAGAGACAGCCTTTTAAACAATCATTTTTCAAACATCTCCAACTTTAGTGCTATTGTACTCTGGGTTGAAGCTCTGAAACAGAATGATGGAATCCCGTAGTTATTTCCTCTGTGCCAAACCAGACCAAGGCTCTGGTTCTGCAAAGGCTGTTTTGCAGCTGTAATTTTACTTACTCAGCCTCAGAGGTGAATCTCCTCATTTTGATCAGCTGGGCTGCTCATGTGAGCCCAGTCATGGTGACATTCCTGCAAAGTTACTGCACTTTGCCTGGCAGCAGGAGCTCCTTAGGCTCTCCAGAAGAAAGATGACCACAGATTTTATTAGTAAACTTATTGATTTGGAATTTAAATACAAAACCTAGGCTCACAAAAAAGATTAAACTCTTTCTGCTTGGCTGACATTCTGACCACTTTAAGCCTGATTTCTAACATGTGGAAAAATTAAACCCTCAAAAGCAAATTTATCCTTGATTAAGTTCTGTTAAGAAGAGAATTGTTTTTATAGGAAAACATGAAGATATATCCTATATCACGTGAATTCTGAATGGAAAAAACAGGAATGTTCCATCTCCTTTTCTGTATTCCTTTAATATTTGAGGTATTGTTTTTCAACATACACTCTTGGTGTTTTTCCATAATTTAAAAATTCCATGTTATTTTAATACATAAATTTTATTAGAAAAAGCTTCCATTTGCCCTGAAGTATGACTGAATGCTGATGAATTACTATGGGCCTATGGCAATTTTTCCGAAGAGTCTCCATGTAAGTGTAAATTTAGTCAAACAAATCAAAATGTGAGTTATGCTCAGCTGAGAACAACGATATCTACCGAGTGGTCGAAAACTGTTAGTAGCTATTAATAAATAATGCTCAGCACATATGGTGATGTCAATCAGCACTATTATTTTACCCATATAGGAGGGGTTTAGTAAGGTAGAACTGCACAGTGATACACAAATTCATCATTGTACATTGCATGGACTTGTCAGAGCTCAAGGATGCCTTTGATCCCTACCTGAGTTCCAGAGAATTCAGGTCATCCCTTTGCACAGCATTCAAAAGTGGTGCATGGATACTTCGACATGTATCCAGAACAAATGACTGAGCTGCGCTAGGTCACAGTGTAATCGTGACATTATCAATTATATAAAAAAAAAATCTCTAAGAAAACCAGCTACCTCACATGTAACACATAGCCTTTTTCAATATTTTTCATCAAAACTTTGAGCACACAGACATATAGTGAGCGTAAACGTCAGTCAAATGGATTGGAAGCACTTAGGAGGAGACGTTACGGTCTGTTGCACCCGTGATGTAAAACGAAGAAGTTTAGATAGGCCTTTGACATAATGGACTTGACGAGAGGAAAACCTGAGCAGAGAGGGCACTTGGAGAGCCCCCAACAGCCCTGGCAGCCCCGTGACATTTTCATACCCAGACCTGAGCAGGACCCAAGCTCTGCCTCCCGCCGCTGCAAGGGTCCCCAGCACCTCTGCCAGCCTCTTGCTTTCAGGCGCCGCTTGTAGAAGCAACGCCAGCCTGCGGAAAGCTGATGCTGCAGCCCTAAAACTGGTATTTGAAAGTGTGGAAGAAAAGAGAGGGTTATGGGAAGCTGCTCTGTGGGAAACATGACCAATCTAACAAAAACTGGCTGTGAAATTCTGGTTGAAAAATCACTATGCTGTTGCTGAATATATGCTTTTCAAAAAAGCAATGTGCCTAAGGATGAGGCCAGGAACTAATGTTTCTGTGCCAATTTCTAGGACAAAATACAGATGGAATCCAGACTGGTATTTTCCTGCTGTTGAGCAAATAACACATCTATTAAATATGTGTTAATCTTGTATTAATACATGTTAATGAAACATATATTTGCACAAAATGTATTTCTAGAAGAAACAGCGTTATTTAATTTCAGAAATATAGAAATTTAATACAAGTTATGACACTATCTGATAATACTATAGATTTTGTGTCTAGGAGAGATCAAAACCAAAATAATAAAGGAAGAAAGAGAAAGAAAGGTCACTCTTGCAGTAAAAAGGGGAAAAATCTAAAATAGTCTTGTTATTACAATTGAATTTGCCACAGCTTTAAGCAGCTATTTATGTTGATTTGTAAACACAAAACCTATATTTTAATGGAAATATGCTTGCAAAGTTCTGAGATATTAAATGGTTCTAATTCTATTCTACATTATGACTAGTTCAATAAATGACCTCTAGCTAGATCTGGCCTTGTTCTATCATGCAACTAGATTTTTCTTACAGAAAATAAATTAAAAAGGTGTGACCTTGCTGAGGGCTTGCAGAGAAAATGAGGTACATCTTGTCACAAGCAGAAGAGCCTATTTGAAACACGGTTTGTTCAATTTGAAAGGCTGCTGCTTTCCTCAGATCAGAAGTTAAGATAAAGGCAGTTGGATGAAAGAGGAGAAACATTTCCAGGAGATGAAATTAAAGAGCTACACTGGAATCCCATTCAGTGACACAGTGCCTTTTTGTGTGAGGGTTTATCTGGGACGCATCAGCCACACCTTGTCCCCGCGCAGGAGCGGGCTCTTCACCCAGCACAAAGCCTGTCGCAGAAGGAGAGGATGAGGACTGCTCACAGATGGGAATCAGAGGACATTCTCCCCCACAGAGCAGGACATGGCAGAAATTAAAGGACTCAACTAAATGTTACACATTTTGCTTGGGAGAAAAATCTAAGCCCCTGCTTCTCTTTATCTCAGCAGCTCTCTTGTGAGCTCTGTGCTCTCCACCACCAACAAATGTGGCATCAGTGGCCAGTGTTCCCAGATGGCTAACACCTCCCCACAGAAAATTCAAATTTTAAGGAGGTAGTAGAACACCTCACCCAAAAAATGGGTATTCAAACTTGTCTCACTTTTATGACTGGTGGCTCACATTCAATTAACTTTTAATTTGATCTCCTAAAAGCACGCAGCAATTTGTTTGACACCACCTCACCAGAATAGCTTATTCTTGGTGTCCAAATCAAAACAGGTTCATTTCATAATTTCCCCTCTAGTATCCTAAATAATTTCCTTGCTCATGATTACAAAAAGTATCAGGTAGCAAGGCTGTGATTCCATCATGTCCTTGAGGCTTATCTAAGCCTGGCAGGAACTCGGTCAGGTCAGCCCTCAGCTCCCCCCAGTCCAGCGGTGTGGACAAGCAGCACAGAGGTTTATTCCTCTCTGCAGTGGCAAACCTGCAGCACCATGAGCCCATGACTGGTTCCCTCCTGCTCTCTAAGGGCTCTGACTCTGACTGCTCTACAACAAACCAGCGAGTCCCCTGCAGCCACCACCCCTCAGCACTGCTGGGGGACACCGGGCAGGGAGCAGAGGGAGTCCCCAGCCACCAGCCCTCCCCAGAGCCAGGCTGGATTCCATGTCACCTGTCCCATCCCTTTCAGACTCCCAGGCTTCTGGCAGGTGGGATGGATCACTCCCACAGCCACAGCAGCATTAACATGGGCTCTTTCTTGCAGTGCTTGAAATGAGTTTAATCCCAACATGATTATCAGGTACCCTTGCTTCAAGTATCATAAAAGCAGAACCACAGCCTGCGAAAGATTGACTTACAATTATCTCACAGCAGCTACTTAAATATTACCCAAGCATATGTTGTGCTAATTCTTATGACCAAATACAGTTTCATTTCACTTGTTCAGAACAAACCCTGACTGCAAACAAAGCCTTGGGTGAAGTGACAAGTGGAATTCCAAACGAGTAAGACAAATATTTCCTCCAGAGACTAAACCTACTGCAAAATATTAATCTCCTCTTCTACACATCTTCACATGTCTTTGGTGAAATACCTGTCTGGAATTGTTAATAGCAAATATTTTTCAGGGTATACACTTCAAAGACAGTACTGCAATGTCAAGCAGTGTAAAACTTTTGAAGTAATTTTAGCTAAATACTTCTGTGACAACTGTCTGAATCAATTCGTCTTAGCTGACTATGTTCTGGTATTATAAAAACATCAGACCTGGTTATCAGCCAAAAAGGTAAAAATTGAGTGAAATCATAACTAATAGGTTGCATAAATCAAACACACACAAAAAAAAATTATAATGTTGTAGTTGATTTAGGAAATTATCAATGCTCTCTGCTTTCTTAGCTTTCAACAAAAATACTATTTTTCCTTAAAAGGGAGTGAATGAAAGAAAAAAGTTTAGGCACTATAGGCCAATTCAATAAAGCAATGAACCAGCAATAACCCAATATTAAGGAATTACAAAATGAGGCTATTAAGTCCTTGCTTAACATAGTGAAATTTTAGTCCTTAGCAAGAAAAAGGATAAAGATTCAAAGTAAGGTGATGCTATGAAAGGGTGGCTATTTTTAATTGCTGAAAAACCTCAAATCACAGGCAGGTAAAAGGCCAAGAAAAGGAAATAAAAAAGAAATAATTGTGTGCATACGCCAGGGGGGTGGGAGGAGAAAAGAAAGCAAACTAGGGCTGGAGACTTAGCAAAACTTCTGAGAATTACTCACAACTGTGGTAGCAAAAAAATTTATCACCCAACAAAGAAGGTCAAGCTGACCTCAAGATTCTAAGTCAGGCTCTTGAAATCCTAAATCATACAAAGCACCATCACTTCAAGGCATACAAACATAAGAGGATTAAGGTAAGTGTCCCACCTAAAAGCCTGAGAAAACAAAGATTAGTTTTAAGTACTGAAAAGAAACACAAATCATATGGATGCTTCGTGCACAGGAAGGAATAATTGTTAGGATGTCTTAAGAGCACAGGAAAATAAGCACTACATAACAAGAAAAAATCCAGGTTTGCTTGCCTCTTTTTGAGTGCAAATATACTCATGTCAAAATGTAACAAATATTAAAGACTTAAAGAACTGACTCAAAACCTATAGAAGTCAATGGTAAGATTTGTATGGACTTCAGTTAGCCAAGATCCTCTGCTTAGAAAGATTAAGGAGAAGACAAATAAAACTACTCTTCTTAGGGGAGGGCAGTAAAACTGCTCCACTCAGCTCACTGTACCTACGTGAGTGACTTCAGTAATGCACTTATCAACCCAGCCACACAACAAGAAATGCTTTTCCTATAGGTAAACACTCAAAAACAGTTTATGCTAGTTATGCTATCAGGCTCTTGGTCATATTTGAGTTTATGATGCATTTATGTTAGCAGGACAAAGTGCAGTGCCTTTTAAAGGATGACACTAATTCTGGACGTTATTCTACAAGTTTGAAGTGCAATGGTCATGTCTTGACTTTATGAGATGTCAAATGCAATTTGAGCATGCACTCCAAATTCTGTACTCATTTTCATGTCAGGGAATATTTAAAAACAGTAGTGATAAAATTGTTTGTGCTCCTAACTACATGGAAAGAAAAGTAATACCAAAGATTTATGGGCTGACCAGCTTTCCACCAGAGAACACAACTTCAAGAAGTTATTATTTAATTGAAGAATTCAAGTTTGGAAAAATTCCATTAATCTTCTTGTTTCAGACTTGTTGGAAGTAATCACTGACTTGTGGCATTACTGAGCGCTTATGTTATCCTGTCTCTCTATTCCAATTCAACTCAGTAAGACAGAAGCTTGGACTAACCTACCAAACATGATTTCATATTTTTCTATTCATTAAAATTAATACTTGCACCTTTGTCCTGTACTAGTCAAATATCCTCTACTGAATCCTCTCAAATATCTATTTATTTCAATGCAAATATGAAATTAGGGATCTGGGAGATCCCCATGCTTTTACAAGCACTTAGTCAACTAAAATACTGCCTGACATGAAACAAGCCACTTGCCAAGTGGTCTCTTTTGAACCCAGCTGAGAAGTGGATAAGAGTTTTAGAGCTGAATCAGAGGCAAAGGGCTTGGCAGATTCCACTACATCTGAACTGTGCCCCCAGTGCTGCTTCCTCTGTGGAAACTAATAAACCACACTGTTTCAGAGGGAAAAAGTAGTATGACAAGCAATTAAGTGCTGACAAGTCAACCTTTTGTCATGAAGACACTTAATGGGGAAAAATTCCCTTTTAGCTTATACTTCATTCTTCTTACAGATTGTTTGATGAAAATAACCTATCACATTATATGCAGAATTGTTTTTTTTAAAGAATTAGATACAGAATTAGTCTTGGGTCAATTTTCCACAAGGAAATCAAGACAAGCATGGTTCTACTGGCCAGGAGAACCATTCAGTGGAAATTATAGCAATCTGTATTTAATAAAAATTCCACCTATAGACTCAACACATTCCAGACATTTAACTTCTCTTGTGTTTTCCTCCTAGTCCTTTGAGGAAAAGAGTGAATATTCTTATCTTTCAGGGTGACAATTTAGTAGGAAGCATAATTCTTAAAGGTGCTTTAGAACAATCATCTCTCCTATTTACTTTTAGCACCCTAAGCACAATCCGAAACTTGTTCACAGCAGACCATTTTCAACCACTTTCATAGCAACATTGTCCAGAATCTATGTGAAAAGCTTTCAAGAAGTTAAACATTTCTGTTCATCAAACACTAGGCTTCTGCTTAGAAAATACTGATAATTATTTTAAAATAATTTTGATAATGTTTTCAAATAGACGTAGAATTCCCACAAAAGGCTAAGTTAACATTATCTGCAGAATATTGTTTTTATAATATTAGTGGCTAAAAGAAATAACTTCTTCATTGAATTAACCTGTCTTCTGAGCCATTCCTACTTGTCAGATACAGACAAAAGCTGCACTGTTTGGACCCATTTTGCCCAGATGTTGCACAGAAGAATACAAAGTACGTAAGGTAGCAGAACACAAGGTCACAGTGCAGAGCAAGCCCATATTCAGAGTTTTTCACTGCCATTTCCTACAAGCCTTTAGCACAGGCAGAATTTCAATCTCATTACT
This sequence comes from Anthoscopus minutus, assembly GCA_013399455.1. Classification (NCBI taxonomy): domain Eukaryota; kingdom Metazoa; phylum Chordata; class Aves; order Passeriformes; family Paridae; genus Anthoscopus; species Anthoscopus minutus. Next base: position 217,142 of record VWYI01026240.1, on the reverse strand, counting down.
AGGTCACCCACTGCTCTCACTTCCTCTGCCAAAGGATTTTCCATGGCAAAAGTGACAGCCATTCAACAGCTATATTGAGGTCTTGTTGTATTGTGGGGAGTGGTGTAAAAACAAGGTTGGACAAATAAATGCTTTGTTTCTTATCGGAATTGCTTCAACACCCAAGCAAAACGCAGGCACCCTCCCTTTCCCTGCTGAGAGGAATGCAGCAGCTGAGGACTTGCACATCAAATTCCTGAGATGCTGCCAAAATAAAAACAGCAGCATCCCACGGACCTGTCTCCCACCAAGCATGGCAGTGAAGCTCAGCCATGGCCAGGCCCAGCCAGAGAACTGATTGCAGGGGCACTGTGGGGGACACAGTTCTGCTCTCTTCCCATTACTGGGAATGCACAACTCCTGTGGTGACTCCTCACAGGATCTGCAGCCTCGCAGGGAAACCCCTGAAGGAAGTGCAGCAGCAGAGCTATTGCCTATGGCGATGCCATGGAAAGAAGTGGTAGTGACAAGATGACATTGAGAGTCTGACACTGTAGATTAGCCCAGAACCATATCAAAATGACTCACAGTTATCAGATCTAGATGACAATGAGACTCCAGCATCACTGTCATCTATACTGAAAAAAATAACTAAAAGCTACATGCCACTAGCCACAGGAATGGACAGGCATTAGAGATATGCTGCAGCAATGCTGTCCTTGGCAAGGATTGTTCAAGAGCTCTGATAATGAACCTAAACCCCAACTTACACAATTTTGTCTTTTTCATTAAAGGGAAAAATATATGCATGAATACTATGATTAATCAAGGGATAATTCATTTTACAATCACAGAGCAAAGTGCTGGTAATTGAACAATATCAATTAGGTATCAATAAATATTGAATTAGTACATCATTCTGATGTGCAGAATGGCAAGGATGGATGCATCAGGCTAGTAAATTGGGTACCGGATGGAAAACCTTCTGCATTCCAAATGCCCTCCTGTGAGTAGCATCCAGCAATCCTATCTGTAGGCATTAGGCACAAGACACATTAACAGTCAGCAAACTCAGGCTACGTGCAAGGGCAAGCACACAAGGGCTCTCTGCTACACACAGTGTGGTACCCCCAAATCAGTTCTCTGACAGACACTGAGCAATAAGGCAAGTGGCACTGGTGACTGTGAGCAGGCAGCAAGGTAAGAGGGACAGCTGCAATTATTATGAACAGTCAACAGCAATATCCTACAGGCAAGGAAAGAACACATCCATGTATTAACAGAGGAAAATAACACTTTTTCTCTCCCTTTTTTTCCAATGAAAATATGTTAAACACTAGGTTTCTTTTTCCATTAAAATAGCTTACCAGAACACTGTTGTAACTGCCATCCAAAAACTCAGTTTGTCTTCCTGTGAAATTTTAGGAGAAAAAGTATTTACATTTTTATTTCAAAGGAAAATGAGATGCTTCAGACTGACCACCAAGTCATTTGTCTTTTATTGCCACACTTGTTTTTCTCTTCCTTTTTCCTTGTCATTAAAGTCATACATGGAAACTACAATCTAATAAGACAATGATGAACATCTACTTCAATAACACCAAGAATTCTCAAATGTGCTTTGTTTGTTTTGTTTTTTCTGCAAAATTAACACATTAGAGACTATTTACCACTGTACAAAATTCCTTTTTTTATTTATGAAAGCTACATCTTTACTATCATGATGTGAAATGAAAAGCCTCCTGTACTTGTTGCATACAATTAAGCTGCAACAAAAGCCAGCCCAAGCCATTTCACATTTCATAGGGCTGCAATTATTCTTTAACTGTTAGAATATGCTGTCCCCCAGGAGCTAATTACAGAAAAGCTCTCATCACATACAAGAAACACACAAACAAATCCTTCAAGCACAAAGCAAATGTTCAACATTAAAGAGATGCATTCAGGAAGTCACACCAATCAGTTTGGTTCAGCTAATTACTAATCTGATTTCTGGAGTAGTTGCATTAGATAATTATGATGCCCATTCACAACTTGAAAGCCAGGACTCTGACTGATTATAATAAAGATCTAGGACTCAAAATAAAAGTAAGGGCAAAGTATGAAATATACATCAGAACAGGGCTGATGGGGTCTGTTTGTTTATTGCCGGCACTTCCTTCGGCTCTTCGCTTTGGAAGGCCCCATCCAGAGTTTGCTGAACCCAGCAGGAAGATTTCCATTGATATCACTGCCATTTGGATCATTCCCAGAATAACAAGGCATGGCTTTGCCTTGCAGATTACATTCATGAAGTGCCCAGGAAGGAGCTTTCGTTGCTGGTGTTGGTTGGGCCGAGAGCCGCGTTCCCAGAGCCCATCCCGCGGTCACTGCCCCGGGCCGGCTCTCACAGCCCATCCTCCAGGGCCCAGAGAGAGGCAGCCAACTCTGATAAGAATGAAACTGTTCAAAGACTCCATTGTAAATGTGCTTTAACTCACATTTTGCTTGGTTTCAGTTTCTGTAGATTTTTTCTTCCTTCAGCAATTGGTTTGCTGGAGTTTGAGCATTTATAAAGGTGCATGACCAAGAACACACAGCACAGCAATTCCTCTAGTTTCTGATCCAGCTGAAGCTCTTTGTTAGTCCATTACTCCCGTAGTTTATACCGGAGAGTGGCAAAAATTTTCTTGATGAAACCCTAATAATTATGTTTTATAGGAAAATATTGCTCTAATTAAATGTCTGATGAAGTAAATATACTGAGTTCAGTTATCAGTCCAGCCCTTGGTTTCTGCTCCCTTTTAAAAACTTCACCATATACAAGGGAAAAAGCCCCTTGACACATTTACAGGAAGCAATTAATTGCAAGTAAAACCCCAAGTACAGAAGAAAAAATTAGGAATTAAAACTTTTCACAAAGTTACAGGCTTGCACATCTCACACCAACCAGAGTAATACTACCAAGCCATAGTATGCATTAAAATAAATACAAAAATGCAGAGCTTGACTGGTCATTTTCATCATTATCATATGTAACACCTGAATTTCTGAGGAATGCATAATGGCATTAAATAACTGTGAAATTTAAACAAATGTTGAACTTTGGGAAGGTAAACCAGCTTCAGTAGAATATTGCTTGGTGTTCCTTTGGCAAGTTGGGGCAAAAGTGGAGATTTAAACCCTGTATTTTGAACTAATTAAAGAATAAATGGAGATGTTTCAGCTGCAAGTTGAGGTTCACATAAAACCCAAGAATAAAGAAAATAAAAGAGATAAAGACTAGAAAAACAAATATCAGAAGCAAATTTCCCCACAGATGGTTGAGACAAATCAGCAACAGTTTCACATTGCAGGGTCACAAACCTGTATATGTCCTTGAAAGGGTGCCCCTGCTCATGTAGGGTCTGATCACACTGCTATGTGCACCCACATCTTCAAAATCACAGGAGTTGTTAAAGATTTCTTGTTCGCTAAAACCCCCCCAAAATAAAATATCCATTCAGACTGGCATCCCTCCACCTCCACCTCTCAAATAAGGCAGAACTGCACTATTAAATTGTTTGCACATAGTCACACTGGACACCTTTTTGAAGCATTAAGGTGAAAGGGATTCTTTGCTGATGTTAAGCTAAATGAATGAGAGTTGCAAATCTGTATTTAAAAGTCAATAGGCTACAATATTTACAGGGCTGCCATATGTGATAGCTTAAAATTCAAAACTGAGAGAAAATTGTATGGGGTGGAAACTAATGTTATGGAATCTGAACCAAGGCTACATTTATATTTCACTTTAATGCTCTAGCTGTTTAATCAAAATATGAATAAAAGGTCTAAAAGACCAACACGCAAAAATATCATAGTTCTGGAATTTAGCTTTAGCTTCCTATTGTCAACCAATTACTGTGTAATTTTTTCCCTGTGACTGAATAACTAACTGTTAGCAAATAATGAAAAGGCAATTACAGCAGAGCTTTGTTCATATTACCTTCTTCATTTTATTCAGGCTATAATTATTGTCAATGCTGGAGGCTTACTGTACCATGTAAGTGGCACCAGGGAAGAAAATGGAATGGGCTGGTGCATGGAAAATTGCAAATGTCACAGCTACCTTCATCATCACCGTTGGACTTCAGAGATTAAAAAAAATAAGCAGTAGAAAGCTCTTCACATACGTTTTGCAAATTCTGTACCTCAATCTGTTGCAAAGGATGATGAACTGGTAGAAGGGAAAAAAAATTCAAGTACCATGTTTGTTCTATTTTTTGTTCTTAACCTCTGCTGCCCACCTCCCCCCAACATTTTTATTGCTATTGAATTCCCAAGGGACAGCTCCTTTTTGCCACAGTGTGCCTGCAAACAAACTCATGGAAATATTCTTATAGCAGCAGTTCTCATTAAGGATGTCCATGCTGTTCTATAACACTGTGGCATACAAATGATGTATTTTATGGGGTTTGATCTGTACTTCTTTGCCACATACAGCCATGTCCCTAGGAAAAAAAAGAAAATAACAGTGTGACCTGTGTGTGCAGATTTAGTGTGCCATACTTAGGCTCTGACATTTACCATTTATTTTGACCATTGTTTCTCTGGGCTTCTAGTATGTATCAGAAATGATAGATACAAATCAGAAGTGCAATATTTTGTTTTACCTTTTTTTTTTTAGAAAGAAATAACATTCTTGTGTATCCTTCACATTGTTTTTTCTTTGCATTGTTGTTTACAAGAGATAAACTCAGTAAAACTATATTTGATGCATTTTATTCATGTGCAGTGTTGCAATTGCTTTTAAAATATGTAAATCATTATATAGCCAGTTAATTTTTCAGTATAAAGTAAGGTTGACATACATTAAAAGACATCATAGCTTGATGCTGATTTGTGTTTAAACTTGCTTCCAAACTGACTGGCAAATTTTGGTATAAATTGCTTAATACAATGCATGATAATTCTTCTGATCTAGGTTAGTAAAAGAAAAAATGCATCTTTATATTTTCATAAAATTGAGCTGCTTTGTACTTTCATGGATCTTCCTGTCAGATACATGTATATTCATCATCTTTCTTTAGTATTTTAGTGCTGGCTGTTTATCTTCTACTACTATTGCTGAAGCAGACACTTCCACAAACACTGCATTCATATCCTAACATTTATAATTGTTCCTTCTCCTTGATGCAGTATTTGGCTGTTCAGCATCTCCCAGAGTCTGAGCACTCTCACGATTAGAGGAGTGAGGTTTTGGAGACTGCTTCACCCAAGAAAACAAAGTGAATTCCAGTAGGAGACCATAAAAACCAGTCTTCCATAAAAATGTACAGATGGAAAACAGAAGCAGAAGGGGAAATGGCATCAAGTGAATCCACAAAAATAGAAAAATAGAAGGTGCCTCTCCTAGGCTCCTCTGCAGCCCTAATTCACTTTCATGATGGGCACTTTCACTGCCCTTTTCCTCCCAGGAGATCCTGCTCACAATAATCAGTGCCCTTTCCCATGTGGTGGGAAGGAGCCTTTGGGTGCCTTCTCCTCTGCCCAGATCCTGGGGTGGTTTCCCACGCTGTGAGAATCTCCTATTTCTGTGAGCACCACCCTGCTCCTTCAGCTGGGATGGCTCTGGGGCTGCTGCCAGGCAACAGCAGTGGGACTTTTGGCACCCCTTGCATTTATGGACAAGACCAACAATTAAGCCCAGAATATAAATCACTGCTTTTCTGCTCCCCATGACTCAGAAACTACACTAAGATAATATGCTTGTCACTTTTATAGCTAAAGTCTGCATTTTTTAATGATTTATTTAATTCGTTAAACCTTTCATAACTTTGATATCAGAAATTTCCACATCCTTGTGAAAATTATCAAAAGGCATCATATTAGGAAAAATATTAACCACTTATTTTTGGATTGCAGAACAAGGAGTCATAGAAAATTATTTGGAACTAACTACTTAAGAAAAAATAATTCTAATTAATGTAATTTGGGAGAGACATCCAGCACTACTTTTTTTTCCCCTATGTTTAGCCAGGAAGACTCCAGAAACTGCTCTTGTGCAAACTCCCTCTTCCAGATAGAATTAACTATAGAATACCCTTGAGCCAGAAGAGTTCACAGAGCAGAGGAAAGCATCACTACATGCCTTAAAAAGTCTGAATTTTATTCACTGTTAATTAGATGGAAAAGAACTGAAAGCAAACACAGTTGGTCACCCTAGGCAAGGGACATATTTGTACATGACACCGAGCCCAGAGCTCGTCACCAAGAGGAAAACATCTCAGTGTTTGCACGTTGCTCTCTCCGAAGGCTCTTCACAACATTTTCAGGTTTTTGTGCTCTGCTTTAAACACCTGCTGCAAAAATCTAAAGATTTCCAGCTTCCTACTGAATTTTGACCCAGCAGTTTCTTTACACAGTCACTCAGATTTTGCTTTGTCATAGGAGTGTGAGGTTAGTCTTACTATTGTGAGGTGACTTCTTTCAGAAAAAATTAACATCAGGGATATATCTTGCCTAAATTCATTACTTTAATTTAACTTCCACACTATTAGCTAAATTTTGAAGTGTATCTATGCTGTTGACTGCAAACAGATATCACCTCACACCAGCCACCCATCCAGCACCTGGTCTAAGAGCCCTGAAACCAAAACTGGAGCCTTTTAACCCCACCAGGGTTCTGCTTAATCTGAAGGAACACCCCTGACCCTGCCACAGTAAAAGGCTGATATGCCAAAAACCGTTCCCATAAAGTACTTTTTAAAACATGGATCAACATTATTCATGGAACATGCTCACACTTGTCACAACTGGCTTCATATTTAGAAACACTGAGAGCTTTCAAGATCTGACTGTGGTGAGCAGCACTTATCATGAATTATATGCCACACACAAACCATTGCACTACAGTAAATTTATTCCATCTGAAATGCCCCTGGTGTTGAGGCCCAAATTTCCAGCATTCCCCCTCTCCCTGTGATGCACTGACAACAGCAAAACTGCCTGTACTCTCACAGGCAATCTGAGTCCAAGGGGGAGTGAACTCTTGTCATTCCACCACTGCAGAAGGCTGTATGGTACCCATAAAAATATCTCTGCCTCTTGCTCTTCAACTACACAACGGCAATTGCAGTTATGTGTCTGGGTAGTCAATTAATGCAGTAAAATGCAGACACCTTAATAGAAGAATAATAATTTAACTATCCTATAGAAGCTATATTCAATGCTTAGTTTAATTCATGATCCTTGGGCAAATCAATGGCTTAAATAGTTTGTTTTTGTTTTTCTGTGTAACAGTATATCTGGGAAGCGGGAGTAAAATCAATTGCATACAGACAGCACAGTAAGGGCATTTCCTTTTTTATACATTTTCCCTGGCAATGCTTCGGGACCTTTGTGGTCTGTGGTCATTTTTCAGCTCTCTGTGTCAACAAAAACAGACTTTTCAGCTCCAAAATAAATGCATCACACATTAAATCCTTACCAAATTTAAGCCTACTTTGTCATTTTTTAGATCCTGAATAATATCATAAACTTTTGGGATTACAGAAATAATAATGACCAGAGCCCAGGCAATTTAAGCCTGCTGTGCTAATCGCAGAGTAGAAAGTATTTTATAATAACATCTATATGCTAGAAAAATAAAGATTTCAAACCACTCAAAACCCTACTCTTTCCATTCCCTGCAACAATTCAGAGGTCATTGCTGAGATAATGACGCACATCCTCCAAGCCATTCAGTTGGTGTCCCAACACGGTTGAAAAATACTCTGATCACTTTTTTCTTAATTAAAAAACACCAAACCCACTATTTCTTAAAACCAATAATAATAAAAAATCCCCTGATTTATTGAAAAACGTAGTATGATGTCAGTGTGAATTAATGTTTCCCATAGGCATACTAATAAGCTCCATGACATAATAACTTGTTATACTACACCAGTGGGACCTTAAAATTATTCCAAAGATAACATAACACAACACTTGAAGCAGCAGGAAACTTCCAGCATGCTTTTAGATGTTTTACAGTGTTACTAATCTTTGAATTGCTTGGAAAAACTGAAAGGAAACAGAATATTTAAAATTGGAAGCACTGCCACTAGAAAATTACTCCATTCCAAATTCCAAATGTGCACAGGAGATTAATGTCAACGTAAAAAAAAAAAGAAGCAGCAGAAGGGGAGAAGTCATTAAATGCACTTTCTAGGTTGGATATGTGCCTTTTGGTAGTCCAGTGAAAATCTGTTTTTATTTGGCTGAGTTATGAGGGTTTAAAAGAACAGACTTGCACACAGACCAATTTGTTATTAATGAGAGGTAGGTTTTATTTATTTATTTGCAAATGAAATTTAAGCTAATGGTTGCCCAGTAACATCAGGACATGCTCAAGAAAAGAAGCAGAGACTGGTTTTTCTGTGGCACATAAGGACACCATCTAATGTCAAAATCCCTATGAAGTCAAACTAGAAATTAGTGCAGTGTAAGCTAATGACTCTGCATGGCATAGCAATGTGCTCTCCGGGGCTAAACACCCCACGAACACAAAAAGAAATGAAAATTAAGTGGTGTAGTTCAGTTCACTAAACTGTCAGAATTGGAATTTTAATCTCCACATTCAAACCATTAATTCAAACAAGTCACTTGAGATGTAAGGGAGGAGCCATAGATCTCTCAAGGAAAGGCCACCAAGAGAGTGCTTGGGCAAAGATCTTCATACCTAGCAAGGCCAAAGAGGTTTTCCAGCCCCCAAAGGCTACAGGGAACAGGGCTAAGCAAGGGCTGCCCCATGCCCAGGCAGGCACTGACCACTGCTCCAGCTGCCCAGGGAAGCCACCTGCCCACTCCCTTACACAGCAGGGGTTGGTGGAGGGGCAGATCCCTGCCCAGGTGAAACACCAGCACAGCCTCCACAGGTCTGCGTGAGCCATGCTCTGGCTTTGTGTGTCTTGGGCAGAGACACTCTTCCCTTTTCCCATCATCAACATATCTGTGTGTCTGACATCACACTTACTGCATCATCTCTTTGAACCAGCTTCCTTTTTGTCCAGTTTTGTTTCACCACCATTTCCACCTGGTCTTGCTAAGACATATACCATGATTTTCTTCTTGTTCATTTCTTAAATGATAACATAACCCTAACCTTTGCTCCCAGCTAAACTGTACAGTGTTCAACCAAAGCTAAAAATGAATATTCCATGCAAAAAATGTTATCCTTTGATCCAGACACATCTCTGGAATAAGTGATCCTGTTGTGCTGCAACCCTTTGATCACTCACACAAAAATTGGAACCATTTGCAAAAGTAAAGCTTGTGATTTGCACATAAACCAGACCCGATGGGATGGTTTGCAGAAGGCTGTAGTATCCACACATTACACTGGGAATGCTTGTCCAGTCCTAGTACAGTGGTCATGCACTAAAACCATTCCCATCATGGCTGCAACACAGGTTAAACCCAAGTTTCTCCTCAAAAGCCCTGCAGAAGGAAGCAGGATGGTGTGTCTGAAAGAATAAATCACCCCAAACTCAATGGGCAAACGATCTCACGTCACCAGGTACCACAGCACAGAGCAGGCAGAGCAGCTCTGAAAGCTTCATCAGCCATGAAAGATTTGGTTTCCTATTCATTCACTCAACTGCTTCGACATCATGGGAATCTACAACAACCGTGTGAAACCATTTTCCACAGTGAACCTAGAACACCTGGGGAGCTCTTTGTAGTCTCTGCCAAGCAGCTATCTTTAAAAGGAAGGATAAACTGCAATCTGAAAATGTCAGATAGGGACCACTACTGGTACAATGGCAAGGCACAGTCAAGCAGAGAAAAGGGGTGCAGTAGGATGGATGCTTTGTGCTAGATAAAGAATAAGATGGAAATAATTGTAGAGAATTATATGAAAAAGGAAGTATTTTAAGAGTATGCAAAGGCTAACAAAGGATTGAACAAATACAGCAGCAGAGATGAACAGAGAGTGATAAACAAGTAATTTTGAAACTTACTATTCCCACAATCCAGAGAACAGGTGAAAAAAAAGAAAATAAAAAGGAATTAAATTATGAGCTGGAAAAGTCCCACCCATAAAAGAATATTAACGTGAAATTCCAGTGAAAAAAGTTATGGGAGCCATTTACTTGTCCTTGACTGAAGATTTTATGTCAATTTGAATGATTCGTAAACCAAGGAAAAATAAAAATATATACCAAATATATTTTAATTTCCTTTAGCTTTTACAATGGACTTGTGGTGAGGCAGTAAAAGTTAAAACTTATTTGAGGAATTCAGTGTCATTATTTCACAAAAACAACACATTTCCTTCACTGAAAAGCAAAACATAGTCTGTTTGAGAGTTTCAGACTGAAGAGACAGCTCCCCTTAAAATCTGTTTAATTTCTAACATTTGGCATGACAAACAAGTTTAAACATACAAGAAAGACTCACTGCAAAACCAACTTTTTGTCCATATGGAACATCCCTATATAAGAATATCCTTTTGGTGGAGATGCTGCACAGAAAAGCTTTACAGCAATTTCTGGTTTCTTTCTTGAAAAATGGATGCACATAGACAAAATTCAAGTTTCTGAGATTTCTTTCTGCAAAACATTTTGCATCATCTGTCTGTAGAGATACTCAGATATGTTGCCTGTGCTGTGAAACAGAAGTTTTCACTGACTAATATTGAAATTAAAGCTATTAACAACAAAATATTTTCCCTTTAAAAATATTATTATACATACTCTAGGTTATATTATCATATATTATTTTATTAGTTATTAGCAATATTCTAATTTAAAGAAATTTTATTTGAAAGTGTTCAAAGCAGATTTCATGCCACTTTACATCCCAGAATGCATTTCTGCATTGGCTTGGTGCATTCAAGACTTGCTGAAAATCTAAGCACAAACAGAACCTATCAACAGGCAGAGTGCAAAAATTCTGTCAGGAAAATGGGTAAAATTAAAACTGTGGAGATTGCAAGTGCTGTAATTTTATTCATTTGAGCCCAGATAACAATACTTATTTAATATAGAAACACAATCCACGAAAACTCACAACTGCATTGACTTTTAATCTGATTGAGAGGGTGTGGTCTGTTTGTCTGTCAGTAGAAGTGTTGCTGGAAACTCTCATAAGCTTGATCTAATTGGACTTTTGAGACTGACTCCAACAGGCCACACAGTGAGACCACCAGCAGTACATTTCTATCCATATGCATTCTCAGAATTGCAGTCTTCTCATCAAAGCTTATTTTTTCCATGGCAAAATGACATGACTTGGTTATTAGGAAGAGCAAATAAAATGCTAGTGACAATTAAAATTTAAGTGTAAATTAATTACCTGCCTGGCTATTGTCAACTGCATTAAAGGTGTGCTGATGAACGAGGGATGATGCCATCTAATTGTGAAAAAAATAGAAGTTATGGTTTGTGTTAAACATCAAGCCTCTGTATTGCAGGTGGCTTATTGAAAAATACTACTTCTGTGGGCCTCTTCCTCTTGTGTCAGACACAAACATCAACAAGGTTTTATACAGAGGATGATAGGTAATCTCACAGGCTGCTTTAATTTCTCACCATTGATTTTCTGTAGGGTACACAGGAAGCATTTTCAGGATTTAGATGATTCCCATTTGCAAATATTTCTAGATAACATAGTCATATGCAATTATAGAACTAACCTCTCAGAAACAAACCCATCTTGCAGACCAGGCTAAAGACATTCATTTTCATGATATAAAGTCATGGGTAAGAGAATAAAACATCCTAGAGGGTCCCTCGGTAGCTCTTGTCACATTTTTCGAGACTGATGCTATAAGGGTCTCATTCAAAACTCATTGATGCTGGGGCAGTTATTCCTATGCATGTCAGCAGATTTCAGGATGAAGTAAGAACTTACAATGCAAAACTTCTGAGGGATCCTTGGGCTATGGTGGCCTTAAAAAGGAAGTTCTTATCTGAAGCAAATTTCTGTAGTCAGCAGATTGGGATGGGGGCCAGAGGAACCTACTGTTTTAGAACTACTAACACTCATAAACCACTTTTTTTTTCCCCTTCTGGATGGTCTTATCATTATTGTTTCAAATACACACTCCTCTCTCAATCTTCTATCTCAAATTTTCTTTGCATTCATATTTCCTTCTTGTTTCAGGCAAGTTATCATCCAGTTCTTTTGTGTATGTCACAGGCAAAGCAACAGATGCCCTTGATGCATCTTCCATGAATATCACAAAGAAAGAAAGAGAGAAAAGAGAGGTGAAGGAGAAAAGAGGGAAAGAGAATGGAGGAGAGAGAGAGAGAGAAAGGCCATATATCAAGGGCAAAAGTAGCTAGAAAAAGGAATGTGGCCGCAGGACTTTTAAGGATTTCTTATATTTCAGTAGTAGCAGCACCAAAATTTATATCCTTTCATACCAAGCTGTTGAAAGATAGGCAGGAATTTTATACACTGCTGGATGGTAAGACAGATCCCAGATCCATGGCAGTGGATTAGCTTAAAGCCATTGCTGAGGCCAGACTCTCAGGCATTTCAACTTACTCTGTGCTCAGAACCTTTATGCACAGGAAGGTTGGATGCTGATAAGGAAAGGCAAATGCAGTAATCCAGAGTCCTTCAAACCTCACGTGCAACCCCTGGTCTCTAAGTGCTTGAGATGGTTGTGTCAGTGAGCATAAGCAGTTAATGGGGCTGATAAATCTTTAAGACAGAAACTGTCACAAATTATGTTTCTGCACATTCTATTAGAACAAATCCAACCTTAATCTGAATCTATTCTACCTCAAGACCCAAGCAAGTCCCTGGGAAACCATGTCAAACAAAAAGAGAAACAATTTAAGAAACACTGGCAGCCGGAAAGAAATTTTAACCTTAGATATATTTTTCTAGAAGAAAATGTAAGGCTTAAAAGCCAATATTCACAGATTTCTCCATAATCTAACACACTTGCACTGCAGTAAAAGGAAGTGACTGGAGGAGATCCAGCAGAGGGTATGTTTTCTGAATACCTGTCAGACAGCCATCCCTGTCAGGATGACCTGCAATTTCAAGACTGAACAAGAAAAACAAAGTTAATTGTGTCTTCTCTTAATTTCATTAAGCACATCTAATTCTGAAGGGGATAAAAAATGGGAATACAGTGAAGTACCTGCAAATTACCCACATAAAGGCTACTTAAATAGAACATATACTTAGATGACAGTTCTTTTTTATTTTTGATGTGCCATGATACGTTACTCTCAAGTGCAGAGTCACTGTATGTGGTTTCATTTAACAACAAGTTACAAAATCTTTATAAATTGCCGTAAGTGTAAAGAAGACCTGGTAATTGGGATTGTTTGCCAGACTCTTGGGCCAAGGCAACATCTCTATCCACTTAATCACTGAGGCTTTATTTCAATTATGAGAATGTGTTAGAAAATGTGATCAAGCTTCTAGCCATTAATGTGAAGAAATAGGCAGTGTGAAAATCTGGAAAAGAAACCTACTAGCTCTCAACCTTCAGGATTTCATGACTAGGAAAAAAAAATAAGCACATATATTTAACTAAGATGTCAAAAATTTGAAAATGAAAGTCTTAATTATACCACAGAAGTGAGATGAGAGATTTACAGAGGTTTAATTGTGCATTTTGACAGAAATTGCCCAAATTGCAAATACTTGAAGTCTAAATGCTATGTTAATCCCTGTATCAGTGCTTAATCTTGGAATAATTGGAGGTGTGAACTTTAAAGACCAGGCTATGTTTACTTTAAGAAATATCATCTTTGATAAACCCAAAATCTGACCCTGCTTTCTGTATCATCCTCAGAGATAAATTTTACCCCACATCCCTCACTAACAAAGTCACCACACTGATAAACCAAAAACTGCTCAGCAGAGGTGGTTGGGCAAAACCGCACTGCAGTTCAACCCTGGACACACATAGAGCTTCTTTTAGGAGAGGCTTGCACAAATTCTGTACACATGAATAGAATATAACTTTTCTAGCAAGTAGCAGAAGTAACAGATTAACTTGATCATGTCCCCATCCTCATATATTTTTTTTAAATTACAGAAATATCTGTAGACTAAAGTACTCTAAATAGAAGCCCACCAAGCCTTAGTCATCTCATATAAGAAAAAATTTCTGAAATTCATTTTAGCAAGTGTCTGACCTCACATAAGTGAAAAAACAGCTTGAACCACAGCTAATGTTCACTCATCTTGCAGCCACAGAGCCTGTAAGTAGCCCTGAGCCCCAGTTTCAGACCTCAAGTTCTGTGCATGTAGAGTCAGGGCAGAGGTGGGCACTGCCTGGCTTACCAGTGGTGCTCACAGCAACCAGCACCAGTTGTGCAGAGCAGTGAACTGGCAGTCCACTTTTCACAAGCATTTGAGCTAAAAGTCTGTCTCATGCATGTGAAAATAATTATATAAACCCTGGTTATTAGTGCCACATTATTCAAGAACAGCTTGAATGTGTAGGCCAGGTCTCCAGCTGAAATAAATCCTCATGGTTTTGCTAGGGGTAATGCATAGACATTAGCATAAATTAGCTGATGTTCTGTTATATCTGACTCCTTATATGTAACAGCCTTAGCTCCATGACTATTTTGATGTTTGTCTTCTGAGGGTATTAACCCTAAAATCACCTGTTCTGACCATGTGCTGGAGAATACTTGATACTGAACCTAAGGTGACCCTCAAGTGAGTAGTGGAGGTGATGTCACTGGAAGAGGCCAACACTTATGTGAATAGTAGGAAACTGTTCTTAAAGCAGTTCTCTCAGCAGGCTCCACCAATATCCTGATGGTTACACTCTGTCTTGCCAGCAGATGATGTCACAGGCTCTTTCACACACAGATATAAAAGCCACATTTCTTTTTTTCAAAAATGTCACCAGCAACACACGAATTTTAGCACCCTCATGAATTTCATGCATGGATACAAACTTCTTACATCACCAGTATGCTTAGGAGCCGACCCACAGCCTGTGTGCAGCATCACATCACAGAGCTGTGTGAGCCAGATGCCTTTTGGATGAAATGAAACCAGAAGATTCCTCACAGCAGCACCCCTAACGCCCTCCAGCCCATGGGCACTCAGTCCACAGGACAAGCAAGAGCCCACAGAAATGTTCAGCATGGACTTGATGCCCACAGCTCCAACTGCTTTGCTCTATTAATCCACAATCCGATTCACATGACCTGCAAACATATGCACAACCCCAGAAAAAGTAAATGCCAAGTTATAGTTCAACTCAATCTGAGACACCTTTTGCAAATACATGAAAAGAACAAAGTGTGTAAACTGGCTTTTGTACATATGAGAATTGTGCCTCTCCTACAAATAAATTGATGTTAGTATTTGAAGCCTACTGTGTATAATTAAAAATTTCTAATTCACCCAAGACAAGATTGTCTCAGTGAAAGCCTGTCACCTTCTATATAGGAAAGACATGCATTATGTATTTTTTGCACAGACTTATCTTTGTTATGCATGAGGCATGTTTTGGCAATATATAGGAAACATACATTCCGTTTCTGTGATTTAGAGTTGCTACAATTAACAGAAGTTAATTTTTAACAACAATTTCCCAAAAAAGCAACAAGAAGAATTTGAGAATAAGCACCCTTGATACAACAAAACCAAAGGTTTTTTATGGTTATCTGTTAAAGGAGAAGTCTGTCACAATTCCTCACTAAAATGTGTAGGTGAAGAATTTGCATTTTTAGTCTTCAACTTTGAAGGAGCAAGTAGCTTGTTAAAAATTACAGTAATTAAACATGAATTTATAAACAGCTTCTAGTTCAAAATTGTTACTGAAGGAGATAGAAATGGGTTCATTGGGTATATAAGCACTTTCATGTTATTATTCACAACAATAAATAAAAAGTGAAAAGGGGATATGTATGGAAATGGACATAATGTATACATGATACAGCACTAGTCTGAGAATCTGGCTTCACGGTGCATTTTTATCCAGGCCTTCCATTTAATGGAGCAAGCACTGATCCAGTGCACCAAGTTGCAGGTTATTATTCTACTTAGATGGATATGAAGGCCCAAAAGTGACATGAGATAAGATAATCAAGTCTTTTTCCTTAAGGCACATAAAGGTCACAAAATAACATTTAATTACCCACTCTTGTAACATTTATAAAGGAGCAAATCAGAATTACTCCAGAGTGAATATCTAGGAATCAACAATGAATCAAAACATAAATGGCAGTTATTTTGTGTATCTGAACAAAAAACAAAATAACTTTCTGCCAGAGGAAATCAATTCCCCTTCCACATACTTCAGCTGTCCTTGGTATTTTGCAAAATACTGCTGCAACCAGTTTGCTGCATTTTAAAGTGATTAAAAAAACACCCAAACACGAAACAACAAAAACCCAAACCAAAAACAAAACCCAAAACCCATTCAATTTTCACTAAGAAACTTTTCCCTACTTTTTACTGATTTTCATGTAAGATTTAAGTTAAATTGGGGCTGAGCACTCATTTCAATGTCATGCTTTGTCAATGAGAAAAAGAAGCCACATCTGAGACTGAACCACGCCAAGGTTGTCCACTTCTCTATCTACCCCAGAAAAGTGTTCAGTAATACAATTTGAGGCAGCCTTCTGTGCTGGAAATTAGTCTCTCTGGTTGCTGCCTGCAGAAAAAACCTTTTTCTGCTGGGTGAGCTGAGGAGCATGTCTCTGTCATTACCACTGCCATGAGTGAGGAGTGAGGTAGATTCCAACCTGCAACACCCTTAACCTTCCATGGAGTGGGAGCAGGGGCCTCAGCAGGGCACAGATCCCCACCTGTGGGGCCTCTCCCGGCGCTGTCATGGAGATTGAGCTGGGTCACCTCGTCACTAATGCTAATCAAGGTGTCACTGCCTCAACCCCACCTCTCTCTACACACCCTGAGATGTGTAAGAAACTCTTATGGCTTTGATGAAACAGTTTCAAGCGAGGCTATCAGTTCTCCTACAGCTGACATAAAAGCACTGAGGTTACGCAAAAAAAAAAAAACTCTGAACCAAAAAGCCTTATCTGATTCCAGAACATTGGCAACCACAGCCTTCATTCTTCTTAAATTATCTCAGAATCTTATATGTTTATTTAGTGGCAAGCATTTAAAACAATAGATACTGGAAATGTCTGTTTCCTACATTACGTGAGTGTCTTAGAAAGCACCTGAGGAATAAAGGAGTTACTGAATCAGTACAGCCAAAGCAACAAAACATTTAGGAAAAAATACCAACATGGGAGCTTCTTTTGGAATAGCAACAGAGGTTTATAATTCTCTGTTCTCAAACCATCTCCCTGTTGCCATTTCCCTAATAATTCTGATCACAGTTTCTAACACAGAGCTCTCATCAAAATGAAGAGCTGAGCATTCTTATCTACAGGCAGCCCAGACTGTCTGGAAAATAGCCATAAGACAGGAGTGATCACTGAGTGATGACAGCTTAATTCACAGCTAAGGTGCTATTAAAAACAGCTTCCAGTGTTTCCAAAGATGTTCCAAAAATCAACTGTCATAACCCCCACCATGATACCTGGTCATAACAGTAAGAAAATGACCACATAATCCCTGTACTCTTCCTTTAAACATAGAGGATTAGCAGATCATGTATTTCTGTAAATCTTCATTGTACCAGACAGTTAAAAGTCATGATATGAAAGAGCCATGCTCGTAGTCATGACTAATATATCAGAGCTTGTCACTCCTTTTGGGGTCACCAGAGCTGGATTAAGCCTATCTAGCTTCCTTTACAAAAATATGTAAGATAGATTTAAAAATGCAAATGACCACTTCAGATTGTGTAAAATTAACTGAAGAGGTGCCAAAAATGCATTTATTATCACAATTATACTGCTATTCAAGTGTTGCTGCAATTGAAGCAAGATCCACCTCTTACAACAACACAGGGAGAAGCCTGAACTACAGGACCAAGAAGTAAAAACAGCTGACTAAATGGACTATGCACCTCCTGAAAGGAAATACACTTGGCTTTTGCATAATTTGTTGTTTCATCATATGGCTCTGCCTGAGAGATAGAAAGTTCAACCACAGATGAATATAGCAGAAATCTCTAAGCTCATGTCTGGACCTGGTGTCCAGAGCAATGAGTGTCTCTGTCTGAGAAAGTTCTTGGGTACCAAAGTGCACATGTGGGCAGAGCTCTGTTCAACTCTCTTCACTTTACAGGCTCCTCTGAGCACTTGGAGAACACCTTTGAGAAGGGAGCTTCTACCATAAACCAGGAGCATTTTCTGTGAATTAAGAAAATATATTCAGATGTCACTACAAGCCTCTGGAAGAGAGAACCCCGAGCAAATGAATCCCAGCTCCCCCAGGGACTTGGGCTGATTCTTGGCAAGGCAGAGTCAAACAGAGACCATCAGAAACATCTGCAGAAACCCCAGTGAGTGGCATCTGCTGCTGAAAGCTGAGAGAGCTCAGAGCAGCACTTTCTCTGAGTTTAGGTGTTACTTTCCTCCTCCCTTGCCATTCAAGCCCAGCCAAAGGATTACTCCACAGACCTGGGGGTTAAACTGAGGAACTCTCCTCAGAACTGTTGAATGAGGAGCTGGACACCACTGTTAGCTCCCTGGAGCACCAAGAGCTGTGGTTTAATCTTCTAACATGCTCCAGGCAAGGTCATTTTTTAACCCTGAGAACAAGACA
This sequence comes from Anthoscopus minutus, assembly GCA_013399455.1. NCBI lineage: Eukaryota > Metazoa > Chordata > Aves > Passeriformes > Paridae > Anthoscopus > Anthoscopus minutus. Next base: position 198,533 of record VWYI01026240.1, on the reverse strand, counting down.
TCACACAACTGATTGAAAAAACCTTTCTAGAACTGCATCAATTCAAAAAGAATTTTCCAACACTTAGACATAGTTAAAAGAATAGTAGCTATAACTGATTTTGAGAGATTAAAAGGATAAATCACTGAGGATGTTGGGGAAAATAAAGCCAGTGAAGTGAATAAATGTTCTGGGTGTGGAAGGAGACAGGCTGGTTTTATCAGCCAACAGCATGGAGTCTCAGACCTAAGGCTATTAGGATTAACGTTGCTCTGTCCTTTAAAAACCCTCTAATGTATTCAGTGAAATGAAAGAGGAGGAATGTGCCTGAAGTGAGGGAATGTCATGACAGCCCTGGTCTGAGAGCCCTGCAAGTGTTGGAACCAAATCTTTCAATTTGGCAGCATGAAAGTCAGGCTGCAGAGTGACTGTAAATGGTCTGGAGAAACACTCTTGACACTATCCTGCTTTTTAAAATTACTGTAGTCTGAGTAGTCAGTTGCTCAGGTATAGAATTATTAATTTTTTTTCTCCAGAGATTAGTTTTGCCATTATCACCAAAATCAGCAGAAAATTTTGTAGACAGGAGTGTTGAAGGGCTACATAAGAGAATGTATGAATGTCTGAATGTTTCTTTAAATTATTATTTATTTCAGGAGGTGCAAGTATAAAATATTAAAACTCCAAATCTGTGTTATGTTTCAATTCTATTGACAAAAGGAAATCACTTCATTTTTGTCTTGAATGCAAGGCAAAAATTCTAGCACATAACCCTTTATGAAAAATAGCTACGTTTGTAGGATATGGAGAGCCAAGACTGGCACTTCCTTTTGGTCCTGGAAAAATATCCTTTAAAATATGATCATTTTGAGCCTCCATATATCTGGAAATTCACTAATCACTTCTGTGTGCAAGTATCTCAGTATGAAAAAAATACTATTACTCCCTTCCATTTAGCTTTAGCAAGACAGGTATCAGCATGGCATATTCATACATCCCTCTGTGGATTTATATGTAAATATGCAAACATCTTCTTGAAGGTCTCTTATTTTCTAAAGAATCCTTTTGGCAATTTGCTATTAAAGCTGCATCCGTACATATAATATTAGGCTGCCCTTTGGTCTCCACAGAAAAAAGAGGCTGTCATAAAGCTATCTTCCTTTTTCCAGAGGCTTACACAAAGCAGCAACGTTTTCAGGGGTAACAATATTCCTTTTAAAGTGACTTCTACAGATAGTAGCTACTTTTTCCACAAGTAGCTTATACAGTGCTTAAAATGGGCTCTTTATGAAGAAAGATGGGGTGTAATAAAAATACCATTCCTAATCTAAAAATCTAAGAGGCAGTGGATGAGCCAGTTACATGTTTTGGGGTTTTGCTGCCAGGAAAAAGCTCTCCCTCTCATCTCCTGGACCACTTAGGATGATTTGGAAGACTAGTCATTATTTCCTTTTGTTTTTTTCTCCTATTAGATTTAGTAGAGCTCCATCTTGGCATGTACAATTCCCCCTGGGTAAGCAGAGAAAGAAGCAATTAAGTACAAAATGCTAACAAGATGTCTGAGTGAGTCAATGGTGTTTCTAAAGTATCTGTGGGTTTTTGTACACCTAAAAATCATTTCTAGGTCAGAGAAAAATAAAAGTTAGGGTAAACCTAGAAAAAAGTGTCATATTAGGATATTTATATAAACTGTCATTCTTGTGTTTTCCCCAAACCTCATGTGCTCTAAGCTATCAATCAACAGCCTCCACAATCAGACTTTGAGTCCTGATGGAGTAGGAAGATGTCATCCAGGGAGGAAAACATGTGGAAAATCTGTTAGCCATGTGTGTCATTACTGATGTCAATATTTAAGTAAATATGCAAGAACTACCTAAGGTTCCTACAGACATACTGCAGCAGAAATAACTGAGAGAGCTTTGCCAGATTATATGGTGCCATGTTTATCTCAATCTTTTCTCCACTTACTGGGTTTTACATGTCTATAGCACAGGTGTTCTTTCTAGGAGCAATTTTAAAACTGCTGTGGCAAAGAACTCTATAGCAATTTGTTAAATTAATGGAAGTTTTCAACTTTAATTACTCCCAAAAAGACCTGAAAGTAAACATGTATTCTAAGTGTTTTCTGAATGTGAGCCATCATATAATTAATTTCAAGTGGCAAAAGCAGCAGTCAGAGTCTTGAGATTCCCAACGCAGTCTCAATAAATGAGAGTTACAAAATGCAGATGACATCAGCAGTGATGTGGTATTCAGATCACGGGGAGATTACAGCAATTTTACAAGGAGGAAGAGGGATCAGCCACTTTTCATCAAAATACTACACAAATACTGATGAAGGCATATTCTAGTAAGAATTAGGATTAAACTTTCAAAGACTCCACTCATTCATAGCCACGTACAAGACAGCAATGAATGCTGTAGGATACACATTAAAAATGAGAGATTAGAAATGCAGAAAATTTGGATTAAACAAGAATGATGTCCAAAGATTGGAAGCAAGGCACCCTACACAAAAGCTGATTGCGGGCTGCATACATCTCTGCTATGGTAAACCCAAATGCACTGTCACTAAGTTTTTAAAAAGCAAACATAGAGTCCTGAACAAATTTTAAGCCACTAAATCTCAGTAATAGTTTTTAAGGAGAGTTCAAAAGCAAAACAGAGAAGTCAAAGTCCAAATGTATCACAATGGCAGATCAAAGTGTGAAAAGGGATTAATGGCATCTTCAGCAAATGAAGTTTAAAATTCTAGTGTATTAGGGAACGTCTTTTTTGAAATGGTAATAGGCTATACCTGAGCTGAAAAGACAATTAAGATAGTGTTAATTTTTTTTATGGTATCTGGCAGTAATATTTTTATCCTGTTAATTATACAGGAGACAGCAAATGTACATAATATGATAGCTCCATGCTGAGATGACATGCCTGCTGCCTAGTTAAGTGGCTACATTTATCCTATAATTAGCTTGCAGGAATGTGATTTGCATTGCATACCTAAGAGTATATATAATGTCAACTATGCCACAAAAGCCTAAAATGGAAACTGACACTCTCTTAGCTTTGACCTCTGGATAAAACAAGGCAATGTCTCTCATGGCCTCCCGCTTTTTGTATTCCACCACACACAAGAAATGCATTGAAGTAATGCTAAATGTATAACAAATTCAAAATGTACAGAGATTTAAAGTCAGGGCAGAAAATCAGTGCTGATGTTTCAGCCTGAACCCATCTCTTTCCAGAGAATGAGGATAATGATGGTTAAAAGGCAGCAACTGTGGTTTATTGGTATTAACTTTGAGAATTTTTTCTCTTGCAGGTAGAATTACAGGAGCACTTCCTGGTTATATATTTAACTGGCATAGGAAGTACGTAGCTTTTCTAGGCAACTACATACATGAAAACTTGTTATTAAAACTATGTTACTGCCTTCTGTATTTTCTCAAAATTCTGTAAGGGGTCAGGGTGCACAGGACTTCACTGCTACAGATACTGCACATCTGGGTGAGCAAACACCTGGAACAACATCTTAAGTGTGTGGTTGAAGATACCTTTGTCAGCATTTGCATTTCTGCTGTCATTTAGGGACAGACTCCATTATTCTCATTGCAAGCAACCTAACCCCGAGTTATTCCACTGATTTCAAGCTGTTTGTCCTTTTGTCACAGCATTTTGCTCCTGATCTCAGAGAATACAGTACCACATTGTTCTCAGAAGAAAAGGGAAACCAAGCAGCCACAAGCAACTCTGAAGCTTCACTGGGTGGCTTAAAGACTTATCCAGACTTGGTACACCATGAATTCTCATTTGCTTTGTGGTCCTGCAGTATCATTAGAGGCTTTAGGCTCTTGGCAGCCCATTCACAGCTGTCCTTATCCCTTCCCTCTGCTGGGAGAAGATAGGGAAGCAATAACACAGGTTGGTAACCTCACCAGCCAGACTCCAGCCTCATACCAGCCATGGAGGGAGAGAACCTGGGGGATTCTGCCCTTGAAACAGGGCCAGGAAACATCCCCAAATCAGAAACAGCAAAGCCAGGTGATAGACACCCTCTCAGAGGAGCACACAGGAAGGAGGGAGGGACACAGGGCAGCCTCAGGGGTTGTGGGACTGGCCAAGGAAGAATGCTGGATGAAAACATAAAGCAGGGAGGGTGAGAAACACAGTGACAAGCAAAATGCAGAAGGGACCTGAGAGAGCTCTGACCCAACCACTCTTCAGAGAGAATTCTTTCTGTGCATTGCCACAAACTCTTCCCACCTGGGACCCCAGGCCTCTCAAATGACCCAGAAGGGCTGCTACTGATATCAATGACTATGTAAAATTAACCCATGCAAGAAGATATTTTCTTGTATTTATTTACTTGATATTAATCTGTACAAAGAGTTGTGATTTCAGAAAATCCTTTTCCTGAATTTTTCTTTATTTTTCTACTAAAATAGTGGAAGCCCTTGTGTCTTAAGACAAGGATTTAGGTTCTTTTTGATTTTTTTGCATTCCCATTTGACTGAAACTCAATCACTTATTATTTCTCGCACCAAAACTTCAGCCTTTGCAGAAGTTCCAGGCTGTGCTCCCCACATTTCAACCAGGTCGCCTCAGAGGTTTTGATACCGTATGAAATTTTACAAAGCACTCTCTATTACATATCTCATCTTTCATTAAAATTTGCATTCTTGCTTGCACAAGTACTCCAGCACTATGTGCCTTTAACAGTTTGCCAGCTTCTAAAAAGTCTTCTATTTAACTGCATCTCGTGATTTTTTGTTTCATGAAACTGCTTAGCTTGGTGCAGAATGTCTTCTCCAGTCAAGTGCAATGTAGCTCCCAGGACCTGGTCTGATACAAAATTCAGGGAAGTTCTTGCTCTCGTCCTTAAAGTTTTGCCTTTTGAAATAAACCTATTATTCTGTCTCTTTCTTTTTGTCCATGATGAAATGATACTCTAAAGTTCTCTGATTAAAGTACATGGCATGCTCTCAAGTATGCATTACTACATCTGTTTGCCTTATTGAACAGCTGAAAAGCATTCAAACTATTATTCACTTTTATATTACGATTCAGTACATTTCTGTGTATGTTCTGGCCAATATTTTTTTTAATAATAATGTTGATTGCTACAACACCACCTGGTGTTGCTGGCATCTGTGTCCTTAGGTCAAATCTGGAGATAGCTGGGGTTTAATTTAAAAGCCCAAGCATGCGATTAGATAAGAATTTTTTGGTTTGTTTTGTTTTCGAGGGGTGGGAGATATTTATTTGTTAAAAAAAAATAAGAGAGGAAAAAAAATGAAAAAAGCCTAGTCTTCTGAGGAAAACCTAAATGTAACCACAGTGTACCCCCAAAGGATCAATGTACCCCCTCAGTCTTTTTCTGTTTTCACTTCAGACTTGGCTATTTCAGTACATCCTTAGTCACAGAACAAAATGCACATAAATGCTTAGACATCCAGACACACAGACTTCACACACATCTTTATGGGGTATAGAAACAACAATTTAGCAACTGTCACCAAAAGAATGTTTGCACTATAAATATTCTTCACACCTCTATCCATACAGCAACTTCCTTGGACCAACAGTGTTTTCTGAGAATAAAGAAAAACCAAGATGCTTCTGTGAACACATTTACTGACTCTTTACCAACTTCAGCAACTGCTCCAGGCCCATGTGTGCAGCCATTGCCTACATGTCATCTGCTTGCTGACTCGCAGCTGCATGAGAAGTAACACCCTTGAAGAATGCTTCAGGATCGAAAGAAATCAAAGCTGTACACAATGCTACAATTCCCCCAATGTACGTGACAGGACAGGGCACTGAACTGGAGCCTCAGTTCAGCATGAGACATGAAACAGGCAGCAAAGTTTTCAAGTGACTGCCTTACATTCACTGCAAATCACGTACAGGAGAACTTGTGACTTCATATACTCTTAGGGCTTGGTTGTACAACTCTACTTTCCCACATCCACAGCAGTTTAGGATTCTAATTTGCTCCTTTAAACTACACTTTCTAGTTAACCTGATAGGGAAAGGCTTTTCCAAAATCCCACAACATTGTTATCTAAGAATCAAACAGCAGGATGCTACAGGAGCTGTTTAAACAATAGCTATTTCCAGCCTTGATGGAGCACCCTTTTAACAATATCTTGATTAATCTTTTGTGGGCACCAAAGAATATGTTCCAGAATTTAGTTTTCAAGATGCTGAAGTTTGTCTATCAAGGAACAAAACCAGCAAACCAAATCACCACTTCTACGCCACATACCCTGAACTAGGCATGTCCACCCAACTGCACAAGCCTTGTTTCTGTCTTGTACCCAGTGTTGTGTGTCCTCACACCTACAGACAGCCCCTAAATGCACAGCCCCTTCTCTTCTGTGAGCTTCTGCTGGCAGCACTGGGACCTTCCAACAGGAGCAGTGCCTGAGTTTCAGGAGTTTCTCATGTACTCACTAACCAGCTATCAGCTCCACCCCTGTCCTAGGGAAGAGACAATCTTTCCAGGGAATATTTCTAATGGGCTTTACTTGATAAGATTCTGTGCTCTCCCTTAAAGTCACCATTTGGCCATTAAAATGTTTCATAAAGGGCAACTTCTTCTCAAAGCCAAGTCTTGATATGTACAAAGAATCCCACGTGTCAGTGCCAAGGTGAGGTACAAACAAATACAAACATGGATGGGATGTCATGGATAAACATCACCAAAAAGAAACCTTCCTAGTCTGACCCTACTTGCTTGCTGTTTTCACAAGGGTCACTTTCTGTTCAACAACAGGGAGAACACAATGTCCAAAATTCAGCAAAAAGATGTACAAAGTGGCATTCTGAGTTCCTAGCTTATACTGATATCCGTATTTAACTGGAAATCAACCTCACTTGATGGCAAGTGAAATATACTTTGTATAGTAGGATATTGTCACCAGGAAGTCTGAGAGATAAATGCCATGCAGTGATGTGTTTTGGACACTCTGTGAGCACACACTATGGGTTAAGAGCAAGGATGGGGCTACAGTGAGCTAGTCAGAATTTGCAGAGCACCTGAAGAAAGGTTGGTTTTTGAAGATAACCCCAAGGGGAAAACTTGTGGGAAATCTCCTAAATGGTGTGAAAGAAACACAGCTTTAATATCTGCCCGTTTAAACAAACATTTTTGTTTTGTCTCTTAACTGGAGCTAATGAGGTGCCCCACTTATTCTGAATTGCTAACGGGCTAGAACAACTGATACCAGCATAGCCTTGGGTAAGGAATGGTGAGCTCAGCAACTACCTTTTAGTATCCAAGAGCTGCTGCTAAAAAAGCACTGAAAGCACTGAAATCCATTGAAGCTGAAGAATGGATCCACCTCCAGTTCCACTTTGAATTTGGCCCTATTTACTGAAGAAACAGGAGAGAGTGGAAGGTATGAATTACCCAGTCATTCAAGCAGGTGGTGCTGTATGTAAACAATGCTTGAGATTCCACGTGTACCTATGTTCCTATGTGTACCTGTGCTTACACATTTAATATATACATAGTACCAGTATTAAGGAGTCTAACAATTTTCTAAATAATTGATCTTTTTCCATTAGATGACCTGGATATTATCCTGAAGAAGCAAAGCAAGTAAGCAGTTACTTACAGAAGAAAACTCTGACTACAGAAATCACATGCAGTTCACATTTTAGTTAGTATGTTATTGCAGATGTTAGTATGTTATTGCAATATGAAGCTGAATAGCACTGAAGGTGCTTTTGCATTAAAAGCCAGAAGTCTGCCCTCCTTATACAAGAAATAGCATGAAGAAGAACACTTCTATTTCTTTCTCCCAGAGAAAGTTTCTAGCAGTCATCTTTAGCTGATGAAAGATAGATACTGCAGGACCAGCTTTGGTTTTTGTTACCCAGCATAAGGGGCCCTCACTACAGAAGATATTAACATATGTTAATGTATTACATAATAGACATTTTTCACACATGTACACATTCATATCAAAGCCTGATATAAAAATCTGTTTTTAAAGCTTGCTGTGTAGGAAATCATGTGTGATCACTTGTTCAGTCTGAAGGTATGGAGTAAGCAGGGATCCAGGGCAATGCTCCCACTGATCCCTACACAAGCTGCACAGTGTTTGTCAGAATCAGCATTACCAGAACAATCCCAGCAAGCTGGTTGGAGGTTTCCTCAACCCTCCTGTGTTGTGAAATGTTCTTTCTATTGCTTCCTGTAATTTGGAACAAGAGGTGAGGACAGCCAGGCTTTGCTCAGAATTGATTTAACTGTGCTTTAACAAACACCTTTTCACTAGCTCNAAAAAAACCCTTTTCACCAGCCCAACAAAAAAAAAAAAAAAAAAAAAAAAAAAAAGTTGTGTTTGCTCTACAAAGCCATACCATCACCCCAAGGAAACAAAACAGAGATAGGACTGGTCATTCCTAGCACCAGGACTGTAAAAGTCAGTGTAACACCAGGAGAACTGCAGTGGGGTGGTGGAAAACTAGCAAACTGACCACGTGCTCTTCCTCAGATGTGTACAACATACACATGTACATGAGAAAGCTTCATATGCATTGGTGGCTGCTGCAAATAACATCCAAGCATTTACTTTTCTGTTATGTAAGAGGAGCACTCCCCTTCATCCAGCTACCTCTATATGACTACAACCACTTCCTCCAAAAATTCTTCAGCCTCTTGAGCATGCTGGTCATAATCCCACAGCAAAAGCAGACAGCTAATTTTCTTTTCCTTTTTTTAAAAATTAGTCTCAAAACCATCAGTCTATTATATATCTTTCCCACATAAGTAAAAGAACTGAGTATGAATACTCATGTTCAGCACCAGTTCAGCAGAACTCCCTGCACCAAGCAGGGTGAGGGCACCTGAGGCACGTGTTCCTCTTGCAGCACCCAGGAGGGTGTGCAGGCAGGGAGAGAGCACTGCCAGGGGAGAAGGCACTGACAGAAGGAAGCACTAATTCTGGGCTGGCTGTGTTTGTGTCTGGGAAGTGGAGACATGCCTAAACACTGTATTTTTTTGACTTCACCAATAGGCAGCACATAAAACGCTAGAAATGCCTTTGATCTTGGCAAAATTAGGAGATAGGATGGTATTTGGGTCAACCGCCCCTTCCTTTTGCACCCTTGTAGAAGAAGAAAAATGCTGAAGGAAGAGCAGCACAACAAAGACAGAATTGCTGCTTTGAATAGAAACAATAGAGGCAAGCATCTCTAAAATAAAGATATTGTGATTAGGTTATACATTCTTTTTTTTTTTAAACCTGCATTAATTTTGATTTATATTTAAATAAAAATGATTAAATTTTATCTTCTAAGATGGAAATGTTGTGATAAATACTGGCCCATGGCCAAACTAATCTCTAAAGCCTACAGCTTACAGCCCCTGTTGTCTTGTATGGATATTTGAATGGCAATGGGTTTTATCAGTATTTCTAAAGGCACTCATTTAATTATGTGGTTGTAAGAATTTTCAAAACCCCAAAGAATTAACACTACCAATACATATTCATATTTCTCAAATTAATTCAACCTGAACATTTGAAAATATTAATTCAAAAAACATACTCATTTATTTTTATTTCTGTAAACACTCAGAACTCTTTTCTGGTCTTGTTTATGCACTCATTTTATTTTTGTATAATTACAAAAAAATTGATGTAGTGAGCTCTCTCTTTTTCTGTTACATAATGCTGGCAATTGATCTATTGGCAATGGGGTGCATTACTCAGAAAAAATGGACCTTTGTTCTGGAAGCTGGTAGCCCAGAACAGGGGCAAATGCTGCTGGCTGAAGCCAAGTGTCTGTGCAGGGGGACACCCATTCTGGTGTCACTGGTGTGCTCCCACTGCCTTCCATGCTGCAGTGATCTGAAAAGCTGAGTGTTGTGGAGGGCCTGGAGGTTTATACATAAATGAAACAGCTTTGTAAATGAAAAATATTCCCAGCAAACAAAAAAGTTGAAGTGTTTTACTTAAAAAAAAACATTTAAATGAATCACATCTAACTGAAAACAGGGGGGTTAACTTTTGCCAAATTGTTTACTCTCTATAATTAATTTTGATTTCCCATGTTCTACACACAGCCCATAGCTTGCCTAGCAGGAACCACAGCACCATTCTTCACAGGCCCCTCTACACAACAGCACACTTAGAGAAAGCTGATATTTTAGAAAAAACAAACTTTTCTGCTTGAGCAATTATCAGTCTGACATCACACTCCAGGTATGCAATGTTGTGTCATTTGACAACTGTTTGCCCACTTTGACAGGGCAAATTAGGACTCTTTCTTCTCTACAAGCTTATGTACAATTATTATGGCATCATTCTAACATATTTACTACACACAGGAGAGAAAATGACATTATCGCTTTTTAGCTGTCACTTAAACTAAACAATTCACAGGTATATATGGTTATTGCTGGAAAAAGGATTTCCATTTCTATTAGCAAGCAGAAAAACAGCAAGAAAGATTAAATATTTTGAAAAACACAAAATCTGTGCTATTCCTTAGGCATCTACCCTGCTTCAAGTTCAAGAGTGTGTCAGATAACTGAATTATTTTTGGGCGCTTTGTAGCCCCCATGCTTATATCAGTTTAACATAAGTAATAACAAAACTAAATTCCCTCTACTACCACTAAGGCTGCTTAAAGGACTTGCTTTGCTGCAGAAGCCATGACATAGGGGACTGAAATCTCTAATGAAATGCTGTGTATATTGATTTATGCAGCTTTAGTGGTACCATTAACTGAAAATTGTTCTTTTCATGGGCTTATAGAGAATCTGGTGGCTGTCATTGTTCAAGATTCAGTGAGAATACTGGGTCTAAAATTACTGCTGCATTTGGGTGGATATGTGAAGGATGGAAGTCTGCCCTCATTTCATGGTAATATTTCATATAACAACAAATATAAACCTTCTATATCTAATAACATATTAGATTCTATCACTAGCACAGCTGTCATTAAGTGATCTCTTTAAAAGTCTTCCTCTTTAGGAAAAGAATAATTTTTTTTAAATACTAGTAAAATATATTTCTGGGGAAAAATACATATGCACAAACACATAGACACATATGTATACATATATATATATATATATTTATACACACACATACACACATATATATATCTATATATATGTAAGAATAACCAGGCAGTAAGCATTTAAAATTGTATTTCAGACACTAATGCAAGCAGCTAATCCTATTTACATTCATATTAGCCCTGGGTATCTTTTTCCCTAAGATTTACACATTTGTATGCTTGCATGAGTTGAAGTGCTTTTTGCATGATATCAGTACTTTTGTAATTTAAATCTATAAAAGGCAATTTCTTTTAAATATACTTCCTAACAGTGGGTGAAAGAAGCACTAAACTTATTTGAGAGCTGTACACATCAGTAAACATGTGCACTGAACTCCAGGCAATGTGCTGTGAGAGAATTAATCTTATACTGTATTAGCTAAACAGAAAGATTCTGGGACTCCAAGTAACAAGCATGGAAAATGTCCAAACGTTTTCCTCCTATTACCTAGAAAATGTGTATTTTTTAGGATTATTATTTTTAAAATCCAAGCCTTTTTTTCAGAGAGTGGTTAATTTGATATTTCCTTACCTTACTCATTTCAAAATTTGCAACCATGGTAGTCCATAAATAGCCCTAATGAATTTTACAGATGTCTAATTTTGACTACTTTCCTCTCATCTATCACCTTAATTCTAAACAACAGGACAAGAATACCATTTTATTTAAGCCTATCAGCCCCTTGCACTTCCTACAAATATAGAAATGCCAAAGTCAAGAATATTCTTTTCAGTGAAATTATCAGTAATTAGAGGGAATATTTTTGCTAAGAGAGATGAAAATCAAGCAATTTGTGAGAGTCTTCAGATCCACTTGAGTAGGACACTACTGGAATAGCAGGACTTGAAATGGATTGTGAGCAGTAACTGCTAATTCCTTTTTGAATATTTCTTTCATTCTGTAATTTAATACAATACAACAAAAATCAGGCATGGAGGAAGAGATCAGTTTTGAAAACCCTTTCTAAAATGGTCAGTAAAATGAATTTTCAACCCCTGTTGACATGTTCCCAGAGGCTGGTGAATAATACATTTCTGCCTTTTTCTCTCTAGCCTGAGTCCATCTACCACCCTCAGTCTCCTTTTTTCCCTCTTACACTCCTTCCTTTCTTCTTCCCAGATCCCAAACCCTTCTGCCCAAGCACCCCTGTACTCTACCCATTTTCCTGTATTCACATGGACTTCCTAGCATGCCCTCTCTTTCCTCTGACTTTTGGAGCCTCTCTTACGTGCCTCGTTCTGCCTTGCCCTTCTTGCTTGTCAATGACATTTGGTAACAATGCCTTTAGAACTGTTACTGTGATTATTCATGCATAAAAAGATGTTGGGAACATGTTGAAGACAAGTATTCTCAGATTCCTTATGCCCTTTCTAAAATAAACAGCCATTTGCAAAAGAAAAGAGGAAGTTGTGAGGATTTATTGCTCCTCTAGCTCTAAATTTTGCCAGCATAACCAGCGCTCAGGACAAGCCAGTGTATTTTTCTCTGACATAATCTGTTGCCACTCATAGATGTGTGTGTGCTTCTATTTCTGTACACTTAAAAAAAAAGATCATGCTGCCTAGAAGAGTACAGTTGATAAAATTTTAATAAATGAGTGAATAGTCTAAAAGTAGATGTGAATTTCACATGATATCTCATTATCTTCAAAAGAAAGGATGCACATACCATCAGTAGTGGCAAGGACATGGCAAGCTGCTGCAAGTCTCAAAAACTGCATTTAATGCCAGCAGCACTGCATGTCCTTTTTTAAGTCTTTTTTTGCCTTACCCCTAAAGGAGTCAAGAACATGATTCTCAAAAGCAAATCATACATTTTCAAAAGCAAATCATACATTCCACCCTTGCAGGTGGAATTGCCTGTCCCATATCACACTGGTTTAATGTGACTTCCCTTCTACCCAGCCTTTAGGAAAGAGCTCTGCAGAGCAGTTCTTTTATTTCAGCCCTGGCATTTCAGACTTGGAAACTGGATGCAAACACTGTTTTAGCAATTCCCCAAACACCCAACGGGATCAACCAGAATTGATCTCTGCTCTTTGAAATTAGCAGGTTTTACAGAATCTTCCTTCTGTGTCAAACCTTTCCTTTTTTTTTTGTTCCTCCTTTTTTTGGGTAGGGAAGGAGGTGAAGAGGAGGAATGATGAAGGGCAAACTGGCAAACAATGGGCAATAATGGAAAGGGCCTGTATTGGCAGTTTTAAACATCTGGGTTTGCTCCAGCCTGTTTCAAGTACTGATATGGATATGGAGTCACTGGCAAACTAACATCCTCAACTTTAGTTAAAAGAACTATAAATCTGAAATGAATGTATAAATAATATGCAACTGTCTAGACAGTATAGGTCACTTGCAAAGAGACTGGGTCAGGAAAAGATTGTCCATCAGTCAGACAACCATAACTGATTCTGATGCTAAATAATGGTTTAGATATTCAGTATTCTATATATGCGAAAGGCTTCACTGAGCATTGGATCTTCCCAGCTAAAGTAGCCTTCTACTTCTACATATCTTTATGCAGCCATAAGAAAATGCACTTGCTATTTAAACATTAAAATTAATGCCCAAAGAAAAAGCTATTTAGCGAGGGACTGGAACCAACCTATGTAATTGGCTTTTGGTAAAGCAGAAATAACCATCATACCCTACCCATGATAAACAACCTAATCGTAGATGGAATCTTAAAAAGGGAAACAATTAAAACCTCAAGCTGCTAAAGAAACTTATTCCCACTTACAGAGTCAGTTCACAGATACATTCAGGGAATTGTGTGTTCTATAGCCCTACCTTGCTCTCTGCATTTCAGAGCACTGTAACTTGCAGGCATCACAAATACAACCATGCTGACTACATGTGCTTTTGAAATTATTCTGTGCATTGTAATGGATTTTTTGCCACTATTTTAGCAAAATAAGTAGGTGGTCTTCAGGGCAACAATGCTGCCTGTTTTTTCAGGATACACAAGTAAGTTTTGCCGGGTTGGAGATAATATGCAAAATATTTCATTTATTGGCAATTTATAAAGCACATTTATATATATTTGCTAAAAAAGGAAAAGGAAAATTAATGGGCAATAAATCTGGCACATGCAGCAGCTGGCACAACTGAAAAGCAGGTGTTATAGCTGCAAGACACAACCAAGGGCTGGGTATGATTCCCAATCCCAATCCAAACATGTCCCAGAATGCATCCTCCCACTGTGAGGCAGAGGATGCAGCAGGCCACTAATTTCTTCCAGAGATGGTGTGATTCAAGGAAGCTCCACATGGCTGCATCACTGAATGCCTGTGCAACACATGGCCAAGCTCATCTCAGAGCATATTTGGGAGCTCAGAACAGACTCCCATCAAACCAAACTGTCCCACTGGTAGTGTAACAGCTTGTTACACCAGCAGTATCACAGTGTGCCTTCTAAATCCTACTGCTGTTTATTCTGGGTGGAAGTACACAAGTTATCCTGATAATTCTGAAACCTACTGGTGTGCAGTGACTATATTTTTCAACGGATGTGGCTTGATTTTATACGTTAAAAAAAAATCAAATATCTTGCTACTTTTCTACCTACAAATGCTCATTTCTGCACAGAGGCTGCAAATTTGGAGGCTGACCTTTTGTTATGGTGGCCTACCTTAGTTCAGCTTGAATACATCATCCCAATTACGAATTTCAAATGCTGGATGGAAAGAGAAAGAACCAAAATCATGAAAATTAAACTCTGAGTTCCATCCTGCTAATGCTGGGACAGTGGCACCGAGTGCTGCCCTGCAGAGGCATCACATCCAGCAGTGATGACAACAACCAGCCCCACACACCAGTCTCCTGCAACTTATAGCAAGAGGAAGCAACTCAGCACTTCCAAAAATCACACCCACAAGGGCAGTCAGGAAGGCCTCACACACACACATTATACTCTGACACGTGGCAGAAAGTGCTGAAAGCCAGCCTGCAAATCCAAAGCAAATTCCCTGTGTTTGAGGACTCATGTGCTGGCAGAAAATACAAAGGCAAGGAGATGGCCAAGTTTCTTCCAGGGCTTCACTGCAAAATCTTTGCCCAGTTCTACCAGTGGAGCACCATTAGCCCTTTCTCTGTCTTAACTACACTCCCATACTTTTTTTTCTCTAAATCTAAAAATGCTTAGAAGTCAATATTGCATGCAAGCCTTGAAAATGAAAGAGTTGTTTTTAATCAAGGCTAACAAAATGATGAGCACATTGAAGTTATCATTTAAGCTGTCTGGGCTAATCCTGTTCTTAATTAAAAAGACTTTCCATTTGAGGAAAAAAAATATCAAGATATACACAGTTAAATTAAAGTGTTACATTTTGGGAAGTTTTTTTGCAGGTTTTGGAAGGAAGAGATTTTGTGAGAGATCCTATTAGCTGATACTATTCTTTGTTTCTCCATTAGCAGCCTACAGGCAGAGATTTCAGGCTTGGATACAAATAGATTTTGCCAAAATAGCTGTTTCTGAATAACTTCACATGTGGACACTTTTATTCTGGAATAAGAATACAGTTATTCAGAAATACCTAGGCCTACTTTAAATTCAGACCCTGCATTAATCCAAATTAGCTTTCAAACACAGCCATCCC
Source organism: Anthoscopus minutus (assembly GCA_013399455.1). Classification (NCBI taxonomy): domain Eukaryota; kingdom Metazoa; phylum Chordata; class Aves; order Passeriformes; family Paridae; genus Anthoscopus; species Anthoscopus minutus. The sequence continues at coordinate 182,883 of VWYI01026240.1, read as the reverse complement.
TTAGGCTATTAGAAGCTTGATTGTGCCTGGTATTACAAACTTGTATAAGAGCCCTCTCCAGCCATTCCACCTCTAATCAAATTTATTCTGAGTTGCACTGTGGGGAAAGCAAACTGAGCTTTACATTATAAATGATTTTGAGGCTTTGAATGCATGTTTTTCTTGCAGCTTTTTTATAATGATCTCTGTCAGCTGTTCAAAGTGCCTCTGTCACTACCATCAGGTATCACTACTTGGTCTGACTGATTTCATAAACCAGGGTTCAAACATGCACTGCTGGATCAGAATTAAATGCATTTATTTTGAATCTGTAAGGCTCTATAAACCCAGAGAATATTTGGGGGCAGTAGAGAGTCTTCAGTGTTGCAGTGCTAATGGAAAGGCTTTTCATTTTGGATGTGTCACTATAATTTCACTGTTTTTAAAGTATTGTCCAACCAGGCACAAAGACAGGAGATTTTTTTGTAAAAGTCAAAGCAGAAAAAATATGTAGTTAGGCTGCTTTGGAAAATATTGTCTGTCTCCAAGTGTGTTATTTTCTTCCAGATGCCATAGATACTTTATAAACAGAGTTTAGCAAGCAGCTCCAAGGGCTTGTCTACACTTGAAAATTAATTTGGATCAAGACAGAAATGAGAATTTATAATACAATATGTCTTTATAAAGTTGTTCTCTTCACATTAAGCCCTCTGGTGCTTTTTCATAAATAGATGATTTTTAAGGTCTTGTCCAACTCAAGCCATTCTATGATTCTCTGATAGTCCTTAATGAAAACTACCTTGTATTACATACACAGTGCATAAAACAAGGATGCAGGTAATTTTTACATCCTTTTTCTAAACAAAGAAAACTACTGGAACCCAAGTTCCACTTGGGAAAATAAAAAGAAAAAACAAGAGTGCATGTTAAACAGTGCAACATTAAACAAGTTTTGAGTATGGTCCTACCCTCAACACTTCTCATCCATCACTACATCACTATAAATCTTGCTTATTACTGACAGCAGCCTTAAAGAATGCTTATTTCTTAAAAAAAACAACAAATACCAAATGAAAATATAACAGCCATTGACCAGCTGGGAAAGAAAAATGCTGCAATCTATCAAAGGGAAAACAAAATATGAAGAAAGGAGGGAGATATTAGGACTACAGAAAACAGATTTGCCAAAATTAAAAGGCCAGATGGAAAAAAATAAAACATGTTGGGAAAAAAGTACATTGTCAGAGAGTCCCCAGACCAGGGAGGGAGACCCCAGTCAGAAATGAGTACATTTCAGTGCAGCCTCTCAGAGGCCCCTTCCTTTCAATACAAGTTGTTCAAATTACAGCAGTGTGCCAATATGTTCAAAATCCAAATGTCCAGGTGCAGAAAGGGCAGTGAAGATATTTGTGAGACCATTCCTTTATTCTCACATTCTGAACCACGTGCCAACACTTTCAAAAGCAACCAGGACCAGGCTAAGGGCACTCTTGTTCCACGGGAACCAATGCCCAGAACTTTTAGAAGCCCCATGCTCAGTTAAGAAAAGAGGTCATCAGCTTGTGCCCTGGGAAAAAAAAACCCAAAACTCAATCAATCAGCCTTAACCCTGACCTCTCAAAAACACTGCCCAGCCTCACCAGAACAAGGATTCCTGTGGAGTCCTGGTGCAAAAAGCTCAGAGGTGCCCGACTTCAGGAGACAGATCAGGGCTCTGGACTCAGAAAGATGAAGAAACCTCCTTACAAAATGGAGAAAGATGTCTCTTCTTGTCTTCAAGACTTTGTACCATCAAGGTAGGAGAACTTATTTCGCCTCTTTGTGCATTGCTAATTCCTCCCATGCATTCAGGGATGGCCCCAAGCAGATGTGACCACTGCAGGGGCATCAGTCCTTGCACTGAAAGGAAACCTAAGGGGATCCTGTTACTTCTAATAAAGCTATTTTTTGGTACCTCTTGACTACATGACCCAGAGTTTAGTGCACTGTGTGGGTCAAGCACTATCACAGATCCTTACACAGAATGCAAAACCCTACTGGCATCAATTCACATATTTTCATATATTCTTCAAAATCCCATACTCATGTACATTAGCACAGAACAGCAGCATTGAAATAGGCTTCTAGCATAGCATTGTGATGTTATGAGCAACTGAAGAACTATTCACACTTTGCCAGTTTACCATCAGCTCAAAGCTGGCTGCAGGTCAGAGCACCCGTGCCACTCTGGAGCCAGGGACAGGAATGGGTAATTGGGAGCAGAGGACGCTGGAAGGCTGGGACTGTTATGACACCAGATGTTGCATCACTGCAGCTGCTGGCTCCAGAGGCAGGGGCAGCTTCCCTCTTCATCTGCAGTTTTCTGTGTCTCTCCATTTCCTCACACAAGGCACTGCTAGCGTGCCGGACTCCCACAGCCAGAGCCGTTTGTGCTGCTGTTATTTCATCCCAGAAGACTCAAAAAGAAAACCAGAGCAGACAGGGATAAAAACTGAATGCCTGGCAATGCTAATGTCCATTCACATTGCTGAAAACAACTCTGCTCTTTCAGGGGTGTCAGGGCAGTCACAGATGTATTTGTACCAGTTCTCTCACTGTTTGAACAAGGTCAGTTATCCCAAGGGAACCAGGAGATGGAGTTTATGGCATGGCTGTTCTCTACTTGCTTTCTGAATGACACTGAAGCAATCTGATTAGTTAACTGTTTATGACTTTAGCATTGAAATTTGACAACTGAGAAATTTTTTTGAAAGGAAACATTAATTTAAAACAACGCTTTGAGTGAGAACAAAGATACAAGGAATTTGCCTCTGCAACACAGTTTGATAGTTTGTGGGGTTTTTTTCCAGCTATACTTATGTTTGATATATCTAGGGATCAACATACCTTTATGATCCAGAATTAGAGTATCCTTAGAGTTACTCTTATCTATGAAAAAGCAGCAAAGCAACTTTAAAAATTACACTCTTCAATGCTTACTTAATACTCTACTACTCTTTCTAATTGAGTAAGGAAAAGCACCTTAAGCTTTAATATTTCTTTCTATATATTTTCTTCCTTCACATTCCTAGTATTTGAGGCACATTGTAGAATCCTGGGACACAGTTGCTGATTTTAGCCAAACAGGATAACGCCTGTTACAAACTGAGTGATGGAGAAGGAGGTGCCAGCTTTCCTTCAGGTGAACCATAAAGGCAGAGTTGTCAGTTGGCCACAGAAAAAGAGAAGGATTGGAAAGTAACAGAGATCCACACAATCAGAGGCCTGAGAGGAAACTCTCTGGCAAAACTGCTTTGAGTTTAGTGGTATATGGAGCATCATGTTGTATGGTCATTCAGACCATGATCTCCGAAAGCTGAGTGGGTATTTTATGCAGAGTGCCATTGAAAGTCAATGCACAGTATGTAAAATTAAACAAGAGTAATCCTTTGCAGAACAGGGGCCATGTTTAGTTAACCTTTTGCAGAAAAAAAGAGAAATCTTAAGGTTATTTTCTAAGATTCTATTAAGTCCTGCTGTATTTTAATAGAAATGAGGATTTTGTTTCATTTCTGCTGCTCAATATTTACATGGTTGAAAGGAAAACAAAATATTAATCCAATCTAATCTTTTTAGGATCAAAATCCCAAACAACACATGAGAAATGCTGAGGAACTTCCAAGCGAGAGGCAAGGTCTTTTATATAAAGCCTTGCATAGAGTCAAATCCATTTTAAGAGTCTAACTTTAATGAGAGCTTTAGAGATTTAAAAAAGGACAAAAATTTATTTTTTGCATGTAGAATACTTTGAAGAACAAGTTGCCTTCAAATTTCTGTCACTGACAAGTCAAGGATAACATTAGGGAATCATGATCATAGAGATGCCAGAAAAATTAGTCAGAATGTATCATGCTGCCAGATCGATCTGCTTCCCCAAACCAAGAACGTGGTCTGGACAGCAGAGAAAAGGAAAAACAAAAACCACAAACCACATTTTTAGGACAAGGAACCAGCAAAAAAAGGGGTTGTTGTTTTTATTTAAAAAAAAAAAAGGAAAGAGAAAATGCAAGCCTAGAAATAAATACCAAAGTTTAAAAAAGAAATAAGAAATGAGAAATTTGCATTTCACCTCAGCTGGCTGTAATGGAGCCTTGGAGTAGAGACCTCCATGTGCAGCACCTCTGCTTTGGCCACAAAATACAAATCTGATTCTGAGGGCATCATTGTTGCTATTCCCTGAGAAAACAGCCCTTTCAGGATGCAGAATCCACTTTCTCTTCACCATTGAACAGCCTTTTGAAAACAAAGTTGGTCAACAAACTATCCAATCCTAAAACTACAACTATTTTATTTTTCAACTTTTATTCAACTACAAACAATTACAAAAAATACAGAAGAAATGGAATGACAAAGGCAGTAGTATTCGTATTCCTACCATCTATGGAAATCTTTGACAGATCGACATGACCTGAAAGAGTCCAATGAGGCCTCTAGGGATAACTAATTGTGTAAAGGGAAACTTTAGGAGAAAAAAATATCCTTTTCCATTTTGACCGTCCACTGTGTAATGTTCATTAAGAAAATGATGCTCAGGGTGAAAAGATATCTAGGAAGAATACTGTGCACTAAGATTCTTCAAATTACAGAGAAAGAAATGTTACCAGGAAGCCATGAGAAGTGATATCAAGCAGAAAGAATATGTAAAGATTGATCAGTGAAAGGAAATATTAATTAAGCAGGTTTAGACAACAGAATGGAAATGTCCTGAACTCCCACATTCACACAAAGGAACTGCACATGATCAAGACAGCTTCAAGCCACAGCTGAAGCAGTTCTGTGTGTGAGCCTGTCCATGTAACATCAGTGATTCCACTTCAAACCAAGGCTTTTGGGGCAATAGATGAGGCCAAATTCATCCCCACCCTTGCCTTTCTCTAAGGAAAGCAGCTAAAGCAAATCTCCCCTTGCCACATGGGAAACAATGCACAATTTTAAGTCAGGCATCCCAAGAAAGTGGCAGGAAAACGGATAGCTGCCTTTGTCCCTGCTACCACGCTGCTTGTCATACACTCTTGCTGAGAAAGTTATTCAGCAGCTTTCTGACAATTGGTTCTGAAAAGAAACGTGTTATCTAAAGCAAACCAAACGGGGTGCTGTTCTTGGCAGAAAGGGATCAAATCCCACGTCAGTCAGAGCACAGCAAACTCTCTTCCACTCTGTCAGCTACGATTTGCCCATTTCCTTCCAGCCAACTGTCCTCCAAAAATAAACATCACTACACAAAAAGCAATTCAAGCTGCATCACCAGGTCAGATTTAGCTTATTCCCAAGTCACCTCTCCCAGATTCACTGGACTAGATCACTGCATGCTGGCTAGTGCAGTAGAAGAGAGCATGCACCAACACCACACAGAAGATAATTGCACCCACACAGCCTGCTGCAATCAACAAAATTATATATGGCAAGTTTTAACTCAAGAAATTAATTCTCTTTATCTTCTGACACAATGAGTTAGACACTGTCTCTAAATTTCCTTCTAAAATAATTAGCTTTGCAAATTACACTTCTCAAGTTATCCGAACATGGCTAGTTATATGTATTTCAGATGCATAGAATGGCCTTGTAGACTATATGGCATTGGTTTTCTACAAACTTCCCTCTTGATTGGAAGATACAAGAGGAAAAGTCATGAAGGCTACTGAAAACTCTCAGCAAGAGGGAGCCAAGACCTGACAAAGACATGAAGGTGAGTTTAGGGCGGTTAAACCTTCTTCTCTTGCACACATCCAATTCACGAGACATTCCTTGGACAATTAAGGGAATTTATATTTTAATTCCTTGATATCTCTATGACAGCACAGTCAGTGTGTACAAACATAGTTCTGGTTGCAAGATATGACATTTTTTCCTGTTTATTGAAGTGATTCCTTGCAGGGAGCAAGGCAGGAGTCTTGCAGACTCTGACCTTTCTGTGTCACGGAGCATCCCAACAGAGTCCAGCTAATCCCAGTAAGAATTGTCCAGGGCAGAGGAGTGCATGCAATCCTAGCTTGCAGTCCTGGAAACACAGTTCTCACATGTTCACAAGCACAACCACAGCAGAAGCATTCTGAACTTCAGGAGAAATTCCAAGGGGATGTTCATTTATTTGTGCAGTACTCATCCCAGCACCCGGTACTGCTTTTGTTTTCCCAATTTTACATGTGACACCAGAGTCCTAATCAATGCCACAGAAATATGTGTAAGTCATGGCTAGCCTATGGTAAATTGTCATGATAAGAACCCACATCAGAGACCACCAAGCTGTTTCTGTGTATCAGCTGAAGCAGGAGGTCCCAGTTCCTGCAACATCCAAACGCAGACCAGCAGAGCTCAGGCGTTGCTTTGCTGGCAAACAGAAGCTGCTCCATCCACTGCATATGGCCTTCTCAGGAGTCAGGTGGTTTGTCCAAAGAGAGTTACTTTAGCTTATTAAATCAACATTAAAAAATCCTTTCTAGGGAAAATCCCTAGAACATTAATCACAGTCCTGTAATTCACAGCCCTATTTCATGCATCACTGTTACAATTAAACTAGAAATACATCTTTATGGAACATAAATACATGTATGGTTGATATTTGGATAAATATTAGATACTGAGATGCTGAACTGTTTCTTTGTGGAATCTCATCTCCACTATGCTCAGGAACTTTGCCCTGTGCCAGTGCTATGTCCATTCTCCATAGATAAGTGGGCACAAATCAGAGGGACTCCTGCCTCCTCCCACCTGTGCATTTACCTGGAAAGGATCACAAAGTCTGCAATCAATCCCTACATTCAAATTATCACCAACATCAAGAAGATGCTGCTGAAAATTTACTTGGAGTGACCAACCTAACTGCTCTCTTTTACTTCATCATTTCAAATCCCTGCTCAAATGACTCACTATTTTTGCCATGATTCCCATTTGGCAATGTTATGATGGGTACTCAATGGGAGTACACTTATTTTTTTTAAATTTGCATTTGGTATAGCCTGGTAACGCCTCATAGGTATTGGAATAAGTGTTCTTTTCCCAGATACCAAATACACTCAAAAAGCTGTCTGTGAGCAAAGATAATAAGGTAACTGAGTAGATCAGCTATTTTACTTTTTCCTGCAACATTAAAAAAAATAAAAGCAGCTACAACATATTAAACTCTAAAGCAGTCTGCTAGGAGTAAGTTCAAAAGTGAAATGTTCCCAAAATCCAGTAGGTATCTGTAACAGCAGGTTTCACTTAAAGTGGCTATCACTTTACTAGTTTTAACAAACTTCAAAGTAAGTGTCCTAATGCTACTCATTTTGTGTGCCTGTTTTACATCAGTCACAATTCTGTATCACGGTTTCACTTCTGCCTGATGCTTATAATGAATTTTTGTAACTGGAAAAAACATTTAGTGTATGGATTAAATTAAGAATGGTTTTACAAAGCAGCATGATAGCAGACATTTATGTTATTAACTCACTTTTTTACATATCTGCTGATATGTTGTTGGGGCATGTTAAATTATGGGATGGTAATCCATACCACATCCATCAGCAAGATAAATATACTTAACTGGAATAAAGTCAGAGAATCAGAAATCAGTTTCATGGGGCTCCATTTCAAGTCACTGAAATATAGGAATATTTTTCAAATAGAACTATTAATTTTTAATTCATTATATCACTTCCATTCATTGCAAAATGCCTAAATTTAATAAACCAAAGTGTCAGTGCCAATGGTGAAATCTTATACAGATGGAAAGCTATTCTCCTAGGAATGCAGCCTGGGAGTGATACCTTGAATACCAAAAAGGTATTCCCCAACATGGAATTTTTATGCTGTTTGCCAGCACATGGAGCATGCTGGATGATTGCACAGCCCTTGGTCCTTCCCACTCTGAGAAGCAGGACCACGAGCTGGGGCAGCTTAGGGCAGTTAGAGCCACACGTCCCAATGAACCCAGGAGCACTGGGCACCAGTTTCCTCATTCCCTTAGAAGTCAACCCCAAAAGAAATGTTGTGGGTCTACTTTCTGTAAGTAAAACAGCAAATGAAGAAGGAGCTCCTGATTCTCAGTTATAACTTAATATGCCTCAGCCTTCTTCCAAAAGCAACGCTGTTGTGTGCCTGCAGTGACCCTGCTGCTTTGGGGTAGAGAATGGCCAGCACAAGTACAAACTGGAGTTAAGTGGGTTCATTGGAGATGAGTGAGTTGGCATTCCTGGCCCAAAAGGCACTTGGAGTTCAGACACAGCCCTGAAGAAGTGATAACAGCACAGAGAGCAATGGGAAAAGGCATTCAATATGCTCTGTTTTTTCAGACATGTTCCTTCAGGTGCTTGTGTCCCCCAGTGCACGTATATCCAGTGGCAGGGGAGAACTGTGGAGGTACATTTTGCTCCATTTCTTATACCTCCAATTCAGTCTGGATAGGATATTCATATTGCTGTCACTAAAAAAATTCTCATTTCATCCCAAAACATGTTTTTTCCTAAGGCTAAGAAACATGTCACTCCAAGCAGTTTTTCATAAAACTTTCAGACTTGAGACTTTTTTTTCCCAATCACCTCTCAAAATTTAGACTCATTAAGAGATAGTGTAATTAAATCAGTTTTAAAACCTTTCATTTTGCTAGAAATACTTGATTCTGCCTGGGCCAGCTACCCTGGCTCCTGTAGGACATGCACACAATGTACACACAGCTGCTGGTCACCAAAGATCAGCAGTAGTCATTTGGTGAAGGGAAGGTAAAAATCTTCTTACAGATCCCAGGAGCAAATGGCCATATCAGATGAATTTCTAAGGCAAAATTAAACTATTCCTTAAGGCTGTAATAAAAGCCAGCCATTGGAGCTTATTTTAGGAGCATTTCATTGATCCAACAGTATGAAAAAGGAAGGCTGAACTCCATTAGCAGGAAGAATTTTATCAGGCACACATGTATTTATGTTGCAGGACTGAAACTTGTATTCCCCTCTCCTCTTCTCCCTCACTACACAGGTCTTGTCCCTGGAAGCAGAGAGAAGTCTTGGCAATGCTGAGTCCTCTGTCCAAACACACACATATTTGCCTGCCTTTTATCATAGCAGTTAGGTCTCTAGAAACTTGTGTGGACTTATTTTCTTTAAAGACTTAAAATGACAGGCAGAATGCACCAAGGCAGCACAACTTGATCCTAGGCCAGTCCTCCTCCCTCCTTCGTGCTCAAATAGGCGGTGAAAATAAAAATATAAAATATATAAAAATATAAAAAATGTTAAAAATTGCAAAAATGTAAAAATACAAATATACTTCATCTTTTCAGTATGAGTGGAACAAGGGCTTTTACCTTTGATTTCAGAAGCTAACCAAATCTCCCAGGCAGCTATCACTGCCGTTTGCCTTACCCAGCCCTGAGCTGAGGTTGCTGCTCAGGCACCAGCTGATGGCCCAGCACCAGGAGCACAGAGCGCCATGGTGTGAATATGCAGAATGCACAATAGCAGCATCTGTAAATATTTTCCTGTGCCCTCCTCCAGGAACATGCAAGAGTGGTATTTAAAACTGTCAGACATCAGCAGTTAGGCACATCCAGACATTGTAGCTGCCACCATCCAGGAGAAATTATGATTTATTGTAATTTTGAGATTATACAACAGTTATTTAGTCATTTTAGAGTACAAACAACTACTTTAATAAGCTTACAGATAAGTTATTAGTGTGGTGGAGAACTTCTTTGAAACAGTAATTTAATTACTCCCTCCCTTGGAGGATCTACAACATCTAGCACACATAAAAGGAGGCATCTCAAGTACTAACTTGTCCAACAGTTATAAAGACGTAGGGAGACATGAAAAGAAGATGCTGAAATATGTATAACCACAGAGTTCAACAATTGTCAGAAGGATAAGATATCAAGGATCTTCGCAGTCTTTAAATGCTGCTAGAGGCCACATTAAAAAAACCCACCAAAATTATTTTAAAATGCCTGTATCAGTACTTGACTCCTATTTAATCAGTGTGGGTTTTGGGGCCAGAATCCTCTGTCTCAGATGCACATGGCTCCACACCTGCAGCTATCAGCACAGACAAAGAGCAAAAGCGGTCCTAGATGAGGAATTTAGCAACCCCCTCAGAGAGAGCTGGTCAATAACAGCAAAGCTACCCAAACATAAAATCACAGAGAAAAGAAAGGAAAGTTATCCCAAGGGATGTATAGCAAATATTTTCATAGCATTTTTATATTTCAAGTTTATGGTGATGACATGGAGAGTTTATGCAACTCATTTGGGTTCTGGGCCTTGATAGTCCCAGAAACAAGAGCTCCATTTAGCAGCACCTTGCTAGATGAGGTATTTGCAAAATTTCAAAGAAATTCTTGACAAATGTTTTGTCAACATTTCTGAATGCAATATTCAAAATGAACCCTCTGTAGAAACAATATATAAACAAAGAAACCTGGTAGGAGGAGGAAACTTATCTTAACACTTAAAAAATAATTGGACCCATAAATCTTGGATCTTTTTCAAACAACCAAACTTGTTGCAAATATTTTATGCTCCAGATGAATTTTTCTATAATTTTTATGAGTTTACAGTTTTAAAAAGTCTGCAAAAATGAAAGACTAGTGAAAGAGCTGAGCATTTGATACACTTTTAAGTTCCTCTTCTTTTTTTAAAAATAAAGTAGGATAGTTCACTGACTGTGTAATAGTTCCTCCCAAGGTAATTTGCTGTGATGCTAAAAATGTTCCCATAATATTAGAGCCAAGATTTTATTTTATGATAAAACTAAAAAGCGTATAAATTATGGGTTGCAAAATAACCAAGGATAACACTAATTTATGTAAATGTGTACTGTACAATACAAAGAAATATTCATTTTTGAGCAGCATATAATAAGATTAAAAAATCCTGCTGATTAAACAAATAGCCTTTTTAATGCATTTTGGGTTAGATGGAGAACATTTCCAACATGAAATAGAATTTTGCTAAATTCAAAACACAAATAAAAGAAAATTAAAGAATTAATTAGAAACAACAAGCTCTACTTCTGATCACAGCCAAGAACACAAACCAGGTAAGACAAAAGAGAATTTTACATGAAGTATTGTCTATCACCCACCTCATCTGCCTGTGTGATCACAACTCTGGGATGCTGCTCCTGTTGTCACCTTTTCATCTTCACACCAAGCTTCTTCTGCTCCTCCATGAGCCAAGAGATCCGAAGACCCACACAGTCTAGCACTTCACCAACACACTCCTATCCTCTGGAAAGCCAGGGCTGGCTGGAGCCTCAGTGCCTTCTGCAAAGGCTGGCAGGGCCCCTTTGCTGGCGCCGTGCACACTGAGGTTACCTGAGCCCCTGCAGAGGTCGAGTGTCTCACCGTGACAAACTCTGTTCCCTGTTGAACAAAGACAAGACATGAAGGCCCTTTCAATAGGACACTGACTTCTTTAGCTCTGCCATGAACTGTGTTTGATACTAAGGGATCCTAAGCACGTATGATGCCAGAGACTGCAGCATTTTAAAGCCTGTGTAGTACCTTTCTCAGGGAAGGATTCTGCAAAATAAAAATTATTCCGGCAACATTCTTTTGTTTCACAGAGAAATACCTTGTGCACACAAAAAGACACCTGGACACATTCTGCATCAAATAAACAAGCAAGTCTCAGCAAGAGGAAGAGTGTTTTTTTGAATGCACTCATTGCTACCACAACACTCAGACTACACTCCCAAGTCAGAGCACTGTGAGGTCTTCTCCCCCTCCCAAACACCTGGTGCAGGTGCCTGCTCCCAGCAGCCCACTGAGCTCTGAAACCCATCAGGGAACTGAGTACAACTCTCCAGGAGGGATGCTGGAGTGGTATAGGTACTGCAGTTAAACTATTATTAGCAATGTGTTTATATACAAAATACAAGCATTGCACATCCAAGTAATTTAAGCTCAGGGCAGTGTTGTTGAACTCCTTCCTTTCCCACATATGTGATTCCAGCTCCCACTAAATTCCAAGTTTCAGCATTGGGGAGATTCTCATCTAGAGCATGCAGTGCACATTCTTCAGCCTGTAAGCAATTATTGCTGGACATGTGAGACTACACAACCTCTCCTTTTAAAAGCTGTCTACAGACATATGCTATGCAACACAGCATTATAAAGACAAATTATTTCATTTACTATTATTATTCTAATTGTTTTTACTTTGGTCTCTGAACAAACATAACTTGACATTACTTCCCCCAACCCCCCACCACCCCCCAAAAAAAAAAATTGGCAGAGTATCACTTTCCAAATGACACATGACATAATTTACTACAAATGGGAAATGTTCTGTGACTCAAATGACATAATGTTGATTTCCATGCAAAGCATGGTCTCAAGGATTTACAGATAAGAAAAGAATGACCACATATAAGTCTAGAGTTTCACTTAATAAATCTGTGTAGCAGATTTACACCAGCCATTTACACCCCAGTGAAGCCATGATGATCCCTGCTCACTTAGACATCAAAATTGATATCTGCATTTGAGGGAAGTGCAGGTCTTTGGAAATCACAGTATGGCCTCAAATGCACACTGAAGTCATCCTGAAGGAACACCACCACAATATAAGTAACCTTTCATAACAGTAAATTCTCAAGGTGTGTATGTTCACACCTTTGTATGTGCTGCCTGGCATCGAGGTTACTGGGCAGAAAGCAGCTGAGTTGACTAAAATCTGAACCCCAGGTACCACTGAGTTACTACTACTTGTTCTCATGGTACAACTTGCAATTACATCATATCTTGACCCACAATGGAACAGGAACTCAGATCCTCCATTCAGTATTTCCTGAGAATGCTGCAGAGGCCCAAACACTTCCAATAGTTTCAGAAACCAACAAATTGCAGGACCAGCTTAACTTCTTAGAAACAGGTCCGGCTCAGTTCTTGCCCTTACATCTCCATGAACAATCCCATTTGCTGTCAGTTGTGTTAAATGGGCAACTTTCTTACTAGTCAAGCAGAAAAGATGGGGTGGGGAGGGATAATCCTGCACATCCAGTGTGACACGGCACCAGAGGAGCGAGCATTAAATTAGAGTGAGAGGTTATAAGTCTGACAGAAATCTGATCTGTATTCCCTAATTATGGAGGCTCACTTCCACAAAACTGACACAAATGTTAAGCCAAATTAAATGTTGTCTAATTAACTATCATATACAAGCCCTCAGAGTGGATGTCTACATGTTATTTAGCGAAGTAACTGGAACACAAGGACTCGTGGACCATCAGTCAAGGCAGAGCTGCCACCCCAGCTAACTGTTACAAGCTGAAACCATTCCATTCCCACACATCCCTTCCATGAGTGCTGCTTGCAATACTCACAGGAAAAGGCACACCAGTAAACAGAGTTGCCTGGTGAGGCAGGAGGGCTGTGGGCGCAGTTCAGAGGCACCAATCTCCCCAACAAGGTGCCAGAAGCTGTTAGGAAAGGCCCAGCTGATGGGCTGAGGGCAGATAAAGAGAAAAAAAACACCAGTGCTGCTAATTCATGAAAAACTACACACTGCCATGACAGCTACAAGTGCCAAGTGACAGCTGTCAAGGTAAATGGAGCTTGGGAAGCCTTTCTTAAAGGATCATCTACATGTACATGTTATTTTGGGGGAAGGGAAGAATTAAGTGTGAAGATTTTCATATTTATTCCTTCCCTTGGGACTCAGGTGAAAAAACTAATCTATGATGCTCTTGATTTCAATGTAATCATTCTGATTTTTGACTGGAAAAGATAGAAATTTACTTCCTTCATTTCAGATCTTGTATGGCGCTAAGCCCTTCCCATGTCATCAATACCACAAAGAGTCTTGAGCATGGGTGAGGCTGTAGGGAAGAAGGTGCCAAGGCTGAAGGAGCCTTGGATGTGGGAAGGGAGAGAAGTGAAGGCAAACCATGCTGTGATGTGGTCTGGGAGAGCAAGAGATGCCCTTCACGTGGGCTGCATTATCTGCAAGAGAGACATCATCCAGATTAGTCTCAGTACTAATGGGCAGTACTAATCCATAGGCTAGAACTGGGAGGAGCTGAGCTAGACAAAGCAGCATCTCAGCGTGGGTCAGCCTGCCTTGGCACAACTGCTTTCCCACATGGAAGAATGGGGAGCAGGGAGAGGCTGCCCCTCTGCGTGGGTAGCAGGGCTCAGCCAGCATGGATCTGATTGATTTGAAGGGGTTTTGTTCGTACCACAGAAGGAAACAGCTGCAGCAGTCCGAGCAAATCAGCCACCATTTCCCATACAAATCACTTCTTATCCTGTCTTAGCTTCCTGAAAACATGATTTTGTTTGTTTAGGAGCAGCCACATTAAAATGCAATAGCCAAAGCACTGGAAAATTGATTTGTGAAAATTTTAGAAGATCTACATCCAGCCATGGTTTAATGGATAACACTGACCATACACAATACAAACACACAGAGCTCTACTGTTTATGCGCTCTCAGAGCATGGTAGGAAAGGCACATCACAAAAAAAAATGAAAACTGGGCAAGGAAAGTGTGAACAAAGCCTGCTATTAACATAATTCTCCCTAATTGTTTTACAACTGTTAAATTGACAGCATAAAAGGCTCTACTATTATTACCAGCTGTAGTCTATCTCTCTCTATCCACCCTAAGCTTCCAAACACTCTAGTTACTTCAAAACAAATGGAGCCAAACATTCAAGCTGAAGTCAAACAAAAAGGAGGATCTTGGAAGTTTAACACCCACTCACACCCAAGAACAAATAAAACATTGCAAGGGCCTAGCTTTTCCTACTATCTCCAGTAACAAATCCATTTAAGCTGATTAAATTTTGCATTGAGCATCTTCTTGAACTGCTATCCATACCATTCCCAGGGCCCCACCCATGACAGATTGCTGCCAGTGTTTCCATGTCACTGTTTCCAGGAGACTCTGTGTTGGGAGCTCATTCTCATTCCTGACTAACCACCCTGTAGCCTGATGAGAAACAACAGTGTTACGCAGCATCTCACTTTGAAACCAGGCACCTGCCCTTGCCCTGGGCTTCTGCACTGCACAGATCCTCACCTGCAGCTGCTTTCCCCAGCAAGGCAGCCAGGGGAGCAGATCTTCACAGGACAGGGAGTGGTGTCCAAGTCCACATGACTACTTTGCAGACATTCTATTAAAAGCATTAATGTGGAAGAAAAAGTAGTTGAGCAAGAACTATTAATAGAAGGGAGTCCACCAACTAATTACAGCGTCACAGAATATGCTGAGCTGGAAGGGACCCACAAGGACCACGGGGTCCAACTCCCAGCCCTGCACAGGAGACACACTGAGTGCCTGAGAGCATTGTCCAAATTTTTCTTAAACTCTGTCAGGCTGGTGCTGCAACCACTTCCCTGGGGACCCTGTTCCAGTGCTGACTGGCCTCTGGGAAAATAACCTTTTTCTAATGCCCAACCTAATTACAAAAGATGAAGCCTTTACAATCCAAGTGACTAAGGAACCCTGTCTGAACGGGATGATGCTGACAGTACACGGGTAAGACTGTGGCCTGGAGAGCAGCTGAAGGGGTTTTAGTTCTCTTATGCCTCCCAAAATAGTTATTTCCCTAATGTTGATAATACCAGGATAAAGAAGATGTGGTGCAGGTCTGGACATTTCTATTTATGCTTTGTATTACTCAATGCATCATGCTTACCAAAAATAAATAAACTATAACCACTTTTGCTTTTAAACAGGTATTCTAAACTCCAGGGTCTGACTGCGCAGTGGACTGAGACAGGAATAAGGAGAAGACACTTATTTGGGGAAGGGAACAATCCAGTGAAGAAACAGGGTAGAAATGAAAACAGGATTCCATTTTTCCAGTCAAGATGCAGTTTGCCTCCACTCTTACAGGTCTGATCCTTCCAAGATCAACACAAACACACAAACTTCTTACACCTGAGTATCAGCATACATGACCTGACATGTCAAACAAAACAAACATTAAAAATATAAAAGCATTTTCTCAAGGGAATCAAACACTCCCTGTTTCCCCTTTCACCACAGCCCTGTGTTGAACTTCAGAGCCTTGCCACAGGCACCTCTCCTTCCCTCCTCTCTCACACTCCTCTGTCCCAGCCCAGGTGAGCCCTGCCTCCTCTGCCTACCCCTCCCTGCACGGTCCCACATGGAGCACCCATCCCGGGGCACACACCCACACCCTCCCTCCCCTGACTGAAGTGGGTCTGAGCACCTTCCTCTGTTGTGGGTTTGCCAACAATGCCCATCACTTAAACCCTGCCAAAGCAGGGAGAGCAAACAGGCTCTCCCATGTCCTCCCATGCTTGAGATTCTACATCCACATTGAACTGGATTTGCTCAGGACAAGGACAAATAATGCACAGCTGAGGGCATGACCCCATACCCAAATTGCTCTGGAAGGCAAACCACTGGCAACTCAAAATCCTTCTGAAGCCATCAAATACCTTTTATGTTATGACTGAAAACACCATTTGCATCTCAGTGAGCATCTTCCTGACGTATGGGGCTCCCTGGATGATCTTCCTTTTCCTTCACCAGAAATTTGCATCCAAGCTGAGTTCCTGTGCTTTATAGCTTTCTCCAGAGTCCCCAGATATCCAGAATTCTGGTCTGGACCCAGACAGACTCAGATCAATCATCCCATATTCCCATAGTGCCTAGAGCTTTCTGGAAATGCAGCACTCACTGCTAATGTTTCTAGACAAAACAAATAGTGTTTTTCTGCCTAGCACATTGCAAACAGATGTGGTTGATCTGCAGGTTATGGCTGGGAATGGTGAGAATAATGTTCTTTTAATGAAGGTCCCAGAAAAGGTCCCTTCCCCACTTGTAGGTAGTATCTTCTGAATTATATCCCAGCTCAAAATTATCCTTTATATTTGGATTAGAGCAACACTGCAAAATTGGTAACAAAGCATTCAGGAGATACTGCCAATGATTTGAATTGTGGTATAAAACTCTGAGACAAGTCAAGAATGTATTCTGATCATTCAAAAAAACAAAAGTATTTTTAAACAACATGATATTCTTCAGAAATCTATAACTGTGAGTTTCTTTACCAATGAGCATCACTTAGGGGAAGGTGAACAAGTCCCATGTAACTGACTATTTATAGAGACACAACCTCCTTAAATGCTGAGAGACATTTACCAACTTCCAGTTTGCATGGACACGTGCTTGTGAAAATCTAGCTCAGTTAGAATAGCACATACAACAAAAGTCTGATAATATCTGTTGTTTTAAGGGGGAAAAAAAGGATGTTTTAAAGCTTTCCTGCAGTGACAAGCTGCTAAGAACATCAGCCAGAAGCATTCACTCTGTAGGAGATGAAGGGGAACTCACTGCAGCCAGGCAGCCACCAGCAGTCCTCGTGTGCTAACTAGAGGCTGAAATAGTTCCTCTTGGAACAAGCAGCAAATAAATTGTGTGTCCCTTTTACCTACTTGTTCATAGCATCATTGTCTTAGATTTCACATTCAAGGCAGCAGCACCACTGTGAGATTTCCATATCCATGGGATTGCATTACAATGGAAGCCCAAGGCCAAGTTTAAGGAAGGCTGTGCAGTCACCTCCTGTAAAAACATCCTTCCCAGCTTCAGCAGTTGTGCCAGGACAGCAAAATTTGTACCCTGAGAGCATATTTTTCTAGTGGCCATGTAATCACCTTCCTTTGACCCCTTCCCTCTCTTCCCCCTCCACCTTTTCCCTTTCTACTCAGTCTAGCATTTCTCAGTGTTTCTCTGTGTAATTTTATTTCGTCTGAATGCTACAAACACAAGAGCTTCAATTTATCATATTTCTCAGGACAGATTTTTTTTTATTTTAAAGAGTCATACCCCAAGGTTTAGAAATTAATATTTCCAAGGTATAGATAACATTTCTTTCTACAGCTCTGTCTGGCTTGAGCTCTGAATTTCTGTAGAGAATAATCTGTGTATTTCACCCTTGCACAAGTAATTTGCCTCTCCTTTTCCACCCCAAAAGAAATGTAATAGCAATCTCAACCACCCAAAGAAGTTTGTAACGTTTCTATTACAAACTTATTTCAACCTACAATTACCAAATTACTTAATTATCATAATTAGATATGAAGCTTTACTGTAAATTAAGATTAAACTTCGTTGTTGAAATAAATGCTAATATATTTAATTGTGGTAATTATTTTGGTTTCATTGCTATTCCTCAACAGCAAGTCTTCCAGATAAGTATGACTAAATTATGTCTCTATATTGAGTTACCCAAGCTCACCATGCAGCAAACAGCAGCAATTCAGAGTTTGAAGCAGAGGGCACATTTCCCTGCCTTCCTTGACTCCTAGTGAGCAGATATTGATTTCCATGGGAAGCCAACAGTGCTTCATTTTTACTTTCAAGGTTTCAAATTAATCTGATAATGGTTGAAACCTATTCTCTTCCAAGGCATTACTGGTAGACATGAGGAGCTCCTCCTAGAAACATGGACAGAAGCCAGGAAGGGATTGGAAGTGAGCAGGTCTGCCATACTTTGTGTGGCTGAAGAGAAGTTACAGCCCGAACAAAGCAAAAGGCAACAAGGGACTGTTCTCAAATGCACTCCTACCTCTGTCCTGTCTTGTCCAAACCTGCATCAGGCTAACTGTTTCAGCACTTATCTTTGAACTGAAACACAATTCCAATTGTAGATAATAAGGGATACTGCAAGGCACACAGGAAGAGGTACCAGACTGCCTGTCCTTCATAACCTGCAGCAGCATTTGAGGCCAGATCTTTGCTGCTGCAGCCACACTGTGTATTAGCCAGACCCGTATTGTTAGCTTGTCTAGTATATACTAAAGGTAGGTTTAGTAAATTTGATTTGCAACCCGTCTCATCTCATTTACCTGATGAAGCCAGTGCAATAAAATATTTCTGACATATTACACTGGCCTATGACATGATGCCAATGGAAAATGACATGTCCCACCACGCTGAATATGATAACATTTATCTGATTATCTATGATGATTTTTTTTAATCTCTGAACCGTTCTAAATTTAGCCAGAAAACATAAGATAAAGAATGGATTGGAAAAAATAATTCTTTTCTCAGCATCTCACTTGACTCTATTCAAAATCAGCACAGGCCTCAGCAGATAGGGTTGACACTTTCAAAAGGCACTGGGAAGACTTTAGAAATATTTTTGAAGTAAACATACAAAATTCATCATAAAATAGAAACATTTCAATATTTATTTTTAATATCCCTTGGGAATTTATTTTATGCAAGTCCTGGAATAGCACAGAGAAGATTTAGGTTTGTGATAAAAGTGAACTCATCAGCCACAATCTTTATCCCAGCACTGGGGAGCCAAGGTCCAGACCTCAGAATTTGCACATGAATCAACATTAGGTCTCCACAGACATGCAGCATTTTCCTCTAAAAGACCTGAGAACACTTTCTAAGCACTAATGAATTAAGTGTCCAGCACTTCCCTGAGATAGGGAAACACCATCCTTCTTATTCGGACTGTGGGCAGAAGGAGGTTAAGTGGTTTGTACAGGGGCACCAAATAAATCTGTGTAAGGCACAGCAAAACTCATGTATTCTGTCTCCAAGTCACGAGCTTTGGTGTGAGACCATTCCTCATCTCCACCTCGGTCACACGAGGGCTGGTGCTGGAGTCACCAGGTGTTTGAGACAGAACCTCTCACACATACATTTCCCATCTCCCCCTAATTACTCATATTTTAGAAATATTCACATTTTTACATGCCTTCTTCCATGACTAGGTTTTACTAGGCTTAGAAAGGTCAAAGTAATTACATGTAAATGTGTCATATATGTTATAACACCCTACTGAAACCAGTCAGGACTCTTGAAGGCCAAACTGATGAGGAGTCTGTAGGGAACAGGAAGAAGGTCCATCAAACCTTTACAACCTTGCAGACAATTCCCTTGGAGACCCACAGGGTTTCAGGCTGCTCAGAGGATTCTGAGAAACCAGCAAACCCTGCTCTGAAAAATATTTTGTTTTTCTTGCCAGCTTCAGTAACGAGATTAAATTAAAGAAAATTTTAAATTGAATACCCAGGGCAAGAAACCAACTTCCTGGTACTCTGATGTATTAAGCAACGTAATCTCCCAGAGGAAGCAGCAGAGCCCAGATTGCTCAGAGTGCTTAGAGCCAGACAGAGCCAAACAATCAGTTCCCTTGTCCTGAGACAATTTCTCACCTACAAACCTGGTATTGTTCCAGCCGACAAGCTCAGCCTTTAACAGGATAGGATTCTTTCCCCCTTTGTACACTTACAAAGCTGAAAAGGCACAGCCAGTGGAAGACAGACAGAGCAGCCAGCAAGGATCCTCTGAGCTTTCCCAGCACACCCACCCCAGCCCTTACAAGGAGCAGGTGGGCTCAACATGGGGACGTGGGACAAATTGGTCAGTAACAGAACTGACTAAAGAAGTACAGGAAATCCACATAACCTTAAGTGAAAAAGATCATCTGTTAATGGCCTCTGTGACTGCATGCACACAGCCAAGTGAGATTATTTTACACAACTTTTATTTACTTTTACTCTTGCCATATTTAATTAAAAACTCTTTCATTCATCCAGTTTCATTAAACTATCCATTACCTCAGAAAGGCCAGTTTAGACTTACATTTCAGTTTGAAAGCTCAGAAATCTACTTGTGATCTGCTAGAAAAATCAAACCAGAAGAAAAAGTTTCAAAATCAGAAGGAAATAAACCCCCAGTGCTGCTTATTCTCACTCCTGGCAAACCTAATATATTTAAAACACATGGAGAAATTCAGGACTACTCACAAAGTGGGTTTGAGCTGATGCTGGCGAATATCAAGTGAATGGTTTTGCAATATGTAAAAGACATACTGGGAGACTGGTATGATCTGCCAAAACCAGCCTTAGTAAACTGATCTCAAGAATCTCAGGGACCCAGCTGCAGCACTAAACCCCACCAGGCAGTGTGGGTCCTGTTACACCCAGCTGAAAGGTTGGGGCTTCAGATGTTTGGTCTTGTAGAAGGTTTTCGAAACCTGAAAGAATTTCTCAGATGCTTTTCCTACAACAGTTTTCACTGGAAAGGACAAGAAGGGAAAGCAATTTACATGATGCTACTTGGTTGTTTGTTTGAATTTAAAAACAGTCCCTGTGCATTATTTTCCTCATCTCTTAATCATCAAGTTTTGTCACATCCCTTATTCCCACAAGGACCCTTGCAGCAAAGCAGGCCTTTGCTGGACAAGCCTGCACTCCCACGTGCAAGCTCCTGCAGAGGTAAGTCTTATTTGGGGACTGTAAGGAGAGAAAACAGTGCAATAAGACCAATTGTGAGACTTAGAATAATTTTCTACCATGTTTTTCTTGGTCATATTCCACAGATTACCTATTCAATCATTATTTTACAAACAAAACAAAAAAAAATTAAAACCACTGTTAAATGGCAGAAAAGTCCAGAAACTAAAGCTGAGAATTGCAGAGCATCCTGTACTGCTGGTGTCCAGCCCAACTGGCAGGAGCTCCCCTGTTCTGCCAGAAAACATCGCCTTTTCTTCTGGCTAAATAACACTGACTACATAAAGCCAATTAGAATGTGGGGCCAGAACCTGTGACTACAAATAACTTCAGTCAGTCTGGGAAGGGCAACAATCAGGTTTGGTCACACAGGCTGTCTAAAAAAGGCAGATTGCAGCAGCACATTTAGTGGCACTGGGGACACCTGAGTGCAGCAAATTCTCAAGGGAGGTGATTCTTCCCCGCTGGGCGTTCTCATGAGACCCCACCTGAAGCACTGTGTCCAACTCTGGGACCCACAGCATAAGAAGGACATGGACTTGTTGGAGTGAGTCCAGATGAGGGTCATGACCAGAGGGATGTGACCCTCAGGGGGACACCTGTGAGAGAGCTGAGGCTTTTCAGACTGGAGCAGAGACAGATCTGGGGAAACGTTGTAGCACCTTCCAGTACCTAAATGGGCTCCAAGAGATCTGGAGAGGGACTTCAGGCAAGGGCATGGAGTGATAGGACAAGAAGGGATGGCTTCAAACTGACAGAGGGCAGGGTTAAATTAGATATGAGGAAAAATGTAGCTAGAGATATTTAGATTAGATATTAGAAAAAATTACCATGAAGGTGGTGAGGCCCTGGCACAGGCTGCCCAGAGAAGCTGTGGCTGCCCCATCCCTGGAAGTGTTCCAGGCCAGGTTGGATGGGTCTCTGAGCAACCTGGTCTAGTGGAAAGTGTTCCCTGCCCACGGCAGGGGAGGCAAAACTAGATGGTCTTTGAGATGTCTTCCAACCCAAACCATTCTGAGATTACTTGTGAGCAGCTCAAAGCTGAACGCTTGGCTGGATGATCAGCCCAAATGGTCAGGTTGTCTCCTTTCCCCCATGGGCACCTAAACCACTGCCAAACCCAGCAGAGAGGGCTCTGAAGTTCCTTCCCACTCTTTCTCACCTCCCTGCCAACAGGCTACATCCACAGTGTCTGCACAAAGGCAGGGGCAAGGAGGTGCAGCTTCCCTTGTAGCACTGTCCTGCCTCAGCCATTCCCCCCATGGTGGCACCTGCACCATCCCCAGTGTGGGGCAGACCTGCCTGTCCAGGGGCTGTGCCTGAGGCACGGGCTCCTGCAGCATCAGGGTCATAAATGCAGCCCAGATGAAGGTGCTTCATCGTAATTCAGACTTTTCTCCTCCAGAGAGCTTAGCACATGTACCCAGCTGCTCCAGCTTCTCTTTGCCATGGAATCTGCTGCGGGGTTTATGCCCATCCAACAAGGCACAGGTTAATGAAACCCCACACCTCCTTCCTTTCCCTCCACCCCAAAACAAGCCAACATCACGAAGTGATTCTGCATGGTTTCAGCAGGTAACTGGGATGCAAAATCCAGCCAGGCCCCCCTTGCAGTTTGCCAAGACTTCATTTCATTGCCTTCATCCAGGCTGGTTACATGATTTCAGATTTTTCAAAGTTCAGTAACAAATGTGTAATGTTTCTGTCTATCAAGAATACTAAGTTCCTTTGCTGTATTGTGTCTGATGGGTCAAACCCCTACTAAATCAAGCTCATCGTAAAGCAATACTACCACACATAAATTTAAGCCTTTTAGTGCAGGCCTTTCATCAAGTCATAATGCTGTCCATGCAGCAAAATCTAGACACTTTGGAAAGCCTAATTGTAAGTTCAGGCTATGAAATGCTCATTTTTCTCTTTAAACTTCTTTTTATCACCACTTCTTGTTGCCCTATGGTGTATATTGATTATATATATTATACAGCAAGAGATAATTGTGTGAAAAGAGCTGTGTGTCATTTGAGAAAAAGGGAAATAAATAAGTCCATTTGGCAAGACTGATACGCTGGGTGAGTACATGTCACTCTTCCTACAAAAACACATAGTGATTGCAGGCTCTGCTGTGACCTAAATTGTAACAATTACTTTTATAATTGTTAAATTACAAAAAGTCATCAAACTCGCAGACCTCCCGGGGACCCTGTGCATTTGGCCATCCTCAGCAGTAAAACGAAAGGTGGGTGTCCCCTTTGTCACTATATCATGAAAACCAGACCAGGTGGCTAATCCTCCTCAGGGAACTTGAACCTTGGCAAAGCATCTACCAGAGGCTGAACAGATGCTTAGGCACTCATTAACCAATTCATTTCATCGTCACGCACACAAATGGGAGAGTAACACTGAGAGCCTCAGAACTCTGCTTCCACCCTCGCAACGCAGACCCAAAACCTGCCCCTGGCTCATTTAATATGGCCCAGGTCAGTAACATGAGTTTAACTTTTCCAACCAGCTGGGAACACGTAGGTCAGCAACACAAGGCAGCAGGAGCTCAGTTTCAGAACTTTTTTAGCAGTTGGATGTAAGGGTTTGAATTATTTTGGGGGCTAGCTGTGGTGTTTACAGAGGAGCAGTAGCAAAGCCCTCAGGTCCCAGCCTGCAAGCATTGTTAGAGGAGCTGCCACTGCCACAGCAGTGGTAGGGTCATTGCTGCAAGCAGGACACCTGGCAGCTCCCATCCCTTGGCACTGGCAGGCTCATGGATTTTAGCAGGAAACCTGGCAGCAGCCTCAGAACTGGGTCCTAAAGACTGCAGAAACCTTGAGGATGCCTTGAAGCGTCACATTACAGTGGCAGGGTGGCTCTAATACCACTAGCAAATACCTGAGTATGGGATTATTAAAGAGAAAAGCAACAACAGAAGAAAACAACCGAAGAAAAAACCCCAAACAACACAACAACAACAAGAAATCTCCTCACTTCAGAAAAAAGCAAGCAACAAAAAAAACCCCACACAATGAAAGCCTTAGGTGACAATCAGAAATCTAAAATATTGCAGGGATGTGTGCATAAAATATAATTTCAATTATATAAATACAAAAGGGGATATGAGGAACAAGCCACAAAAAGCAAAGCAGATTTTTTTCTGAGAGTAGTTTTAGAAGTTTAAGCCTTTAAATATAAGGCAATATCTAAAAGGGGCAGAGAAAAGAAGTTAACCCTGCCTCAACATACAGCTACAAACAGAAACAGAAAGACTCTTTTGTCCAGCTACTTCCTTTTCATGCTAGGCACTAACTGAAAGAAGAGCATCAGTGTCAGCAGGAACAACAATGTAAGGAGAAACAAGGAGCAGGAATCCTTTACACAGCTGTACTTTACTTTCAGCTCATTTGCTTTCTCCTAGCATAGAATCAACAGAGAACTGCTCCATTACCTTGGTCAAATCAACAAGCCATTGGAGAGTCATTCAGTCAGGGCTGCAGGAAAACTTGCAGCAGTGCCCAGATATTTTTGTAGGTAAATCTGACTTTTCACACTTATTTCACTTATAGGTTCACTTATTTAAACAACAGAAACATCCATTAGTACAATTCTGAATGTTTGGTCAGTTAGGTGTCTTCAAAAAACTTGGCTATGACCAATACCATACTTACCAACACCAATACCAGGGACTTACAGCTGCTTTAAAGAGGGTGTTGGTCCAAGTTCATATTAAGAGCCATATTTTGAACAGTTTTATTACCTGGAAAAATTATCTTAAAAATTATCTGGTGAAATGGAATGAAATGTGCTGAAATGAAACCTTGCTATAGGCATCAGGGGCTCTCAGAATGGCCAAGGCTGGACTGGAAGAAGATCCCAAGGAAAACTTTTGTTTCATCTCTGCCTGTCTACTTTCTTCCTGCTTGCCAGAGAACTCAGAGCACACTCTTGTACCCATCAAGCAGCACCCAGGGCTATGGAGAGCCTTAGAAGTAACTTTAACGGCCTTACCAGGACCATCTAAATGCTCTATAAAAACTAGAGTTTCTAAAGTTTGTATTTTTAGTCTATTTTTTAAGGTAGAAGTTTGTGATAGAGTAGCTTGAAACATGCCTCTGAAGAGGCAATGCTGGTGGATTTTGGAGCCAAAAAGGGAATTTTATCCTCAAAGTATGAGAAACCAGCAAAAGTCTGGGAGTGTCTTTGTGTGCTTTACAGCACTGGGCACAGGGGGCACAGAGACTGGAAGAAGGGATGCCAAAGAACAAAAATAAAGCAGAAGGGAGAAACGCCTTTCCAGCTGCCAATCTCCAGGCAACTAAAGCCCACAGCCCCCCTCCTTCCCCATCCTCAGGGAGAGAGAGACCAACTGCTGCAGGACTTACACAAACTGATCCTGGCAATGACAGACACAACCCAAGCCTCAAAAACCTTAGGAAAGAACAGCTCTGTGGACACACACTTTAAAAATATATTAATATATAAATAAATATCCCAGGTCAGAACAGAGACTTCTTAGAGCCCACTGACAAGACAGCCAGCAGTGGTGCTACTGTCATGTCAGTGCAGCTGCTGGCTCATGCACAGGAGAGGCTCAGCACAGATTTTAGATGCCAGGACAGAAAGCTCAGTCCAGGTGCAGCTCGTCCTGCTGCGAGGCAGGACTGCTGGCAAGACCCCGGCTCTATTCCCAGGCCTCCTAATTGCATCAAAGGGAAGGAGAGCAGAAAAATGCCACAGTTTTATTTCTGAAAGTAAGAGCTGATGAGGATTATTTACAAGCAGCAGTAATTCACAATTACATCAAACCCTTGGGTACCTTAGTTCCGTGCACCACACACACAGAAATTACAGAGCACAAAAGGTTTCTAATTGCAAGTCTCTGGTAGCCAGGATAAAGCTCAGGGAGTTGGATCAAAGTAGGTGGGATGCAAGCACCCAGAGAAACTCAGAGGTACCCCACAAGGTTTCAGTGTACTCAAAAAATGTCCCTTCCTACACTCTGAGCCCAAAATTCATAAACCTGTTAGAGAAAATCTGATTTTCTTGGAATTTTTCACTTGCTCAGGAAACAAACAGAACTAAAGCTCCTGATTCTCTACAGAGAAAAAAAAGTGGTTGCAAAGCAGGAGAGCAGCAGCTGGGGCATTGCTGCTGGTGCTGGATGTGGCACTGTGCAGGCCCTGCGTGCCCTTCCCCGAGAAGCAGGCTGTCCTGGGCGAGTGCCATCCAGACAGCACGTCCTTGCTACGTGTTCAGCTCAAACACAAACTCTGTCCTGCAAGCAGGTGCCAACTGGAACAAAAGCATCTTCAAAAACAAGGATTCCATCCCTCTGCCTGATTGTCCTATTTCTGGGAAACAAATCAGTTCTTTCAGAAGGCCAAAGCACGCCGTGCCCAGATACAGCTTTTTTTTCCTATTCAGAAGATGCACAAGTGCCTTCAAGCTTTTCTCCTTCCCCTGCCATTCCAGGGGAAAAACAGCCAGCAAAACAGAAGAGAAATGAAGTCAAATATGCTTTATTACTTATTAGTTGGTAACATAATACTTGTGACAAGCTGAACAGTTGTAGCAGGCGCCTGTGGAAGTCACTACGCTGTTTAGAACGAAAACAGGCATGAGAGACAGCTCTGAAAGGGAGATTTTTAGCATCCTACCGTGCCCTAACCAAGTACTGTTATCCAGTTAATTTAGTGAATGAATCCCTCAGGGTCTCCAGCCATCTACCACTACAGCTCATTAGAGCCCAATATCCGACTTTTCATGTTGTATCACCGAAAGCACTTATGCTTAAAATGTAATTAAACTTAAAACAAACAAGGGCTCGCTTCCCCCCTCGGCTGCCCTGGGACATGCCCCAGCCCTGCCTGCACGGCCAAAGGCACCCACCTCTGCCGTGTGATTTGGGAAAACACCGCCTGCTTCCCAGCCCGGGCTGGCATTTACCCGACCGCTCATCCTGTGAGCAATTAGAAATCTAAATACTGGGTGTAACGCCTGGCTATTGGGATTTAGACTCTTACAAATGAGTAATGCAGTAAGACTTGCTGTCCAACGAGGTGTCTTATTGAAATATCCCAGCCTGGTTTGCTTGTCACAGCTGTCGTTTCAGCCATTTGCACTTACACTGTATTGCTTTCATTACAAAAATAGAAATTTGTGTCCTAAGTGCTGTTACATTACTAATGCTAAATATTTAATTCCCCGGGGTTCTAATTATGGTTGAGCACTGGCAACACTGATTCTACTTTTTAATAACAACTGTAAAAGCAATTTGAGCATTTTTCAATTAATTAAATACATAGTGTACGAGTAACCTCTTGTCATTTTGCCCTCCAGGACCCGAGCTAATTTGCGTGGAATAAAATGTTTTGAAAATTAACTGATATACTGGTCTGATCATTGTTGTTCTATTAAATTATAGTCTGCCAAATGAGTGGTGAATAATAGTTACATACTGTACCATTCCCTTATTTATGATGGCGTGGTGGTTTTTTGAAAAAAAACTTCTGCAGCACATTTCTGGAGAGCACGCTGGAGAGGCCTAATTAGCAGGCAGGAGATGGTCTATGCACCACGGGCATCAGTAGACTTACAGTGCAGAGAGACTTCAGCAATGAAAAACAAAGCCTCTCTCCATTCTCCAGACCTCATTTTCACCTTCTTTCATAGCTGAAATTAAAAGTGTTAATTAAATGACTTTCTGCTGCATAAACTCCTATGGATTAGTTAGTAGTTTACACTTTAACACATGGGAATTGACTCACAATATTAAAACACACGAGTAGTTTAGAAATGCTTTTGTCTTCAACTTGCAAAACCCAATGTGAAAAGATTTGTCCATAAAATGAGTTTGTTGGACTGCAAAGACACTTGAAAATACTAGCCTGCTCATTCAAACAACCAAGCATAAAACTAACTTCTACTGCATACCTAACACAATGCAAAAAATATTAAGTGTATTTTTCATTTACACAGATGTTTAGAATACTGATACATAACAGCATCTTATGTATCCTGGAAAGGGAAACTAACCTCTTGTCCAAGTCCCACATTAAAGACAATACAAAATCAACTGGGGAAAATTAAGCAAAAAAATCCTGAAATTTTGAAAATAGATTTCCCACATGTTTATTCATAGCTGATGAAGAATGTTCTTTCAGCATGTATTTTAATGTTGTAATTTATTTTACAGTGTGCAACAAGGGTAAGTCAAACATGTTGCTTGAAAAGTGCTTAAGGTCTAAACATTACAAAATGTACAGGTGAAAGTTTGCTAGTTTTAGCCAAGTAATTTAAAAGTAATAACATTCTACTCTGAAATCATAGGAAATATAGATGATAGACAAACAAGTCTATTTTTTCACAGCATGAAAAAGCAGCACACATGTGGAACATTGCACTCATCATACAAGTTAAAATGAAACTCTCTCTCAGTTTATGCTGAGTAAGATTCCTTGCTTGCTACCATGACACTCACACAAATAAGAGCTGTAATTCAAGCTAAGCAGGGCCATATTTCAGTTTAAAAAAATAAATTAAATAATCACCCACAATATACTGCAGATTTCTTTTGGTACCAAGCAAAGTGAGATTCTCAGTCAGCATTAGAACACTATTTTTTTCCTAATAAATGCTAAATAGAATATACAATCACTGTCAAAGAAAAGTGCTCAGGTCAAGCCTTTGTATGTAGGTGTACAAGTACATACATAAAACATACACAAGGACCAAATACGAAGAACACGAGCAATGTATTGCAATAACTGCTCTCTTCTTAAAGACAGATTTATGTAACAGCATAAAACTTGGAAGTTTATCTTTACTACTATTAAAAGCTCCCCAGTATCTCTAGATGTCTGCCTTCAATAAATCCTGGAAACATTCTGCTCACATACTGAGTTTTAAGGAATGTGCAGCATATGTCAGCTTCAATAAAAGCAGTAGAGTTCTTTAATTACTCCATTCAACCAGCAGCTGCTTTGACAAAGCATTTTTCTGAACATGTAAAAATGTAAAATATCCAAAAAACCAGTCATCTATGTGCAATGACCACTCAGCATCTAACAATAATGGATGTACTGAAGGACAAAAACGTGAGTTGTGCCGTGCCCATAATTCTCAGTGACTGACTGTAAAGCACTTAGATTCGGCACTAAGCTTTTAAAATTCTAACCCTAATCAATAGTAAACAAATAAATAAAGATGTCACATTTATTTTTAAAATATTGAACACTAGCACATAACTTTATATAGTTTTTTCTACTTTTTCTGATTTGCACAGCATTTTTCCCAAGTAAAATATGAACTTCTGCATGAAAACAGGCTTGTATATACAAGCTGAAAAATAACAACACCTATTTAAACACATGAGCTAATTATACCTGGCATTTTGGACTGGTGGTAATGCATTGGTTGCCACAGAGCAGACAACACCCCTGTCAGCCAAAATCAAATGTGCGCAAGATTCAGAAATCTACATGGAGACAACCTCTCCCCTTCTCCAAACACTTCTGCCCACAAGCCTTTCATGGTACTGGACAGCAAACTCCATCTGCCCAGGGCGTAGGGCACTTGGGAAAGTACCACTTGCACACATTTGGTGACAGCATGGCAACAAAATGCCCATTGAAAAGAAAAAAGGCAGATAACTGGATACAATCAGCTTGCAATTTTCTTGTAATGTGTTAGCGAATGGGTGCCAGATAACTAATCTTAGTAAGAGAACAAACCTAATTCATCCACAGCAGGATGTTGTCAGATTATTTCCAACCTAATAAATACTTCTAGCAGAAAGGCAACATTATACCTTGTAGAAGTAGACATTTGCTCTGAAAAAAAGATGTTAATGTGCTGTTTTTAATGTGGATGGAGAGAGCATGGAGGAACAGATAAAGCCAATGAAACACCCTACAGGAGCAAGTGGTCAGGTGAAAGGGGATCTTTAAAAAACTGCGGCACTAGGTGACAGGAATATTCCTAATGCCCCTCCCAATCCTTTTTTAAAGATAAACTTCATTTGAGTAACTTTTCAGTGGATGTTGCTATTCTATGAAGATAATTTCTACACTTTCACTCCCTTCCAAGCTAGAAGGATGTCTAAAATGACCCAGTCTGACTCCAGCTGTTGCAAAAGCCACAGAAGCCTGTAAGGAATTCCTCTACCACACCCAGCCATTGTTCAAGCATATACCTCTATAAAAATATTTCATCCTCATTCAAAAGATAGAAAATCTAATATTCACTTTCTAATAATTTCTAATGATTCATTGGTCTTATTAAAAGTTTGCTCCTTAGTTTGCCATAAACTGATTTTTATCTCTGTGTATTGTCAACACATATTGCTTTAAAAATCATTGTGCTATGTCTGGAGTATGCAAACAGTCATATAAAATCTAGTGTCTCATTACAAAAAAGATTATTATCAGGAATGCACCTTTTATTCAATCAAGCAAGAACTGAAATTAAAGGAGTTAGAAAGTAACCGTATAGTACCAGTTAAGAAGGTAAACTATGTTTTGTCCAACATATTTGTGGAGAAAATATATAGAAATCATATGTTTATAATAATAAACACACCGTTATAATTGGGACTCCTGATAGATTCAGACCAAATGCAGCAATCACCGAAGAGCCAGGAAGTCTACTTGAAACCAACCTATTATTTGGAATATTTATAAGAAGTAAATCTTCCTTCCCTGAAGTTTTATTTTGTCGTCTTTTTAGCACTACATAAACAGCATGGCAGTTTAACGATAGTATTTGATCGTTTTAGGTGCTTGGATGTAAAATTTTACTCATCATCTTAACATCCATGACACTGCTCCATCTAAGATGTTACTTTGCAGATGTTACTTAGGCAGGTAAATAGATTCCTAGGCAATCACCAGCATTTCATTAAACATTTCAGTCTCGGTGCTACAATAGTCCATTTTTAGATACAGGGTTATATGAATTATAGGCTGTCTCAGAGAGCTGTGGAGCCTCGTTTTGCGCTTAGTTCATGGTCAGGGGAGACATGTGACAGTCATTTGGGGGAGGCACATCACTCCTGAACCCAGCACTGAGAGCTGAGCCATGGCTCAGCCCTGGGCTGCTGGAACAGGGCACAGCTCTCACACCTGGAGCCACACCTGTCCCTTCCTTACACACCTGGCATGTTATTCTCCTCCCTCCATGTGTACAGCATGGCCACTGCATATTCCTCATCCTTTACCTTGAGCACAAATAAAAGATAATGGACAAATAAAAGATAACACAACCTGAGCTGGAGGCTCAGTCCTTTCTGTGACTGTGTTCTTTTCACCCAGCAGTGGCTCAGAAGGAGATGCAAGCAGTGTTGCTGCTCTCAGGTTTCTGACAGATCAGAAAGCCTCTTGTTCTTTGTATGCCCAAGCCAGCTCTCGGAAGGCACCTACACTCCATGGCCTTTGCACAAGAAGGGTCAGTGTTGAAGGAGCTGTTCAGTGCACTGCTTTTATGTCTTTGAGAACTAAAGATTATCCATACCATTCTAATTTGGGCATAGGGAATATCAAGAGCTTGGATGTCTCACCAGACTCCGGCATCTACTGATTCAACACTGTAAAGAAGCAACAGCAGCCACTCCTGCTGGAGGCATTCTCACCTCTCCACTCAAGGCAGCTCATGTGGCAAAAGCAGTTCTCCTGAGGTGTTGGCTGACGCAGCCTCTTTGCTGAGTAATGTAAAAAGTATGTTCTCTATAGTGGAAACACTTGTACCATTCCTACACCTTGACCAGATACATTTTCCTGAAATAGGTGTCTGTCATGTACACACACTCACACCAGTCCTCTCCCCTCATACTGGCACACACAATGAGTAAGTCAAAGAGCACAGGTTTATTTTGCATTATCCAGGATATCCCTGGAATGTGAATATTATGCATGACAGATCTGCACAGCTTTCTAACACATCCAATTTTTGCCACATCTGAGAGACGAAACTGCACCTGCTGAAAAGGCAGCACACCAGGGCCAGTCCCCAGCAACACTCTTGTCAACACACCACCCTTCCCAGACACAACATCTGCACAGCTGGGGTGTGCAGGCCCTGTCCTTTCATCAAAGTGACCCAGGGCTCTGGGTAACTAATATTTGATAACATGATTAACTTTGGCTGAAGTAAGTCTGGGTGTGCTCAGGGAAACAGCTCCCTCCCTAGCAGCAAGAGAATGAGCAAGCAAGAGTGCATGAAGGCTCCTTCTTTAACCAGCACAGCTGCTGACAAAGAAGCCTGTATCTCTTGCCTTCTCTGAAGTTAATCCCAGCAGTTTAAAGAAGACTTGTGAAAAAAACATGAATCTGAAGTTACTCTGAAATGCTACTCCAAGGACACATTAGTTCCACTAGAGTCAAAGCATACGCCAGACGCAATAGGTCGAGTTCTAGTCGAAGAGATTGCACAGAAAGTAAGAGCTAATAATTCTTAATTTGGCATAACATGACATTCCCAACAGCTTCTCTCTCTCCTTCCAGTAATTGTATCTCAGCAGTGTATATATTAAAACATCATTGCACAAAAGACATGTGCTGTTGGGGTAAAAAAAACCACCCCAAAACCAAAACACCTTTCTTTTTGTTGTGCTATTCCAAAAACTGAAGACACTTTCACTGAAAGGTAAAAATACGCTGATCAAAACAAAAAGAGAGACAAAATCTCATTAATTCCTTATTTATTTAAGAGAACCATTTTTGCAGGAGCAACAGTAATTTAGACAATAATAAATTGAGCATTGTAACAATAACTGTTCCATTGAATAAAAGAACTCTGGCAAGAAACTTTTCACATGGCAATCAACAGACATTCAAATAAATGAATGAAGTATGCAAGTTAAATTACTTCAAAAATAAAGAATTTCCAGCAGTTTACCATCATGACAACATTCTATAGAAAGATACAATAGCTCTTTGTAGCCTAAAAATTGTCAGTTTTATTTTACAAAGATGACTTCCAAAAGCATCTTGTCATGACAATCGAGTTTTGAGGAAAAAACAATCTGTCATTTGATAAACAGATGAAATTAACTGTCATTAAAGCCACTTAAGCACTCCTCCTTCCTGTTATCCTTCTCATCTTGGCAGTAACTGATAAGATTTCAGGGAAGCTCAGTCACTGATGGCAGAATCTAGAAAAGAAACAATTTTGCATACAGTTATTCTCATTCACAGCTTCTAAGTATTGTATTTCACTAACCTGCACTTAATTGGCTTCCTTCCGCCCCTGGCATGAGCATGGTGTACCATGTACTTCATACAAATCACTGCTCACTGTCGCACCTTACACCATGAAAATGTGGAGGTGGTTGGAAGCATATGGGGTTAATATTACACAAAAAGGTAAGAGTAACAAAGTCCTGGTAACAGAGTCAGGTTATCTACCAACTGCGAATTGCTAATACCAGCCAGTGCTTTAGCCAGTAGGGACCAAACATTGCTCATTATCATGCAGTTCATTACTTAAGGGACATGGTTGAACTTGAGCCTGCAACTTCTGGAAAATGTACCACTTGTCCACAGGAACATACCAATGAAATAAAGGAAGGACCAGATGCAATGGTTACAGCAGAATTAGTGAAGAGGCAAACTAAAACTGCCTATTTCCTTCCCTTGTTCCTCCCCAAAAAACATTAGATTTTGTCTGACTAAGCAAGCAGTTTCCAGAGGAAAGGAGGACACAGATTGGGCAAAGGAAAAGCTCTGAGCCTTGCATATCCACACTAAGTCCCGTGCAACCCCAGGAGGTTGTGTGCATGGCAACCCCACTTCCACCATACAGAGTAATTAATTGTATTCCCACATTAAAGCTACCATGGCACACCTCCACCTTGGCAGATTTCTAGCTGGCTCTAATCCTTTCCACCTTCCACATGCCAGGCTCCTCACACCAACTGGCCCTCAGTGACAGCTGAGTTTTCAATGCCATGCAATACCTTGATGCAAATGGGTTTTGCCCTTTTTTCCACCTTTTGCTAGGCTACACTGCCACTTAGTCACTGCACTGACATAACAACCCCACCTTCTCCACTGCAGTGCAGCTGTACATCCATGGACGTGACAATGGGAAGTGAGGGGCTTCATCCCTACAGGAACAGAGCTGCCTTTCAGTTTGCAACTTGCATCATTTTCATGCCGAGGACAGAGCATATGGTCCTTCGAAGGGACATCAAAATAAATATGACAGGTCAGTGCAATCATCATACTGAATGAATTCAAATGATGCCATATCTAAAATGAAATGTGTGCACATAATAAAGATTCAAATGACAAAAAAATTCCCCTACCCTTTATCCCTCTCTGAATTATTTATGAATTCTGCAACTCCAGCTGTTGCCACCAGCCCAAGGACACTACTTCATTTTGGGAATGACACTTCATATTAAAAGATAAGTTAACAAAAGAAAACAAAAAAAAGAGAAAAAAAGGACACTGTGAGCCTTTAAAGACCACAGAAAAGCACAATACATCTTTTCCTAGCTCTTACAAAGGAAAATGATCAACAATCAATTCTGTTCATGTTTCTCAACTTGTTTCCATAATTCCAGACACAGATTTCAACACTCATGCGTTTTTAATGCATTTTCAACAAATGCAGTTAAGCAAGATTCTCACAGCATCTTGGATCCCTCACATGTTTTTATAGGGTTATCTCAGTCTTACAGTTCACCATAAACCATATGCCAACACACCAAAGACTGAGATACTATTGGCACTACTGACAGCTTTTAGTACACAATTAGTCATTCCAAAAGAATAGAATATTTGCATAAAAGGAATTGCTTTGGGAAAGCAACAATTTGTCCATGAATTTAAACAAAAAGAAACAACACCTTCAAAGTGTAGTTTAGGGCACAAAGAATTGGTTTCAATTCATCATGACATTTAGATGAGCAAATTCTACATAGTACTGTCTGCCCACTTGTAGACTGCTCTGATTTGGGTTCCATCACACATTAGTTCTTAGATTTCAAATAAGTAATTTCACAAGGAATTGGAAGCAACATGGAGAAGGCTTAGCCAGTAAGCACAATTTCCATGACCTATATCAACATGCTCTCCTCTC
Organism: Anthoscopus minutus; assembly: GCA_013399455.1. Classification (NCBI taxonomy): domain Eukaryota; kingdom Metazoa; phylum Chordata; class Aves; order Passeriformes; family Paridae; genus Anthoscopus; species Anthoscopus minutus. The sequence goes on along the minus strand of VWYI01026240.1, from coordinate 147,582 downwards.
TCACTTTAAACTAAACTTGCTTAAACTGTAGAGCAGATAGACAACACAGAGGCTGAATAAATAAGAAAAACAAAATTAAAAATTCGTTTTGATGGCTACTTTATTCATAATGGAATTGTGACACAAAACCACTCATGACAAGAACATATGGATGCACAGTGTTCATTGTGAAATTAACTGAAATGGGTCAAAATTTGCAAGTTACCAAGTGCTGAGGGACATCAAGCCTCTAAATATTAGCCCTTCATGACTGACCAATAGCCTCATCTCTGCCACAAATGATATTATTCTGTTCTCTGCCCATTATCTTAATTTCACCATGATTTCTAAGTTTACTTTTACCTAACTGAACAGCAATTGGGCTTATGTTCCTCTTCTGGGAGATCCCAAATACTACAAGAACTCTCAACCAATTAATTATTTAGGATTTTTTTTGTCTGAGGTTTTTATTTTCTCCTCCATAGTCCACCTGAAAGTAGACTAACAATTGTCACAGTTCTAACACAGAGAGATGTATGAATAAACTTCAGAGCTTCCAAGACACTATCATCAGACATCTCCAGTATCACCCACAAATTAAAATAAAAAGCCAAGAATGCACCATTTGCCCTTAGTGCCAAGCACACAGTTCAGGCCTGAGCTGGAATGACAGATATTCAATAAACAAACTCATCTTTGGGAAAGGCAGCAATGCCAGAGTTGTTGCCTTACAAGTGAAAAATGCCTTGCAAGCAGAGCCCACTTTGGTTTCACTGCCAGCAGCACCTCCAGCAGTATCTGCTGTTACTCAGTTTGGTACCATGATCTCATGCAGTGTTATTCAGGAAAAAGAGATGTTGTTAAAATAAACATTTATTTGCCCTTCAGTCTACATCAGAGCTGGCACCCAGCCCTGAACAGTCTCCCTCTTCCTCGCTACTGTGGGAAAGCCACCACCTTCCCTTCCATCTCCTGCTGTTGGCCAAAGAAACAAAAAGGTACAGAAAGAACAGGCAGGGAATGTGAGGTGTGTAAAATGCCACTGAGCAGGACGTTAAGGTTCAACATTGTAACATTTACAAGAGCCCCAAATTCTCCTGTTGTCACAGCTACATATTTCAGTTTATTACAGCCTCACCATTCTCCAGTATTTCGGAAATCCCAGGTGATACTCACAAACCCTCTCAAAACTACAATTATTTACGGTTGTAACCCACTCAAACACACATCACACTTTATTTTCTGAAAACTAACAAATTAAAAACAGGAACATATCTCACATTCCAGGGTTGCCATTTAACTCTCAATGCCACAGGTTCTCAAGTGCCTCCAGAAATAGTTTCTAGTGCTAAAGGAATGACATTTGGAAAAATCACCTGCGTGCTGACAGGAAAACATCCTTCTGAAGATTTTCACAAGCTAGTTGGATGCAATTGAAGTTAAACCTCAGAAAATAAGGAAAGTCATCTTCATGCCCAAGCATGCTCACTAAATGCTTCTGGCTATGACATTATTTCATAATTGACACATTACACACAAACACTCCAAGAAAATATCTTTTTGTCTATGTCTGGATTACACAGCTATTTATACCCAGTGCTTCTGCAGAGCCTTCCCAATGTTGCATGATGCTCTTGAATACAAATGACCAATTGATCCTTTCACATGATAGGGTGGGGGTTTTTTTTAGTGTTCAATACTTCTAATGTTAAAATAAATTGTACCTCAACATGGTCTTTAATCTAATCCTTACCCTGAACAATTGAAGTACATTCGTATTAATCTATTAGATGCTTTTCCACACCATACCTATGGCACTGCATAAATTACTGTAATTTAAATGAATTACTGCTTGAGAATTCCCATTTGGTAAGAAACATGCAGTGTTATATGTAATGGAAAGAAAAATGTGCATTATGTTAACCAAGTTTTATACCACAGTATATCTAGGTGCTCATAAACCAGCCACTCTAAACTGTTGAAGGACAAGAATATTAGACTGATCACACAGAACACACCGGTATGTCAAGAAGTCAATAATATAAAATTAAATCTACAATTTATTTAGATATATTTCCATGCATATATTTACATTAAAAATGCCATTAAGCTAGTTGAAGAATATTACTGCAAAAGACATTTATACCAAGAGTAATTCTATCTCTTCCCTGGATAACTTGCATTTTCTTCTTTAACTGTTTGATCTGATGAAACGCACTGAAGAAAAAAGAACCTGGAGAAAATAAAAAAGAAAAAATAAACAGAAAAAACCCCTGAAGTTCTTTTGTTATGTTACTCCACATATTCCCAATGTTTAAGGATGACTTGTTTAAGACCGCACATTTCAACTATCTAACAGTAAAGAATGAAAAGCTTCTTGCTACAAGCTAAAAAGAAAGTCTTTACCATGCTCCTTGAAGAGCTCATTTTCACATTACTCAGGCTTCATTATGCTGAATCAATATTCGTTTAGTCACTGGGTTATTGACATATTTTAAAATAAAAGTATACCCTTCAGCTACTGCACTCATTACGGGTAATTTGTCTTGTCAGGGAGCAGGGAATATTATCCCAGTCTTTCAGGGGCTGACAGCCCATGGAAATACCTCCCCTTGGTTACAACTGTAAATAATTTTAAGGTAAAATATTGAAAAATCAATGACTGTTTCCTGCAATCTGTCACAAACAAATCAATCATAATCTGCACAGCCAGAGAGTATGATTTGAAGGAGATGAGAGCAGATGTAATTCTTGGCTGGAATCTCTCATTTCAAAATCACTTCACATAATGGTGTCATCATTTAAACACTTAGCAGTCACTGCAACTGCCACTCATAACATCTAGTTGGACAAAACCACAAGGAAGAGGAGGAGAAATGCCATTGCTGTTATGTAAACAAACATTTTATTTCAATGGTTGCAACATAGCAAATTTCACAGATATAACAAGAAGGCTTGCCTCTCCACAAAGGTCCAAGGTGCTTTTCCTTCTCAGGGGAAGACTGCCTGTAAATTAGGCTCTCAAAATGCAAAGCATTTTAAATCTTAAAACCAAATGATGTTTCATAAAAGGTGAGAAATAGTATCTGGTACTAATACTACTTCTAAAAATATTTTTATTCACTCCAAATTGCTCATTACAGAATTATGCATCAAATCCTTAAGAGATTAAGAAAGGAGAATTATCTGAGGTACCTCTGTCTTTTAAGAGCAATAAGGATTTCAATGCTCCTTTGTCCTCTACATATTACATTTCACATCTAATTTTCATTAAGCACACTCTGACTCAACTTGAGGGTAGGAACCACTGCAACATACATGGGAAAGAAAGTCATAACCTACATAAATTAATTGCCAATGTATTTTTAACTTGCATTCAAAGATTAAATGTTGTATATGGAATTATATCTGTATAAAGGATCAATTTTTACATAAAAAATTAACTACTGCACTCAGAATGCTATAAGCTGACCTTTGTAACTGTGAATAAATTGTGTAAAACTAATCTATTTTTACAGAGTAACACTAATGCTTAGACCAAAATTTTTTCCTCATTTGCCCCCCCACCTCACTACATTTTCACCCCAACACTACAGTGTTTAAAAGAATTCTCTGCAGATACAACAGGATAAAACTGTGCAACTGCAACCATAGGCCTAAGCCTGCATTTCTTGCACAAACAAAATTTACAAATGCTCATGGAGTGTTTCCCTCTGGAGTCTATAATTTGAGCTCTTAATCTTTAATGTGCAGAGCCCGTTATCACATACTCATTTTAATCACATTAACCTTAGCAACTCTGACTCTGAATATTTATCTTACAACTGTGAGACTAAGAAAAAATGCAAAAAGATGAAATTATTTTCTCTGTTCTTGAAAAAAATCCCTTGATACTGTTTTTAAAAATGAAAGAATAGAGCACATTGTACATCTAAATAAACCTCTCCAAGGTTTGCCTTCCTTTAAAGTAGGATTTAAATCTCTTTTATCTTTTACACTGAAAACATACATCTCTATCTCTTTATTGATACACATCAAAACCACTACTGTTTGTAAGAGCTGGACAGATTCCCTTTCTTAGCAAAATAAATTATTTAAAAAACCCCAAAAAACAAAACAACAACAACAACAAAAAAAAAAAAAACCCAACCAAACAAAAAACAAAAGAAAACAAAACAAAAAACAAAACCAAAAAAAACCCTTAAGTCTTAGACCAGAAGAAGCAGTTAGTGCCTTAGAGGCTAACTAAGTGTAAATATCAGCCATGAAGAGAATCAGCTTATTGTGGGGAAAGACCACTCCACAGAGAAAGGAAGTGGGAGGAGGCAGTGGGTGAGGAATTGCTAAAAACCAGAGTAGCTCCTAGAAATGAGTTGCAGTTCCCCACTTTTTCCCTGGATGAGATCTATAATGAAGCTATCCAATAGACAGCCTCAGGCTCCTCAGCCCTTCTAAATCTCCTCCCTGGCCCAGCCACACTCACAGAGGAAAGCCCCACTCACCACACTCAGCCATTGTGCGAGGGAGAAGCGCGGTGCGTACGGAGTGTGTACGGCAGCTTCCCCCAGAGCCATTCCCCTGAGCCAGCTTCTCATTTCTTGTGACAATCACCTAATTAGGTGGGTCAAGAATTGCAGAAGATAGAAGAGACTCATTCTTCCTTACATGCCAGTTCTCCTATTTGTAAAAATGAAGGCAATGCCTCTTCCACTCCATTGTAAGGCACTTAATAAATGTTAATAATAATTAAGTCAGTCACATCTCCCAGACAACACTGTCAGATCTTTTTTTGCAGTACTTCAGAATTATTTGGCTCAGGAGGGAGCTCTCACAAGCTCCAGACAGAAAAGGACTCACAAATTCCATCCTTCAATGCAAGAGGTCACAGAGGGCTGTGCCACAGCAGACATTTCACAAGCCCTGAGGAGCAAGAGCAGCACATGCTGCTGCACTACAGATGTTAATGGGTCAGCACTGTGAGTGCAATTTCCTGCTGGACAAAGCATTAAGATGCTCTAACAGCTAGTAGGACTGTGAAGCCTTTCTGGTTAAGAAGTTGAACTACATTAAATTTCTTGAATGAAAAGATATTTTTCTTTATTCCATCTTTATCAACAAAATAACTACTGGTTATGGAAAGAGCTAAAAAAAAAAGACACTGGCTTAAAAAAGGGCTGCTAGCATTTCTTCTAGCACACACCTTCTCCATTTACTGCTCTCACTCATAATGTTCATTTAAGTCACTGGCATACGTTCATTTATTTAATGCAACTCCACATGATCATCAAGCAATACAGCAATGCCATATTACATCATGCAACATTACTGATATGACACAATTAGCAATACTCTACCTAATGAAGTTTACGAAGTCTCCATCTTTGGGCATTACAGAAAGATGAAGAATCCTGCTTTGGAATAGCTCCTGCCTTCCAATTCTGTGTTTCCCTTCTTCAGCATTGCTGAGACCATCTCACTGAGCTCATCTGGAGAGGACAAAAATAGAAAAGAACACAATTTGTACAGTTCTTGTCACCTGCATTGTGCCATTTTCTCAACAAAAATGGGAATAAAGTTGATGTATCTGGAAAAATTAATTCTGCATTTTTTAAGTGGCTGAACCCAGCACTACAAAGGAAAGTGCCCCTGCTGTAATGCTTTGCTCAATGAATCATATCATATTCATAGCAGATTACTTACCATTAACTCTGAACAGGACTTAATATGGTTAAAAAGACTGCAAGCCCAGCTGCATTATGGCTTTGCACTAGGTCTCTTCCCGTATTCAGGCAGGTACAGGATAGGATGGACTGCTCGGTTCGTTTTCCCCACTGCTTCTCTCTTGGGTGCAATCTATTCAGATAAAAAAAGGGACCTACAGAGAATGAGGGATTGAACAAAAATACAGTATTTGTCACTAATTCAGACAACGTGTTTCTCTGACAAACAAGCATTACAGACTGAGCAACGCAAAGGTTTCTTCACCCATCGACCCAGGATGTTTGTTAAATGCCACAGACACTATGTTAGTGGCATATCCCACTGGATTGTGCTCAAGCCTGCATGTTCCAGGAGGCACATCACAAACAGGTGCCTATGGAAATCAAAGTTCTAAGAAATTAGAATGTTGAATGGCATTTTGCTAATGTAGCAGTAACAGCATTAATCACTTACTCTTGCTCCAAAGTACAACAATTATATGAGCATGGACACCAATTTACATCTGAACATTTCTGAGACAAGCAGAGTTCCTGTTAGGTAAACTGAGGCTGAGGTTACAGAAACAAATCTAGGTCATAGGATATGCCAGAAACACAAGGAGAAAACAAACCCAGGCCTAGCCCCTTGCCTGCTATCAAGTTGACCCATCCCTTCCCAGCCAGCCTAAAAATCCCTCCACCCTTCTGCAGCCTCCACTCAAAGAACTACCTGGATGACCCCAGCTTAAGTTTTACTTAGGGACACCGTAGCACAGTGCATAATACAGGGAATATCAGCTGAATTTTAACTGAAGCAATAAACTAAATACTGAAATAAACTTAAGAAAAAGCATAAAGGAAAAAAATATCTTTAAAATTACTTTTAAACTTAGGCTCTACAGAGCTGTCCTCTTCCCAAGAGACATTCATGAAACCTAATGCCCACAAGAGCTGGGAGACAGCAAGGTCCTTCCTAGATAAAAGCCAGAAAGTCAGCACAAACAAAGTAATTCTCGCACTGCCTGTATCATAAAGAAGTCGTAGGCACCTTTTTATAATGACAGAGTATTCTTAATAAAAGCTTCAAGTAGGTTTTACAGCTGCATATTATCCAATGAAACCAGTAATAAACAGCACTGTAGAATTATTTAGTGCAACTCCAATACGCCGAGAGTCTCAACCTGGGTTTTATTTATCACACAGGCTAAAATGTTTGTTCTTGGCTTTACAGTAGCAGCCAAGCCTGTAGCTATCTTTTATCCCAGCACACTGCCATCTGGATATTGATACTTTGCTATGGGATATGAAAGGAGAGCATAGTTACCTAATACAGCTTAATTGAAAACACAAGACCTACATATTATACCATGCCTTATTCTACACAAAATTAAATCTGAAGGTCACAAAAATTTCTGTAGATGTCAGCAGAGAATATTTCAGAGGTAAATGCTGTGCTCTTGATCTGTGCTAGAAATGCTAAGAAATACTGTGAAAAATATGTGCTTACAAAAAGAAAAAGATCGTTTTTGCTCTGTTGGGAAAAAATAAATTGCTCAGGAAGGTGCATCTCCCTCAGGAAGAGTAGGACAGTGCTCAGTCACATGTTTATTAGTACAGTAAACTCTGTTATGGTGATGCATACTCACCTTGAAAGGTCCAACTGGTTTGTTATTTTCGACAAGCAATGATTTATATAATAAAAAAAGAAAAAAAATATGCTGCTTCTACAAATACACTCACTTTCATCTGCAAGAAACAGCTTCAAGAATCATCTACAACTGTACTACACTCATTAAGAAACATAGACTAAAAAGCTCTAGTATTAATAAAATCCCAGAAATTATGAACTGTTAAAAAGAATTCCTTGGGTGTAAGGCCAGAAAGGCTACCTGGCTTTATATTTCTCCTCAGAGAGGTACTGCTGAGCTCCTGCAAACACCAGTCATAAGGACTGCAAATACATGTAAGTAAAGTAGATAAAGCACAAAATCTTTGGAACACAACCCTGCTATTAAGTCACTCACCTCCAACACCCACACTGGAGGCCAGATTGCAGCTCCAGGAGCCCCCACCATGCTGCAGCACCTGCAGGCCAAAGGGAATTTGCCACCAAGAGGGAAGCTATGGGCTCATGTATATCCCACACAACAGCACAGGCAGCCACAGCCACCCTTCCCACTGAGCCGCTCCTCATTTGCTGTAAGAGCCAACTAACAGGAGATGTGGCTTGCTTTAAGTGAAAAACTTGTTTTAGACATGAAAGAAAGCAGCTTTTCATTTTTCACTCAGAGTCTATTTTCTGCATATGTCCATGGAACTGTAAGTAAAATAAACCCTAAAGACATTCTCAACTCAGTTCATACTATGCCAACAAATTCAAGCAAATAATGCCATTTAAGTTAATTACAGGAAACTTCAAGGAAACTGAAATAGTTTCAGGTTCTCCCATGACACTGTCAAGATCTTTGGAGTTACATGCTCAGTACAGTAACTAGATGCTTGAAAGGCTTGTCAGCTGCACTTCTGCATTTTACTCTACACACTAAAAAGGCTGCTGAAGCAATTTTTTTTTTAAAGATTGGAACTGATAATCAGGTTTCTTTTAGCAGACAAGAAGTGAATTAAAATAGAAAGGCTTGGAGAGAAAAACAAAACTCTAAGCTACCTAATACCCAAATGCTAGGCACAGAAGAGTTATTCTAGGTGTTCACGAGTTTACACCTCGCTCTCAGACCACAAACACACAGAGTGTGAACAAGGAGCATCTCGGGCAAAGAAAGTGCAGGCAGAAGAAAGCACAGAGCAGCTGAGGGTGCCTTGCCCAGAGAGCTCCTCCTGGGATCCTTCAGCCAGGCTCAGAGCCACGAAACACCAGCACTTCCACGGCACTGCCTGACCCTGGAACCCCCAGCACTGCACCTGAGGGAAGCAGCAGCAGTGTCGGCAGGAAAGGGCCCCTAACTTTTACAGCCAATATTTCCCATGCACTTTTTTTAGCTCCTGCCCAGATAATGTATTGATTTAACATAGAAAGACACAGGCCCCTCCCTCCTCTTTGCATGCTAATTAGTTTAACTTCTATGTTAGTGCAAAGATGAGAAAGACAATTTTTTTTTCTCTTCATGCCTAATTAAAAAAATTAATATTCACATGAATTTATTTTTCTCTGAGTTGTTAATACTTTAAATATACTGTATAAAACATTCCATATCAGATGTTTCCAGCATCAATTTCCACTTCCATCTGAACCTCACAGGTTTTTTTTTTAATAGGACAGTTTTAAATGAAACAGGGTATCTTGTAGGGAAATTTTTTTTTTCTTTAAGAGGATTCCCTTCAGCATCACATACAGATATCTTGGTAATATAGCCACCTATTTAACTGGAGAAATAAATTCAGTGTGTAAGGTCAGGTATTCTGATAAAGAAATATCAGAAAGGTTTTGAGAAAACTGCCTCCTTCTCGTCTACCCCCGTGAAAAGAAAAAAAAGTTGAAATGATCTCCTAATGCATCTCCCTTCATAATTCATGCCGAAAGATGACATTTTCTCAGGATCTTAATTAAGATAATGATGAACACCTGTGTCGGCATTCTTTGGCAAGACAGCATTATCCATCATAATCTTTTAAGTACTCTCAAAAAAACCCAACAAAATCGTATGACGGAACCAATCTGTTGCCTCTCCTTGCTCTAAGTTTTACATCTCAGACACACAGAAGAACGATTAGATCTTTAAAGACTGCAATAAAAACAGGATTGTTAGATTTTAAAGTTTCAACAGAAAGTAGCTATTAAATTAATTAAATTAAGGTGCATCATATCCAAGATAGCCAAGTTTAACTCCATTCACTACAAGCCACCTGGAACCAAACCACTCACAGTTAGAGCCTACCCATAGCTGTACTTTTAGAGTTAGGTGTTACTTTCAGGATCATTCTACCTCATTTCATTTGTTTCTCCTGAAAACAAAGCTCATCCCTACTGTACATTCACGCACTCATTTATTAAGCCATTTTATGCTGTACCACGTTTGCACAATCTAAATGAAATTATGCAAAAGAAATCAGCATAGAAAAACAAATATGCAAATTCAAATGTTGCTGTATTTTCGGTCACGTTTTGTGCAGTCATCTCAAATCCCAGTTCCTCTCACACCAAAAACCTTACTGGAGTCCAACTACTAAACTAACCAAAGACCCATTTAACAGCTTTGCAGGACCAGCCCATCAGACTGAAGGCTATAAAAATAGTTATTTTAATTATTTATTTATAGAAGCTGAATCTAAATTCACATGCTTTAATTTAAATAAAGACTACACAGCCAGCCTGTGAATCTTTCCCGCTCTTAAATAAGATTTTAAGGGCAAGTGTTTTTGTTACTGCATTAACAATTTATCTTCCAAAAAATTATGAGAAAAATATACAATGTCCAGAATTTTAGTATCAACTTGCACTGTTACAGTTTCACTGGCAGCTGCAAAATACAGAAACTCCTGACACCAAGAACTCATCCATACCTTCAAATGCACGTACCTTCAGCAAAAATGCAGAGAAGCAGCAAATCTATCCTCAAACCCCACGTTTGTTAACAGAGCTGATGAACGATACAAGATTCTTGAAACAAACTCCTTATTTCCCTTCAATCAAGTGGCTGAAAAGTCCTGCAAAGCAGATTAGTCTTAGGCTTTCACATTTTAATATGCTATCAGAGGAAAAGTTGCTGTGACTAGTCATTCAGTAGAGCTATCAATGTGCAAATAAAGCAGAAAATAGAGACATCCTTAAGAAATGAGTCTCAAATTTGATATAAAGTGAAGGTGACAACCACAGCAATAGAACTATAAACTAAATGTTTCAATATCTTGAATAATTATCTACAGTTCTTTTTAAAACTGCAAAGAATATAATCGTGGCATAATGTAGTGAGAATGTCAGTTTGATAGGCACTTACAATCCTGACGGCATAAGAGTCCTATCACAACCATTTATTAATCAGCTCTGGTATTATGTTTGCAAGGCATGAAAGTATGCATGAACTCACCACAGTTTCCAAAATGTATGCCTACAGAAGAAAGATTAGTGGAACATCAGAAATAAAGAGGGTAATTTTACATGACGTTAACCTTACCTCCTCTTCAAAAAGTCAGATGCCACGGGAAGATGGTTAAAACTTCAGCTTCTTCCTACAAAGAAAGGAGCACGGAAAAGCAGTTAGTTATTCTACTCACATATGAAATGAATGTTAAATGTATAAAACTTGACCAGATGATATCTCACTCCCCGAACAAGGGGGATTGTCAGAGGATTATGACAGAAGAGCTTTCGAGTGGAGAAAGAAATGCAGTGCTCCAGAGCGATCACTATAATGAAGCCGGGGACAAATACCGGTGACACCGTGCAGTCGAAAACTGATGAAAGTGCACACCTGTGTGGATTGAGCATGTAAGGGAGCGTGAGAGCCGGCGACGGACCAGTCTCGTTTACCAGGGCAGAACCCCATGGAGTTCAAAGAGACGAAATTCCGCACACCGCACATTAAAAAATTAAATTTAAAAAACAAAACGGGGGGCGAGGGATGTGCAACAGGATAGAGGAAGGAACGGCCAGACAGAGCGCNCAGGGGGCGCCCCGCGGGCCCCGCTCCCTCACCTCGGGCCGGGCCGGGCTCAGCACGGCCGGGATCAGCACAGCTGGGCTCAGCACAACTGGGCCGAGCTCAGCACAGCCGGGCTCGGCACAGCCGGGCTCAGCATTGCCTTGCCGGGCCAGGCCGGGCCGGGCTAGAGGTGGCTGCCACGGCCCGCAGCGCCTCCGCACGCCGTCCTGTCAGCGCCGCCTCTGGACTCCGCCGCAACCGCGCCCGTGCCGCCACCGCCCCTCCACACCCCGCGCTGAGGGACGGGTCCGCGGGCCCGTGGAAGAAGCAGAGCGCCCGCCGCCGGCGGGGGAACAGCCAGTCATGCGCCGGGACAGCCAGGGGCGGGACTGGAGGGGCCGCGGCCTGATGGGTACTGTAGTGCAGGGCAGGGCACGGGGGTTACTCTGCTGTGCTGCGGGGAACTCCTGCCCTGCCGGCCTCGCTCCTGCCGCGTCGCCCCCAAAGACAGCGGGGACAACGCGCCCTTGCCGCCCAGCCCCGATCCCACAGCGCGGCCGCTCGGCACGTCCCAGCCTGCTCCCAGCTGAGGGACTGTGGATGCTGCCGCCGGGACGGAGCCCAGGAGAGGGAGGGAGGGAGGGACGGAGGGAGCGGGGCGGCGTCGGTGTCGCCTCCACGGCGACACTGGGAGCTCCTGCCCCGGCCTGCCCGTTTTAAAACACACCCCTGCTCCTCGCGTCTCCGCGTACGTGCTGCGGGGCAGAGCGGCGAGAGCATTAGGATCGGGAAATTCAAAAGTTACAAAATAAAATAAATTCTAAAAATATAAATCTTATTATATCGCCCCCCCTCCTTCGACCGAGAAAGGCACGGCGGATCCCGATGGCCGGGGGTCCGCGGCCGCTGGAGCAACTCCTTTCCTCAACAGCAAGGGAAAAAAATATGCGAGAAGGGAATAAATCGGGATATGTTTCTATTGGGAAATATATCTGGTGGAATCACAGGAGATTACATCTTCTGATCGGCAGGGATTTATCCCGATTCATATGGTTTTAATCTGCTTTCGCCTCGACCCTTCAATGAGCCGAGGGCGGGGGGAGTATACGCGGTGTGTTCCTGAGATCCGCGGGCAAACCCTCGCTATGAGCGCTGTCTGCGGACCCATCTCAGCCCCCTCCGCTCCCCTCCGCCCGCGACTGGCGCTGAGAAAGACTAAATCCGAGCCCTCCGCGAAGCTGATCCCCGCTCCTGGCCGGACCCCCGCCACCGCTCCGCCCGCACGGTCTCCGCAACAGGTCCGGTGGCGGGGTGGCCCCTGCCCGCGAGTGTGACCGGCCAAGCAGCCCAGGGACAGGGCTGCGGCTCTTCCCCGACGAAAACCTCCTTTTTTGTTAAGAAAATCAAAACTAACAGCACCACCAGTCCGCCGTATATCCCACCTCCAATGATTTAGCGGAGGGAGGGGCAGGGGCAGAGAGCACGAGGAGGGGTGGCTGTGCAGAGCGGGAGCCGGGCGGCTAATAAATCTTATTAAAGATCTATTTTTTTTCATATACTGATTGGCTTGCATTCCGGCGCAACGCTGCTCCGCACGGTATTTAGCACATGCAGAAAGTTGGAGCTGATCTTAAATGGCTCGGAGGTGACTGCAATCCAGGAGCCGGCGCACTTGAGCCTCTGAGCGCTGGGGAGGGCCAGGGAAGCGCGGAGCCCTCCCGCTGGTTGGGCCCGGCCGCGGCAGCCCAGCGGGGTCCTGCCAGTCCTTCCACTGACAACACCCCGCGAAGGAGGAGCCTCGTCGGGCCGTGCTGAAGGCGTCAGGAGCTGCAATTTCCAACTTAGCATCTTGGCAGGACCCTTCGGAAAGCGAGAGCGAGGAGGAAGGGGAAAAAAAAAAGCCCCCAGTGCAAGGGGGAGAGAGAAAGAAAGATAGGAGGGGGGAGGGAAAGAGGGGAAAGTAAGGGGGGGAGAAAAAGGAGGAAGCGGTGCCCGGCTGCAGGCGAAAGCGGAGCAGCAGCCCCGGCGCAGAGCAAGGTGCCGCCGCTGCCCAGCTGGCGAGGGCGGAGAGGCGCCCGCGAAGCCCCGGCCACAGCCGCCCCAACCCGGCAGTGCGGCGGCTCCCTCCCGGCGCCTTGGGCTCCCGGGTATATGTGTGCGCCTGGCCATGTCGTATCCTCAGGGTTACTTGTACCAGCCGTCAGCGTCCTTGGCTCTCTATTCCTGCCCGGCGTACAGTACCAGCGTGATTTCCGGACCCAGGACCGATGAACTTGGGAGATCTTCTTCGGGCTCCGCTTTTTCCCCTTATGCCGGATCTACCGCCTTTACTGCCCCTTCCCCGGGTTACAACTCCCACCTCCAGTACGGCACCGACCCGGCCGCCGCCGCCGCCGCCGCCTTCACTTCCTACGTGGTAAGAGCAGCCGCGGGCAGCCGGCACCGCGCCGGGCACGACGGCATCCCGCGGGCGCCTGTCCCCCCTCTCGGGCCTGCTTTTTGTTCCCATTTTATTTTTGAGATCTCGGGGACAAAAGGGAGCGCGGCTCCCCGCCTCGCCGCCCAACTTTCCCGCATCGCCGCCGTGCTCTGCCTCACACTGTTGCTGGCGGCAGCGGCGGGCAGGGCCGGGCGCGGGGGGAGCAGTCAGCACGGGCCGGGCGAGCAGGACCAGGGCAGACGGGGAACGGTTTCATTCCCTTTAAAAAAAAAATTAAATTAAATTAAATTAAATGTATGAAAACCACCAGTCATAGTTCTGCAACGATTAGCTGGTTGTGATTGAAAAGGGAATGAACTTAAGACCGGTCGGCGATGGGAGAAATCCGGGCGATAAATCCAGGCAACTTTCCCCTGCACGGTGATAATTAGGCTTAAATATTGCGGAGCTCTAATCCCATGGCCGCGAGCTGCTCCGCGGGGCTGCGCGGAGAAAGGAAGGGGAAGGTAGGGCACTGCGCCGCCGTGCGCACCCGCGGGGCACCGCGGGGCCAGTCCGAGTGCGGGACATCCACACCGCAGAGCTGCGGCCACAGCCAACATCCCGCAGTTCCCCCCAAAAACCGGCGACTTTGGGTCAGCTTCTCCTCGTTTAGGGCAGTTTCACAGTTCCTTCTTTCCTTTTTCTGTATCCTTTTCTTTTGCCTTTTTATTTGTGCCCCTTTTCCTCCTTTTTTTTGTTTCTTTTTTATCTTCTTTTCTTCCCTTTATTTTTACCTCCTCCCGTCCCTGGGCAGGGAGGAGCGGCCAGCCCGCCCGGGCGCCTGGGCCCGGCAGGTTGTCTGCCGCGATCGCAGCGCAGGAGGGAAGGCTCCGGTCCCCCTGCCGCTGTCCGCCCCCACGCCGCGCTGCCCACTTGCTTTTCCACTCCTACATTTGAGGGAGAACTGCTAGATTTCTGCAGGCAGCCGGTGGTCTCCTGGGGCCGGAGACTACGGGCCCCGGCGAGCATCCGGGAAAGAACCGGGGGAGAAGCCGGGTAGGGCCCGGCGCGGAGGGAGAGGCGGCGGGGCGCGGGCAGGGGCTGCGGGCAGGGCCTGGCGTTGCCTTTGCCCTGTCATTGCCGCTCCGCGGCCGCTGACCTCGCCCCGCCGGGCCGCTCTCCCCTCTCTCCCCAGGGCTCGCCCTACGACCACACGCCGGGCATGGCCGGTTCCCTGGGGTACCACCCGTACGCGGCGCCGCTCGGCTCCTACCCCTACGGGGACCCCGCGTACCGCAAGAACGCGACGCGGGACGCCACGGCCACCCTCAAGGCCTGGCTCAACGAACACCGGAAAAACCCCTACCCCACCAAGGGCGAGAAGATCATGCTGGCCATCATCACCAAAATGACCCTCACCCAGGTCTCCACCTGGTTCGCCAACGCACGGCGGCGGCTCAAGAAGGAGAACAAAATGACCTGGACCCCACGAAACCGCAGCGAGGACGAGGAGGAAGAGGAGAACATCGACCTGGAGAAAAACGACGAGGACGAGCCCCAGAAACTGGAGGAGAAGGGGGACCCCGGGACGCCGGACACAGGTAGGACAGCGGGCTCGGCCGGGTCGGCGGCCGCGCCCTCGGGGCTGTCCCCGGCCCGGTGCGGTGGTGGCGGGGCGGCCTGTTCCCCCGAGCGGGAAGCCGGGGCGGGGGGAGCCGGCGGGCATCTGTGCGGGCCTGGCTACGGCGGGGACCGAGGGGTGGGCGGCGAAGTGGGTGGGCGGGTTTGGGGGCGCAGGGCGAGCCCGAGAGCTGCCCCCCCACCCCTGTCCTTTCTCCCCCTACCAGGACCGGCGGATCCCAAGGCAGCGCCGGGCTGCGAGCGCCTCCAGGAGTCCCCCAGCCCCCGGGAGGCCGAGAGCGGCCTCAGCGACTCGGATTGCAAAGAGCTAGCGGAGGAGCGGCTCGACGGGCCGCCCGTCCCCCACAAGGCACCCGGTGCTTCCCCGCT
>VWYI01026240.1:4751-131723 GCA_013399455.1 Anthoscopus minutus | reverse complement strand
GTGCTGGGTGGCGGCGGCCCGTCCCGCTCGCCGCCGCGGCCGCGCTCGCCGGCCGCGCAGTGCCCCTTCCCCAACGGGGCGGTCCTGCCCCGGCCGCTCTACTACACGGCGCCCTTCTACCCCGGCTACACGAACTACGGCTCCTTCGGGGCCCTGCACGGGCACCCCGCCGGCGGCCCCGCCGCCGCCGCCCCCGGCGCCCACTTCAATGGATTAAATCAGACTGTCCTCAGCAGAGCCGAGAGCCTGGCTAAAGACACTAAAATGATCAGGAGCCAGTCCCAAGTAGACCTTTGCAAAGACTCACCTTACGAACTGAAGAAAGGTATGTCCAACATTTAATATCGGCTTCTCCTCCCTAACCCCTCCTGGGACTGTGGTTTTGTTCCTTTTATTTTTTTTTTCCTTTTTTTAATTTATTTGAGAGAAATAATAAATTACTTTGGCAGTTATTTTTCCAGTACCAAAAGAAAAACAAAACAAACAGAAAAAGACCAGCTCCCCCCTCCCTCCCAGCACCCTCTTCAAAAGTTTATAGAGTCTATTTGAAATGGCTGGGTGGAAACTACCCAGAAATGTCTTAAGCAAATGAAAAGCAAACGAGTGACACACTCTCTCTCACACACACAAAGAAGAAAGATTTGTATTAAATCTTATTCTGTATATTTAATGTAGCTTTTTTGTATTTAAATTGATAATACAGTATCTTTGAAGTAAATTATGAAATCAAGACAACTGTACAGGCATTAATGTTGTTTTCGTAATATAAATATATACATTTCTGTGTCTTTTTCCGAATTGTTTCATAGTTTTAAAATATATATATACAAGTTTAATTTAATTTTTTATGCCTATTGTTTTTTTTTCCCTTGGGTGTGAGTTAAACTATAATGCAAAAAAGAAAAAAAAAAAGGAAATAGGTTATACGTATTACATAAAAAAAAGAAAACTTGCAGCCGCCTTTGTAAAATGCAAATATTTAATTAAAAGAGATTTTTAACAGTATCAAAACCACTCTCTTTTTGCAAGGGGCAGACATGTGCATAGCTGCGGAAAAATAAAAGCACGTCTTAAATGAGACGTGGGGCTCCATTTAGGACCTCACAGTAGTACCTGAAGCCTTTTTGGAAGTGGCAGGAAATTTTTAAAAGGTCGGGGGCTCCAGAGGCGAGAGCCGCCCGCGGGGCCAGGAGAGGCGAGCGGCGGCGGCAGCGGGACGGGGCCGGGTGCGGGAGGGACGCTGTTCCCAGAGGTGAAGGCTTAAATCAGGCCACGCACAAAAGCACTTGTTAGAAACACCAAATCGAAGCGCAGTCCCATCTTTTAACCTAATTACTTCCAATCAGTGTCGTGTTTTATGCAAAGCAATCAGCTGGTGAACTTTGCTAATGAGTTCGATTTTCTGCCAGATTTAGCCCGCGTCGCTGCAGCAGCGGTGCTGCGGCGGCAGCCGGGGCCGCCGACTGCACGGGCAAAAGCGCTCGGTGCGGCGGGGGCCGCCGCGGCCCCTTTCCCTTCNGTGCTCCCGGCGCTGGCAGGTAGGTGTCA
The DNA here is from genome assembly GCA_013399455.1 of Anthoscopus minutus. Lineage (NCBI taxonomy): Eukaryota > Metazoa > Chordata > Aves > Passeriformes > Paridae > Anthoscopus > Anthoscopus minutus. Next base: position 130,175 of record VWYI01026240.1, on the reverse strand, counting down.
CACTCGGCCCGGGTTTGGCTCCCGCCGCCCGCTCGGCCGTGCGGGGGTCCCGCGGGGCCTCGCTCCGCTCCGCGCTAAGCCCGCAGAGCCGCGGCTGATGGTGGGACAGGGGCCGCGCCGCCGGGGCTATCCCAGGCACCAGATGTCCCTTGGGTGCGGGGACAGAGAGCGCCCTGAGCCCGCTCCGCGCCGTTCTGCCGCTCCACAGCCCAAGGCAGGGCTAAGCGGGTCCCCGAGCGGATTAGGGGGGCCCCGGCGCAGAACCTCCAACCAAAAGTCAGTTCCCGTTCGTGCGGCTGCCTGAGCAGCCTCGGTCCCTGCAAGGAAATAACGGCGAGGACTGTTCCAGCACCCAGATCCGGGGACAGGTCGCTCCTTGCTCAGTGTGGATTTTGGGGGTGTCAGCTGTCCGCTGACATCGACACTGCTGATGTGATGGCAGTATGACTGGGACCTCTAGGGCTAGTGCCGAAATACTCCTCCGTTTCCTTGGAGTTTTTTTCTTTACGAGGAAGATAATTATTCTGTAATCTCTTCAACTTTGTCAGAGCCATTTATTAGCTGTAACAGGTTTATTCATGCATATTACATATTACGGGATTTTAAATAGTAGTTTGTATTCTGAGTTTTAAAGATGCAGCCCATGTTTGCTTGATTATACAATTTTTTGTAGATAATCTGGTTTAAAATCAAAAATGTTTCAACTGAACGTGCAAAGAATCAAATATTCCTGGGATAATAATATGTTATTTCATAATTTTATTAATGATAAATGATTTTTTAAAAAACGCTCTAATTCCTCCGTTGGATATTTCATTTCCAGTCAGTGAGACCTGCAAGAAGGCGTATTTTTCGTGTAGAAGCGAGCTTTACTGGACTCACCAGCCTTGTTTAAAACGGGATAAAGTTCTCGCGGTGAGGGACAGGGTAGAGCTGGCCCGGGTAGAAGCAGCCCCGATGTGCGGGGCTGGAGGCAAAGTGCCGCGGGCCCCGTCCCCCCGGCGGGATCGCCTCCGGCTGAACTCGGGGAAACTCCCTAGCGCCCTGTGCTAGAGGGAGCGACAAAGCCCCTCAGGACTGCGCTCCCGAGACAACAGGTTCCGCAGAGGAACGACTACCTGAAAATAAATAGGTTTCAATTATTCATCTAGTTATGGATTTATTTTAATTGTGGCGCTACCTTTCCACAGCTGATCTTCCGATCTCTGAAAAAGCTATTTTGCAAAGCAGCTTAGGAGCTTCGCTCGTTCAAAAGCCCTATTCCTTATACTCAGGGCGATTCTGAATAGTTCTATTAGCGATCTCAGTACGGTTTTCGTTTGATGTATAAATTCCTAAGGGAATTAACCGTTTCCTTTAGGTTGCAGCCTGTCGCCTATTTTAAACCATAACTATTATTGTAGCCTAAACTATTTCATACAACGATTTTATTCATCACCCTTTTCCCCTGCCACGGGAGATAATACTGTATAGCCATTCTTTAACATAAGCAAGAATTTATCAGTTTCTTCCCCGTAAGAGAGTAGTGGGGAGGGGGCAGCGTTCGCCTTTTTTTGCCTCTGGCATGTTAATCTGTTGTTTAAAAAAAATAAAAAAGAAGAAGAAGAAGGAGTAGTGAGGATATCTTAAAATAAAAATAACGCTTGCTGCCAGTTAGAGCTGCCGTAGGTTGCCAGGAGCAGCCCTCGGAGTGGCCGGCAGCGACTCTCCCGCTGGCCGCGGGCTGCCCCGCGGAGGTTTGGGGCGGGAGGGCTTCGCTGCCGCTGCGAAGCGCTTTTTGGGCAGGTGAGGGGGAAGAGCAGGGCTGGCGGTGGGGTCCTCCAGACTGGGCTTTCATCAGATCGCCTGGTAGCAGGTGCTTGCCCAGGGGCGCAGGTGGGAACGGCTCAGCCTCCGCTGGGCGCAGCTCCGCTCCCAGAAGAGCGCTCGCTCCTTTCCGTGCCCACTCCCTCCCCTTTCTGTCCCGGACCCCACGGCACGGCCCTTGATGGGGCGGGGGTGCCACGACCCCTACACCGCCCACCTCGACGGCGCGGGTCGAGCGGCGCAGGTGGCAGCGGGGTGCAGCAGAGGGGCCTCCCTCTCCCGCAAGGTAGCAGTCCAACATCCCCCCTAAAACCCTCCACACGGCCGACAGCTGTGTTGGCCCGTCTGGCCCGGCAGGGCCCACGCGTGGGGCCGCAGGAACAGCTCAGTCTGCAGGCCGACACTTCCACGGACCGAGGATCCGGGGCCCTAGAGGAGACGAGCGGGAGCTCCCGGCGGAAAGAGCGGGAGCTCCCGGCGCTCTCGCCTCGGGGAGCCAGGGCGACGTCCCCGTCCCTGCCCGTCGGAGCCAAGCGCCCTGTCCCCGGGGAAGGATGAGGTTTCCCCGAGGAAACCCGGGCAGGTGTCCCTAGGTCAGCCGTGCCCGTTCCGATGGGCCTACCGACAGCTCAGCGCGCCCGGGATGACGGGACCCCAGGCGGGCTGGCAGCCCAGGGCTGCAGCCATTGCTCCTATCCATCCCATCCACGACAAAATTCTCTCAAAGAGAATTTTGAGACAGACAAAGAGACAGGCAAAGAGACAGACTGGGGGTGAGGTCCGCAGCCAGCACAGCCCCCGAGCTCCGGCTGGGAGCCCCCTGTACCTCCAGCCCCGGTTCTCAGTTGCGGAGACGGAGGGCGAGAGAGGCGGGGAGCCTGGCGCAGGCCTGCTGCTTCCTCTTTCACGCTTAAAAACAAAACAAATCCTAATTTAGACCCTCAACACCCCGGACCGTGTTTACATCCCCCCCCGCTGCTCTCCCCGCGAGTGTTGCCTTTCCAATTGTCACGATTAACCTACGGGGCTCCCGCTCGGCGCGGAGCCTCCGCGGCGGCCGGGACGGCGCGGTCGCGTCTAATTGGCTTATTGGACCTCCCCCATACACCTCCCCCGCCCCGGCAAGAGGTTCTGAATAGCATCTTCTCTCGCAGTGCCTAGGAACTACGTGAAAGCCCCTCCGCNCGCCCTACTAACCCCCTCCCGCTCCCCTCTTTCTGTGACCTGCCACGATTATTAGTAAGGACATCTGTGGCTGGCAAGGGAACAAGTGTTACCAAAACCAGAACCGGCTGTTTTTCCAAATGAGCAATATGTTAATTCCTCATCCCCCCTCTGGTTTCTTTAAAACCTGGCACAAATACATCAATGGCGGAGAATAAGGAGCCTTTGCAGAGAACAAGTGGCAGTTTTGAATTTACCTTTTGTGTGCGCCTCAGATGCAATCTTGAGGCATTTTTTCCCTTCTCTCCCACAGAAAAAGAGTGTTAATCTGCCCTATCTTGGGACCCAAAAGGATTGGAGTGGAGTAGATATTCACTGGAATCACATAGGGGAATAAGGGTCTTGCTTTATTGAATCATCAAATCCCAGGAATGAAGCTCTTAATTAATTATGGGTGCTAAAAATTCAGGCCAGCTGTTTCTTTTTACTTGGCTCTGACAGAGAAAGACAAAGTCTACATCGAGTTCTTCTAAGGCGCATTCAGCATAAATCAGCGCCCTCGGCGGCGCTCCCGGCCGCGGCGCGACCCGGCGGTGACAGATGGCGCATTGTCCCCGCATTCCTCCACCGCGCCTCCGCGGGCGCGGAAGCGGTCGCCCGGCGGAGCGGCCCGACTCAAACCGGGGACCTTTCTCTGCCGGGGAAAGGGCTCGCCCGGGAGCCGCGAGGGACGAACGGGCCGCGCCTGGCCGGGGCGCCGGCCCTGCCCGACGGGGCGGCCGCGGGAGAGGCTCCCGCGCAGGCTCTGCCTTTTCCTGGCCGAGAGCGCTCCTCAGGCGCCTCCTCCTCCCGGGGCAGCCCAAAGCGCCGTTCCTAGTCCCTGCTCCTGCTCCGAGGCTGCGGGACCTAAGTCCTCCTCGGCTTCCCTCGCTGCACCCAGCACTCCCAGCGAGACCTCCACGGGATCCCCTACGGCTGCCGCGAGGGACACGCGGCCCCCCAGCATGGGCGCTTCTACTTTTCTCCCGAAGGCAGAAGCGTTTTCCTGCGCGGCCGGGGAGTGCCCCGGGAGGGCTGCGCCGGGCCCCGCGAGGGGCAGGGGGAAGCGGGGGTCGCAAAGGCGCGGAGAGCCGCGCAGGAGGTGCGGATCAGAGCCCGGCTGCGGCCTGCCCGGTCACCTCCATCCGTCTCCATCTTCTGGGGGCAGCTGCGCTCGGAGCAAGCCGCGCAATTTCACGGCCAGTTTGCAGGCGAGGGGAGGCGGGCGGGGCTGCCCGAGCCCCTCTCACCTCCTCCTGCACTTTTCTGCCAGGGAAATCTCTGCTGGTTCACCTCGGAGGGGCCGAACACGTCGGGAGGCTGGAGCGGGGNCACGGTCAACAATTTTAAAGGAGTCGAATGAAAAATATCACAGGGTTTTGCAGTGGGGAAAAGTACAGGAACTTCAACCCCAAACTGAGATGAGTTTAGGAAAAAAAAAACAAAACAACAAAGAAAACAAAGGAAAACTCGTCCCCACAGCCCAGTCTGGCCGGCGCCCAGCGCCGGTGCGCAGCCGTGNGTCGGGAGGCTGGAGCGGGGGTGCTCAGTGACTCCCCGGGGTCGTACCCCGCCGGGCGCTTCCGGCCTCCTCAGTCGAGGATCTCTTCACCTCCAACTAGCAGAAAATAAATGTCCTCCGCACGGCGTTACTCATCTGTTATAATTAGAGCATGTGCGAACTCGCAGCGTGCCGGGAGCCCGCCTCGGGTTGATGCAGGCACTTGTGCAATAAGCACCTCTTGCTGCCGTGGCAGTGCTGCGCGGGCAGCCCGGCAAGGGTCGGCTGGGGCTGCATCCTGCCCCGGGGCCGCATCCTGCCCTGCGCCCGTCCTGGCTCGGCTCGCCTCTGCATCCGCGACGGCAAGGGAGCGGCATCGTCCTGATACCTCTTTCTCTCCCGAAAATTGGCTCTCATTTGCCTAAAGCTAACCACAGACCTCTCCATGCCCATAGCTGATGGATGGAAATGTAAATGTGCACTTATTTAATTGGATCAGGTCCCAAGATAAAAGAGATAAACGGCTCCCAGTTTGCCAAGTTATTTTCAGAGGCATGCAGTGATGTGTGGAGGGAAAGTTAATGAAGAGGAGAAGAGACACACTGTACTTAAAATACCTCAGGTCTAGACTCGGGGAGAGGGAAGCATCGAACTCCGCCGCGGCGCATCTGCGGGGGGCTCCGCGCCCCGGCCCCGGCCCCGCGCAGCGCGGCTCGGCGGGGCCGCAGGTACCGCACGTAGCTCCTCGCCCGAGCCGCGGCGGGCGGGGGAAGGCTGCGCCCTACGTGGCAATTAATGCTCTTCCCTTCTTCCCGCCACCAAAATTGTTCTCCATTACTGCAGTCTCCCCTTGTTCCTCCCCGTGTTCTACATCCGTATGCATGAGACGTTAACAGACGGTTATTGATACAAACATAGTTTTTGTTGCTAAAGGCCTTCCAAAACAAATTCTCCGGCTGAATGCCAATGTATGCATGTTGGCTGGTGACAGCTGATTAGTGAAATGATTTACGGCCAAGTTAAAAAAAATGGTACTGTCAAAGGCAGCAATTTAAAAAAAAGATAAGACAGTACAGCCTCCAGGCTTCCCACTGTAAAGCCACCCAACAAATCTAAACCTACACTACAAATACCTGAAACACTCAAGGAATCAATTGGTCGCAGATTAAATACAGTCTGTATTCTGACTTGCCCTGCTAATCTGTAACTCTCCACAGGAGCAGCCTCTCGATTTATGCCTCCAGCCTCACCTGCGGCAGGGCCAGCTCCTGCCCGAGTTGCCCTGCTGGCCTCCCAGCATCCCTGCAATCGGAGACTTAGGCTTCCTTTTTGTTTCAAGACTTTTTCTCTCATTAATTGATTAAAAAAATCCCCCTTCCCTCATTTCTCTGTAGCTCTTCTTCATAAAGAAAGCTTTTGCTCTGCAATAAAGTAAGAGACTTTGATCCCAGATCATCCTCTTAGGCCTTCCAGCTGAAATCAGCGGAGAAACTATGTGGAGTTATTGTTCGCACTTGCTGCACTTCTGATTCAGAAAGGGCTGATTTATTAGCTTGTCAAGGGAAGCATTGTTCAGGAAGGCAATCAAAAAGCACTTACCTAGCTAAACTAAAATTACTGCCTTTTCAGTGGCTAATTTGTATAACTCCCATGGAGGAACTTGGGTAGTGTTTGATGAGGCATAAAATGATGATTAATGAATTTATTGGCCTGCTGCTCATCAAATAGGAGTAGTATATCTTTCCTCTATTGGGCGTTGGGTCTAATGCTACATGTCTGTGTAAAGCAAGTCCAATATGATCTCCTTTTTAGCCCCCTTTTAACCCCCATGACCTGAAGAATATCACCGTGTAACAGAGGCAACATCAGGGGACTGCAAAGACAAAGAGCCCGTTTGATAAAATGGTAAATGAGAAACGCGAGGAAAGTTGCTGCAGGGACAGATCTGCTCAGTTTTCGGCTTTCAATCACTTTGACTACTGAAGTGGGAAGAATGTAGAAACTAGATAAGGTGTGAGAAGAGAAAAGAAAATGACAAATCAATTTTAACTTTCATAAAGGATCCAGCCAAACAACTTCATTGCTACTTGGAAGAACGAGCGAGTGTGGGAAGTGCTGGGATTCCTGAGCAATCAGGCATGCTGCAGCACCTTACCACCCAGCTGTGCATGGAGACACAGGGAATGTGTCCCCAGACTGGCCATATGCAGGGCCAGTATGTAACCTGGTTTGTGCTCTGATCGGATTTGCTGCAGCCATTTTGAGCCCATACATTTTATATCCTTTTTCCTCCACTGAAACAGCTTTCTTCTCTCCTCAGTGTTTAATGCTTGAATCACTTTTTTGGGGCTAAGGGTTTCTGAGAGAAGTTACATACTTTCTTTTAAAAGCCCATACTAAATTATTTGTGATTCAGTGCCCACCTGGATACACATGTGACCTACAGGGTATATTATGCTCTAAACATTGCTGCTTTGAATAGGTTAAGACCCCCAGAAGATCAGCAATGTCGCTGACATTCTCAAAAACTTTTTAAAATAAGTTTGTCTGAGATACGGAGGCAGAGATCTTCCCAGGATTGAATCATTTTAGCTCTTAGCTTCCATGCGCAGTTCCCCATACCTGCAGCTCTGAAGCTTGTTGAGAGATCTGCAGCTTCCACATCTCCCAGTGAAGATGCACATGCCTTATCAGGAGCCTGTTGCCAAAAAGGCAGCACTTCTCATTACCTTTTGAGGTTTCACAGAAGTACCCTCAGGCCTGTGTGTCAGCAGCCCACCGTGCTGAAGACTGAGAAGGTGCAAGAACATTTTGCAGAACTGCTGATGTGATCAACACTTGCTAGATGATGTGATGTTTCAGGCTCCAATGAGGCTCAGAGGAGCAGGAAATGCTAATGTGGAGGTGCCTGGCAATCCCAGCAGCCTGTCTTCCCTCTCTGCACCTTCCCTTTGTGCCCCTGCATGCCGAGCCAGAGCACAGCCTGCTCTGCACTCCTTCAGAGGGGAGTCAAGTGAAGGCAGGCTGTAGATGAAGTTGTGTAAAAGTCCTTCCTTTTGCTCTCTTGTGTCACAATGCACTCTCTTCTGTATTTTTTCCTTTCCATGTTCTGTTCTGGGCTGTATTAGATGACGTTTCTGGAAAGCTGCTTGGGAATTGACTGAAGCAAGTCTAGATCTCAGCCCAGGAAGGCAGAATTGCTCTCCTCAATTTTAAGGGACTTTAGATTATATTTTTGAAGAAATTCTTAATTTTGGCTGTTCCATATTAGGTAGCAATTGTGATTTCAAACATCCTTGTTTGCAAAATACAAAGTGTGTAACATACCAAGAATTGTTCATTTTTCAGATCTGTTGAGAAACAGTTTCTGGAATGGTAAAAGGAATATACTCCTGACCAATCTTTCAGTTCATCAAAACAAAACTGTCCTGAGACAACACATTGGCTTCTTGACAGAAAGAAAAAGGCACCCACCTTAGACCAGAAAAAATTTATTCCAATTCTACCAATTGGTATTTGTCTGAGACACTTTTAGCTGAAATGATCCTCTGGAAAATAATGTTTATAAACATCATCAAACATATGGTACTCTCCTGACACAAGCCTACCATCAATGTACCTCTCAACAAGTTTTATCTACAAGTCCTTGACCTGTGACTGCTTTTACAAAAGCTCTCTGTTCATTAGCAATTTAAGGTCACTTTAAGTACTTGTGTCATGAACGCATAGCACAGCCATAAAATATATGTATTAAATACCAGCTGCATTTATATAGGGGTTTATTTTCCTCCACTTGGCTCCCCAAAGCAACATGATCTTACACATTGATATAGTTATATTTGCATAATTACAGCAATATTGTAAGTTGTTAGTGCAATAGAACTAAGAGGCTGATTTATGTTTAAATATGTATGGCTAAAAGTTACCATGCTGGCTAGTGCACATAGCATTAGACAATGACAGTTTTGGGACATAATTGCTTTAATGTGGGCAATTAAGACTAAGTGCATGTGATTTTAGTGTCTGCCCTACATTCCTCTGAATGATTACAATGATCAATACACATGATTTGTAAGTCGCTTCCTATTGATCGAATGGTAAAATGCTTGACCTTCCTTTGAGGAAGTAATTTGCTAAATTATGACACCACGTAAAGTCTTTCTTGGTTCAGAGGTGAGGGGTAATGGTGCTCAGAATTATAAAAAACATAAAATAATTTTTCCCCGTTTTCCTGAAAGTCTGTAGTATCTCCACCAATTTACTGACTTCACCTGTAGAAGGAGGAGTCTGGCACATTTGTCCTTGAAACTAAGGAATAAAAGGGAAAAAAAATGAATTGCAAACTCAATCTGTCCTTGCAAGAAATCCTCTTCGTGAACTTTATCTGTTTACTCTATGCCAATTCATGGGGAAGTTCTTGACCACAAGATCTCTGTTGTTTGCAAGCAGCTGGAGAAAAATGTCCAGCAGCAAAGTTGAGGAAGTGGAGCACACCGTGAGTGCCGTGAGCAGCTGGGACATGTGGCAGGGCTTCCTGGGCTGCCTGCCAGGCTTAATTTAGCTTTGCATGCACAGGACCAAATAGCTTTCACTATATCACATTAGCAGGTAGGAAAAGCAAACCAACAGTGTTCATGAAAACACATTAGCTGATGAACAGGAACTTAGTTACAGCTGAGGACCTTCCTTCCATGCTAGCATTGCCAGATAAAAATTAGTAGATACCAATGCTCTGAGATGTGTCCTGTTCCAAGGGTTCACAGAATCACAGACCACTAGGTTGGAACAGATCTTTGAGATCATGGAGTCCAATCTATGACCCAACACCACCTTGTCAACCAGACCATGGCACTGAGTGCCACATCCAGTCTTTTTATTAAACACCTCCAGGCACAGTGACTCCACCACCTCCCTGGGCAGCCCATTCCAATGCTCAGTCACTCATTCTATGAAGAACTTCCTAATGTCCAGCCTAAACCTCCCCTGGAGTAGCTTAAGGCTGTGTCCTCTGTCCTGTCACCGGTTTCCTGGGAGAAGAGGCTGCCCCCCACCTGGCTGCACCCTCCTGTCAGGGAGTTGTACAGAATGATGAGGTCTCCCCTGAGCCTCCTCTTCTCCAGGCTGAACAACCCCAGTTCCCTCAGCCACTCCTCATAGGTCTTATGTTCTAGACCCTTCACTAGCCTTGCTGTGCTTCTCTGCATGTGTATGAGCAGTTCAAAGTCCTTCCTTAACTGAGGGGCCCAGAACTGGACACAGCACTCAAGGGACAGCCTAACCAGTGCCAAGCACAGGGGAGGAACCACTGCCCTGCTCCTGCTGGCCACACTATTCCTGACACAGGCCAGAGGCCATTTGCCTTCTTGCCCATGTGGGCACATGTGGGCTCATGTTCAGTCTGCTGCCTGCTCTCTGTACTCCATCTCAGAGACAAGCCTTCCCAATATAATCCACTCTTTCTGCACTAACACTCCAGCATCAACACGCTGCCCTCACCACAGCCAGAACGCTGCAGACACCTGTGCAAAGTTGCAGCTGCCTGTGAAGATCAGGCTTCAAACTTCTGTTCTTCTCCACCTTACCCAGAACTGGGCATCCCCAACCTCCCATGCTGTACTCAGCCTCCCCCTTCCCTCAGCTCCTGCCTTCCCAGCACCCCAGCACAGGTGAGGAGAGTATCTGGAACACAGCAGATCCTTGGGTACAACATGCTCACTTCCATACCCCTGGCAAAGGCAGTATAATGGAATAGAAGGACAGAGACACTTAAAAATGGTGATATGGAAGATGGAAGATGAAACATATCCCAAATAGTGTAGCCAGCAAGAAACACCCTATTTACTGGCTGTTGTGCCAAGCACACACACTGTTACACAATGTCCCACTCATAAATCCTTTTTGTAAGGAGAAGAGAGCATCAAAGAGTTCATAAATTTCCCAAAACAGCAGTACTGAACAATGAATTAAACTACAAAGCAGTTGGAATTCCTGGTTAGAAAAAGTTCAGTCAGACAAAGGGCTGACTTGTTGGAAAACTGAAGGTAAATCTGCCTGCCAGACCTAGGAGGACAGGCCCTCCTGGAGCTCACCAGCCACTGCCGAAGTGTCCTTGGTGAAATTCCTTTTCTTTCTAGCCAGGGGTGATGCTTGGACTCCAGTTACAGACAGACTTTCTGGGCATGAACAGGACTGCTCTGAAAGTCTGCCCTTCCCCACCTCTAACTCTACTCCAGTCTTATGCCAGGAGTGAAGTGTATGACTCCAAACCATAATCATCTTGTATCTAGATTTTGAACATTCCTTTTGGGTTTCTTCCAAGGTCTTAATGACCCTCACAGAGGCTTAAGGCTCCCCAGATGTTTCATTTTTAAGAAATCTTACAGACCAAAGCTGTTAAGGCTACACAGTATACTATAGCCACTCTTAGCTGCAATTAAAAACCCCAAACATAAGACACAGCTATGGATAAATAACTAAGTAAATAACTTTACACTCAAATTTTCATTTTCTTATTCATAGTATTATTCCCTTGGCAGTAATCCATGCTCAACAGCTTCCCATGCAACTAGTGTACTTGCCTTTGGTCCCATTTCTGGATGACCCAAGTTGATCTAGTTGGTGATTATCAGTGGATAAGAGGACAAGAGGATGGAAAACTGGTAGTGGCAGTACTAATCAATTGTTAAACATGAGAAGCCCCAGGCAGGGTAACTTGGTGCTGAGAAAGCTGTTTATGCTCCATTCAGGAAATTTTCCTAGCACAAGGTACTCAGATAGATGTGTTTCCATTACTTTTCATTTAAACCAATTCTTATTTGCCTACCTCCTTTTATTTTTTTTTTAATTAGATGAGTGGATTTACCCTGCATTTGAATTTCATATTACCATTCTTATCCTAAAAATGTGCAGAGCCTGAGATATCCACCGCCTCATTAGAGGCTCCTTGAGGAATCAACATGAGAAGGTGAAAGCTGCAGACCAAGGCTCAGGAACTGTGTCAATGAGCACTCCTACTCAACCCATCCAGATAAATCTGTTGGAGCAGGAGAAGGCAGAGAGCCATGGAAGTGCATCTCTGACAAGCACAAACTGCAGTTGAGCTGTAGGTTGGTACGGGGGCTGCAGAAGGCACAAGGGTGGTGCTGAATTTGGGCAGAGCCCAGCAGCCTGGGAGCAGTCCCTGGGTGTGAAAAGCAAAGGCCAAAGAGACTCAGGGGGCACTCCTGCCATGGGCACCGGGCCAGCAGAAGCCTGGCACCCCCAGCACAGGGCCTGGGTTGAACAGGAACCACAACCCACAAAGCAGCTCGTGCCAGCACTGTGCACTGGATAAATCTGTGGATAATCACACACAGGGTACCAAGCTGCTGGCACAGCTGCACACAGCAGCAGAGAGAGCCCGGCTGAGGGAGACCTCACTCTCTGCCACTGAACCCCACCAGTGGAGAGGCCAGGAAAACTCCACAGAGCAGCGTGGAACATAATGGCACAGCAAGTTTGTGTTGTGGTCTCACCCAGAAGGGGGAGATAGGAGGTGAAAACCAGCTTATTAATCTCATTCTGCCTTTTTTAGTTGATTTCCTGTGGGCAAAACTGGGACTCACACACCTCAGTAAGATAGTTTTCTCTGATATTTATCTTAAAATTTTTAAATAGACTGCGCACTGGAAATCCTGACCTTCAACTGAGAACCAAGCCATTGGATATTCTTTGCTCAAACCCTTCAGCTATTGTCAAGACTTACAGTTTAAAAGATAAGAGCTGCTGCCATAGTTTTCTCTGAGTCTTTTTTCCTGGAGAATATGTTCCCAGGTTTCATTTGGCCTAAACCTCCAGGCATTGAATATGCTCCATTTTTTCATGGGCCCACTACATAGATTCCAACCTGGAGGTAGCACCTGCATCTGAGTTGGCATCTGGCATAGCTTCAGTCACCTAAAAAGAGGCCTCTGTGACAACTTTGATTCCCCTAGGACATCCAACCTATGCCCATAGGACACAGGACCTCTGAGAGGCCTGCACTGGGGCAGCAGGGAGGTATGTAGGGCACCTCAACTAAAAGAAAAAGGTGTGAGTGAGTGAATCTCAGCCCCAAATATTTTCATAGTCCCCAGCAAGAAAAGGCACTTTACAACATGATTCATCTCTTCCCCAGATCAATGTCTCAAACGAATCAGAGGATTGACACAGTGAAAGCGCTGATCTTGCTCTCCTGCTGTGAGGAGAGCCCAGGGGGACAAAAGCAGGTGCCTGTGCTGTGGACATTTAAAGCCAGGTGAGAGGACTTGCCCCAAAGCCACATACAGATGTGCCCCTCCCTGCTAGTTGCCCAACTTCAGTGATTTGAATCTAAAAAAGCCTAGATATGTTTGCTGTAAAAATATACATGGGTTCTTCCCTAGCCTAGAAAAAATGTTAATGAATACTTAAAAAACAATCACTTGTGAAAAGCCTTACAGTCCAACTATCTCTAAGACATAAATTTAAGTACCCCTACAATACACAATTAAATTATATAGTGGTTGCTATAATTAATGAACAAAACCTTTGCTTAAAACTCCCAGTTGCATTGCAACTTTACTCATGAACTCTTCCCTTGCTTTTCCATTGAAATATTTATGTAATAAGATAAAAATCCATGATCCTTATTTAGGAATCCTCATAATCACATATATAGCTTTAAACATAGAGCCACTGAACTTGATGAGACTTCAACACACAATTAAATTGCACAGTTCAGCCTGGACTGGCTCCTCACTTTATGTAGGAGAATTAGGTTCAAAAATCTGTTTCTTTAAGGTGTGAAATAACATCAAATATATGATTAATCAAATAACTGAATTAAAACTAGATTTTGCACAACTAAATTATTAGATAAGATGAGAAGATAATAAGGGGAATATTAAAATATATTGATATAGGAATGGAAAAAGAGAAACTCTAAAAGCAGTAGCAAGATTTGTGGGATGCTGCAAGTTCAAAATGTAACTGACACATTTCTTTGTTGCTGTTAATTTTGTTTTGCCTTCATATTAACTGCATCTCTTTGATGAATATTTTTAAAAATAAAATAATGGTTATCACTCAGGCTGCTTTGAAGTACTTCTGAGTTGAATGACTGGTAGCATTTATTGATTTCATAGTGTGACACTAGAAGTTTTGATATGGGATTTAAAAAAATGATATTTGAAGTTAAAAGAAGACATCTTGATTAAAGCCAGAACAAATTGTTTGGCTGAGATTCAAACTCTTGGTTCACATGCCTTTCCAAGTTTGTCGATTCACTCGCTTGCTAGGAAAAGCCCATATGCTTTCAATGGATGAGTTCAAAATTCATGCTATGGAAAGGCAGGAAACTGCTTCAAAGTTGGGAACCAATGGTCCAGCTTAAACCATAAGGGAAAAATACATCCATAGACATTAAATATAAGAATGAGGTAGAAAGGTCTTGTGTTTAAGGGATTGAGTTCTGAGACACAGACAGGATGACCTTGAACCAAATCCTGTAGTCTCCTGTGCATCCGTTGCCCATATGCAGACTACTGATAACATCATTCCCATCTTCTGTGCAGGAAGCTGTGAGGATGAATAGCAGCTCTGTGGTGCTGTAAGTCATAGGGCTGGCTGGAGAGATGATCTGTTGGGTTATCACTTTAGGTCTCAGAGAGATGGTGATGAATGCTACTGATGTGCTGGGTGCAACCCCTCACTGCCAGCAGCCTGGGTAGTTCTGGTTCAAAAGGTACTTCAGATCACACAGGGCACTGAGTGCTGTGCTGGCCACTTCTGCTGAGATTCTTGATGTGCTCCTGGCTTCTCCAGGTGAGGGAGGAACATTTAACCAAGGACCTGAGGGCTGCTCAGTACTTCAGGATGAGCAGAGCCCTGCAGCTGTCCCTTCTGTACAGTTCTGTACATTGGGTATTATCCTGTGTGGCTTAAAGAACAAGAGTGAAACTAGTTCTTCAGAATGGACCAAAAGCACTAAACTTTTACAGACATCATCTACTCAAAAGCCACTTAGGTCCTTATTCTTTAAATAACTGATCTAAATTAGTACCTGCTCATAAGGCAGTTTATGCATCTTGGGAGATGATCACTTCTTTTCTTGACCTTCTTCCAAGGCTGGTTTCATGAGAGATGAGACTGACTTTTAAAGGAAAAATTTCCAAGTGCCATTTGGGAGGGTCATGAAGAAAAAAGTAAGTTGTCAGTTTTAGCAGTGGAAAGTGTATTAAGTCACCAGCAGGCTACTGACCGAGTTGTTAAACTCAGGGGGGAAAAAACTGTTAGGTGAGCTGGTTAATATCAAGGCTCACCACTCACTTCTGCATACTACAGACCATGTCAAAAGCTTTCCAGTAATCAGTAGAGCTTAAGAAAAGTCTCTGATTAACTTTTCTTTCATCTTCCTCTTTTCCATCTGGTGTTAAAGATCAAACCTTCAGTTCCTCTACTCTTTTAAGCCTTGCCTGTTTGACAGAAAACTTCTCATCCATCTTAAATCTAGCGTGGGCTAGAATGTCTTTCAGCAGTGGCTAGAGGATAGATATATTATCAGATAGTAACCATATTGCTCCCTCTCCTTTTACTTTAGCTCTGTATTTGTTATTATAGGATATATCTGGGGTTTGTGAGTGTTCAGCTTCTATCCTTCCACTGCAGGATAGTGCTGTGCTGCTAATGCCTTGCAAATCACTGCACTATTTATTTCCAGTTTAGGAATGTCCTGTCTGTGCTTCACATAACTTCTTCCAGTGTTGCCAGCAGCCCAGAATACTTGTCTCCTAGGACTTGCAGCATCTGGACTCTTAAAGACCCTGTGATGTAGGAATGATGGTGACTTTGAGAATGCGGGGGCTGTTTCAAACTGCACTGCTACTGATTGTCAGCTGTGTAAAAGCAGCATCTTCCCCTTCAACACAGACTGCAGGTGGGTGGGGATGCTCAGCCATCCCTTTGAAATCATTGCCTTCTTGGTGGGATATGGGTAAAGATTTCTGGAACTGCTGGGATTGACTTACACCTGCCAGGACAACTTCCATGGCACTCTTAGAGGTATTTCTTAGTAGGAACAGAAAAGAAGCTCTAAGTGTTAGCTATGTGACTTACCCAAAACAGAAAAAGAGGTGACACCTCCCCAGCACCCTGGGGGCCATAATATAGAGTATTGGATAATGGTAAATATAAATTATAAGATAATAACTTTTCTCATTGTTTCAAAATCAGGCATTTTTCAAGAAGAGAAATTCCATTTTCTTCCTGGATCTACCACCTAACATTGCTTTTAAGCTATGACTTCATAGTCCATGTGAATTATCAAATCCACTTGAAGTATCTTTTTTAGGCTAGTTATTCTACCAGAGATTTATAAAATGTCTTAATGACTTTGCATAGGGAGGCAAAACACTTAAAATGAAAGATGCTAAAAGATGTGGGAAAAAGAGGAAATCTGCCTCAGGCAATTTACACAGGAGTGGTGATGACCATTTCATAAAACAGCAAGTCTGTGAAAGCCAAAATCGTTTTTAGGGGACAGTGCAGCCAGCTGTAGCCCATCTACAGACCCTTGAAGTGTACAGTATCAGGGCATCTATTCTTATTAGCTCTACTGTGGTCCTGGGAACTGAATTAACATATTAGGTGTAGCCCAGAAGAGCATTATCTTCTGTGGTTTAAACAAAGGGAACACATGCAGTTTGTGTGCCATCAAATCTCTCTGTGATATAAACCACTGAGTAGCAACTGGTAATAATCAAGAATTTTTCTTCAATGATGGCCAAATTACACACCTTTTCTGTCATACCTATCACAGCATTTTAAAATTAAATATCTGTGCTCCATAGGCATGACACAGTCATGGTTGTCATGTATGGTCATGTATGGATCAAAAGCTTTTTCATGCAATCTACCCTCTCTCTCAAAGGTGTTGGCCTGCAACTCCATGCCTTCATAAATCAGAGGGATTTCATGCTCTGCAGACCAGTTTCAAATCTTAATTTTACAAAAGAAGTATTCAGACTGATCCTGAATCCTGCCTTTGCTGTAAGGAATATTAATTGGGATCTTTGGAGGAAAAATGGTAAGATGCTGTATGTTTGAAGATCTTTCTGCCTTGCTTTTCTGAGCCTGGACTAAATAATTGGGGGTGCAACATCTTCCTGCTAGGAAGAGTGTAAGAAAGCACCTTTGGAAACAGTTTGGTTCAAACAATTGAACCAAAGCAGCAGCTCTTGCCTGATGCTGATCAGTGCTTAATATATCAGGAGATAGCAAAAGCTCGTTATTGGGCAGACGTAAGCAGCTTGCTTTCATATCCTGCTCCCCAGCAGTTAGAGACTGATTTACATCCTAGGACACGTGGTTCAATATCCTTTTAACTATGTGTTGTATTATATATAACATTAGGCATTTCTGATTTCAATATAAACATCTAAATCTGAATCCTAAATCTCGGTCTGAACAATTTGCTGTGGCAGAAGGGCCCACAGTTAAATCATGTGTTGTGTAAAAAAAGCATTTCCATTTATCAGTGCTGAATTTCATGCCTTTAACTATCAATTTAGGTGACACTGGAATTCACTTAAAACATTTATTCCCAGTGTAAATAGACCCTATATGTGAAGTTCATGCTCATATGGCAATCAATTGTATTTACAGTTATAAACACAATTACTCTGCAGTACCATGCTACAGTTCCTGCAGCTCATGTTAATGTGGATGCAAGTATTAATATTAATGAGGACTGAAAGATGGGTGAAAATAATAATAATAAATGCAAACATTCTGGTTAAATAGGAGGAGGCTGAGAAACATTAAACCAGCTTTGGAAAGGAGCATTTCCTTTCAATTTTCATTGGCCCATATCATTAAATTAGGGGTATGACTCATCCATCACTACAACATTTCAGATTTAAAGCAGCACAACTTTGATTGCAGGACAGTTCTAATGACAGAAAAGCCAAAGGGATATAATTGTGGGACAGATTTCTTATTTTCTCATTTAAAAAAATTTCTTTGTTCTATGTTACATGCAGATTACAGAAATGTTTTATGTTACAGTTTGCCACACTGCATTTTATTTGCTGAAGAGATCTAACTGTGAAACTAAATGAGCTGTTCTGAAGTTGAGAGTGTGCACAGGCTCCTGTGTAAATGCTTGGAGAATACAATACCTTTCCATACTAATTTTAATTCTCTAGACAATATTTGCTTGGAAAATCATGTATTTTAAATGTATATTTATCATCTCAGGAAATTTAAATGACAGCACATACCTCCTCTTTTGGCTGTAGGATAAATACTCATTTTGATAAATCTAAATTTCGTGTAACTAGTTAGCAGAGTAGCCAACATATTTGTCACACAAAATTATTTTCAAGATTAATGTTTAAAAAGTTTGCACTTCTGTGATGTGTGCAGTCCACAAGGTTATTACAAATTATTTCACACACTGGATAAAAAGTTTAAATTGTTTTTCACCCAATCATACAAAAAGTCTTTTCTGAAAAAAATTTTTTAAACAATTTTTATTTTTAAATTTCTAAACTACAGTTTAAGTCTAGAGAAAATTCCCTTCATTCCTGGTTCTCTAAAAGCATGGAAAGATGTCAAGCTTTCCAGAGCTGCTGTTGATAGCAGGAAAACCAACACAATCTGGGCAGAATCATCATCATAAATAAAGGAGTAATGTTTTGATTTTGTGCTATAAATAATGAAGTAAGCACCTGATTTTTATCCAAAAAATTAAGAGGCATTATTAATTCAGGAATTCTTCAGGGTAACTCTAACATGCACTCTTTGTTCTTGTGTTTTATGTTCTATTTGACTCCATTGCTAGGATGTTACTGCCAAATAACACATATTGAGATTGGTGTAGCTGGGTGCTGTGGGTGTGATGCAGCAGCACTTTGTGAACTCCATCTCTCCTTCAGAACTTGACAATTCTTCCAAGCTTGGTGTGGTCCCAGCCTCCCACCAACATGTTTTTATGAGGTGGATTGAATGAATGAATGGGAGAGTCCTGCCTGGAGGGAGGGAGGGCAGAGGTGTGGGAGGCCTCGTTATCCCCAGCACAGCTGTCCCCAGCCCAGGGCAGGGACACAGCTCTCAGGGACAGCTCACCAGGAAGCAAATGATGCCTACACTTCTCAGAGGGTGAAGGAGAAGCAGCTAGAGTTGAGACTGAAGGACCAGAGATATCTCCCTGACACCCTGAAGCTTTTGTAAAGGTCTGTCCTTTGGCAAAGATGCTACAGTACAGCCCAGATCAGGGTAAGTGGCCTGGGCTGAGAAAGTTCCTCGACCACCTTCAGTTCTTACTGAAAAATACATACTCCAGTGTCCTCCTGGAAGAAAGCAGTTCTGCTCCAAGAACTCTGTTTCCTAAAAGCTTTATATTCCCCCCACCATATGGCTGTCACCTTTAGGTCAGTAGGAGCAGGTGAATCTTCAATTCCAGGCAACAAATTTCATTGATCGTTTCCTTTCATGTTTGCCAAGTGAAGATTCATTATTTTATCTGCTTCTACTTTGCTAGCATTCATGAAGCTGATGAACCAGTTGCAATCTACTTTGACTCATGTTTACTGATAACTGCAGACCAAGTCCAGAGGAGCTGGAGAGATATGAAGCAGCCTAGAGTCTCCACAGTTTTGGCTCTCTTAGCTGATGAGTTAAGAGGGAAAAAACATCTGCTACACATAGGCAGTTCTTTTGTGGATTTTACAACTAATTATGCCAATTCAGATTCACATAGGCAACAGCAAACTATAAAAGTGGCTGATTTTAACTGTGTATCAAGTAAACTACTCCTAATGTAATATTCCCACTTCCAAAGCCCCTAAATTGCAAACTAAGTGGAGAAAATCTACATAACTGATTATATTAGATGGTTTTCGTAGTCTCAAAGTGCATCAGGTAGGAAACAGACACAATTTGTGTGATAAAATTATCAGCAAAATTTAATCCCTTGTTCACACACATGCACAGCTGCATCCTAGAATCAGTCTGCACAAAAGCAAACAGAAGCAGCCAGGGATTCTGGGGCAAAGCCTTGGCCATCAGGTGTAGCTGCAGCTTGTTGTGTCCATGAGAGAAAACCCAAGCACTCAGGAGGCCCTTGACCTTGCAGCTGCAAGAATAATCACTGAATAGTGTAGGTTAGAGCACTCCAGCTCAGTCCACAGTGCCTGAATTTATTATCATGCAACAGTACAAAATCAGTCACAGAGTCTACTCCTCACTACATACCTGGTATAGCAACCCCACAAGTCCTGTCACAGGAAGACCAAACCCCTCTGATTTAATGCTCAGAATGCACACACAGCACCCTGCTGTCTCTTCACCTTACCTTTGTCTCTTCATCTCTACTTTTACAGTAACTTTCAGAGCCAGAGAAGCTGAAAGCAGTGCCCTGCACAGATGGCCACACTCAGATCTCTCTCGTAGATTTGCCCCTGCAGAGCAGCTAAACTGATCAAGCAAGGTCCCTCTTGCACTGTGTGGAGCTCACCTCTGTGCAGTGGGAAGAAGTGGTAAAGAGGCCTTATGTCAAAAATTAGATATATTTCTTCTCAATATACCATGTTTCTATTCCTCTTCAACCTACTAAATCTATTTTCCATAGTGAGCTTGAGCCAATTCCAAGGAATCCTTTGCAAGTTTAACCATCCCTTCCTGCAGAGATGCTCTTTTCTATGACTGCTCCAGTTCAATCTCATATCTCATTTTTTTCAGGCTAATTTCTCCTTTGACCCATATTTTGTCTGTCATCCCAGCTTCTCTCTGCATACAGAAAATATCCTGGCATGGAGGCTCTGCTCTTCAGGCATGTCCAGGGAGGGTGTGCTGTCCTGCTGTGAGCAGCCCTTTGCAGCCTTGTGGAAGTGGGCACAGCAAGAACAGCCTCTGCCAACATCCTGGGAGCCAACCCCCCAAAATGTGCCACTGACAGATTTGTCTCCTGGGTTTTGCCCTAAACTCAGTCTCCCAGTTTAAGGATAAAACTTCTCACTCAAAGAAATTAATCTACTGCTTGAAGCTAACTTTTCTTTGATTGGGTTGAAAGGTTAAGTGGAAACTGTGCAGGAGTTTACCTGAGAGACTTACCATGCACTGAAAGGTACCTATTATATTTCATTTTAGATATCATGTAAGAGAGACTTTGCATTTGCTGAAGTCACCTCCTTCCTTCTCTGTGCCGTCAGCCGATATTTTGAGCAGTCCAGTAATGGTTTAGCCAAAACAGTCCTTAAATTTTATGCATACTGCACTTTCCATTTTGAAATGACAATATAAACCTCTTTCATGTAGCTGAAACATACCCTTTTGTCTCTATACTTAACTCACCCAAATTATACCTGAATGCTTGCAAAGAACTTTAGGAGAATATTGGTCTATTCTAAGACTTGAAGGAAATAAATATTGTGAAATATGTTTTTCATTCCCTTTGTTCTGAAGTTTTATGACTAAGTGCTGTGCTGGTAACAGAGGTTTATCAGGAATGCCTGACTTGTCCATATCCTGAACTCTAATAAAATAATTCAACAGAGCAAGAAAAGAAAAAGGGGGAAATGGGTAGAAAAGAAAAAAAAAAAAGAAAAAGAATAAGAAAGAGCAAGCCAACTACAATATATGAAAAGTCTAATTGTTGCTTGTAACATACGGTCAGTGTTTCCATCACAGCTGTATAAAAAAAGCTGATGTTGAGCTGGTAACATCTGCTGTGTATCCCATGATTTCTATATTCCTGTTCACACTAGCTAAGGCTCTGGCCTTAATTATTTAGTCTTGGATCCTACTGGTTTTGTTTTTTTTTCTCTAAAGACAGATGCTCTTATTGAAAAATACATCTTGCAGAGTTGATTGACATGGACAAATAAGGTCTCTAAGACTGCTACTACAGAACATGGTCCTTGGTTCCTATTCTACAAAATACACAGAAAGAGGTAATTTGCAGCTGAAATTCAGTAGGTTATTTCTGATAATATGATAGTAAGGAATTAATTACAATGGTTTCCAACAAAATCTAGAATGATGGAAGTCTAATGCAAGCTGGAGCTTTATTTAAAGAACACCCTGTTAGTGGCCAAGCACGTCAACCTCCCGGCATGCTCCACTGGCAGGAGCGTTCTCAAAGGACAAAGTACTCACTTCTGAAATCTCAACATAAGAGAGGCAGGAATAATTTTAAAGCAGCTCAAAAAATGATACCACAGGCAACTAGGCTGTACATAAATAAATATTTAGCATAAGCAGATTCAATTGCAGTAATAACAAAATTAACTAAATTGAAAAGTGACCTCTAAAGATCTTCTGGGTGGAAAGAAAAAAATGCCATGTCTTGGGCATCTAATGCATCTCTTTCTTTTCCTTGTTGATAGGAAGTAGCTAACAATTAGGAGTGTTCATCAAGTCTGTCTGATTACAGGTACCCTACCTGAAAAGGTGCTCACCCCATCCTCCATCTGTTCACCACTTCCCTCTGCTGCAAGTTGCTATCCCTTCTCATCTGCTTGCTCAGCTGCTCACATAATTGCTCCTCACCTCATTTCGGCCACAAGGAACCACATTAATAAGGATCTAGTACTGGCACTGTTAAAGTAACCTGCCTTGCTCCAACAGAAAGAGGTCACAGAACACAAAATGCTGGAGGTGACAAGAACTTGGGGAGGGGGTGAGTGAGCACGCACAGGAGAGCAGCTAAAGACCATGTGTACACACACTGATTAGGAACAAAGAGATATATGGCCTTGGGTATGGTAGCAAAGATCTCCCATTGTCCTTAGCAGAGCAGAAATGAAAAAGAGTGAATATATGGCTCACTGAACACTCATAAGACTGTTTACATATGGTAATTTGGAAAATGTATCAAGCCTGGGTACCTATCTTAAAATGAAACAAAACAGTATCTTTGCCATCCCTAACTGACCTGTTTTTCTTATATGATGAACTGTTACTGGAACAATGTCTTTCAGCGCACCCCTTCTGCAAGTAATCCTGCATCCTCTGAATTTCTAAACTGGTTAAACTGAAAGCCAGCAGAACACCAGCCAAGAGTGCCACACGTCATAAGGTCACTATATCATAACAATAACATTCAGTGGGGATAGATTGTGAAACCTAAATTTACAGCTGGGCTGTGTTTTGGCTAACGTAACACTCTTAAATCTGAAAAACTGCTGAAATATAAACAATATGGATTTTATTTTTAATTTTAATTTTTTTTTTAATTCCAAGTGTAATCATTCAGTTGCTGAGGAAGCTGACCTGAACAACTCCAAGAAATAAGAACATGTTCTTCTGAGATGCTACTGATGTATCACAAATTGGTTTAGAAACCTGCTACCTTTTATATGTATGAGACATCCCGGGCATTTAATGAACACACCTCTAAGAAACTTGGCAGAGGGTTTGAGGAGCAAGCAGAATGTTACTTGGAAAACATTAATGCCCTTTATAACATCTGCTGTTTGATCCCAAGATAAACTTAGGACAGCATCCACTCTTCAACTCTTCTAGTGCTGTCAGGAGAAGACAGGGAGGGTTTTCCCAGGTGGGGGTGCCAGGTGGTCCAGGTGCACTCAGGGAGAAGAAGAGCTGGCCTGCACCCACCATACTCCCATGCCTTCAAGAGCTGAGCAAGTCGTGCCAGGATGCACAAACCCAGGCTGCTGGGACTGTGCTGTGATGGGGCTGCAAATGAGGTGTCTCCTGCTGGGGTGTGGCCACGAGTCTGACCATGTCTGACCTGCTGCTGTTTAACTCCAGGAAAGAAATGACAGTGTCTCCTTGCCTGAAGCTGAAGCTATCGTTCATGGGAACATTACAGACCCCATTCTGAACAGTTCACAAAGCCTAGGCATGGAAACAAAAACTTTAGCTGTGTAGAAAAGCCCAGAGAGCCTATGGGAAGACACCCAAAACTTGGGAGACCACTCTGTACCTGTGGCTCAGGTGTACTGGAGTTAGACCAATATTTAAAGAGAAAAAGATTGACAGTAGCAGCTTCCTTGTCTCTTTCTGCCATCCAAAACCCATGTACAAACAAGAAAACAGCCATAATGAGTAAATCTTAGATGGAATAAATAGACAAATAAACAAATGAATAAACGAATAAATAAATGAATAAATCTTAAATTTTATCTGGTTCAGGCTGGTTCTTCACCCTCCTAGGCCAATGATCTGCTAGTGAGCTACACAAGTACTGTTCTGACTCCCAAATTTGACCATGCAATATCTCTTCACTACTGTCCTAAAGAAAGAGGAGGAAATTCTAGGGAAATTGGGTGGAAGCCACATGTTCAATTGCTTTTTTGCAACTCCTCTCTCAAGGATTTCAGTTCTCTCTGTGGAGGAATCTTCCCCATACAATCAGATATACTATTCACAATAGGTAATTGTCTCCTTAGCTCATTACTCAAAGGCCTGTGTGCTGTCTCACATGCCTGATACTCTTCAGCTTGGGAGCTGCCTCTTACACCATGGACTATCTCCCACAGCTTTCAGGAAAGATGTAGGCCAGAAAAATCTACCTACACTAACATGGCAGAAGCCATCCCAGAAATGTGTATACACTGGAGTTCCAAAATGATCTTACATAAGTACAGAGCTGGTTTAAGCAAACCTGTTTTGTCTTTGCAAAGCTAATCAGTGGATAATAAGTCAGTGTATTTCCATTGCCACTTGGTGTCCCCAAACCTATTAGCAGCTCACACAAGCTTGGCAGGACAGGTACAAGCTGGATGAATAAATGAGATTTGATGCTTATATTTTGTTTTTACAGGAGATTGTGCTGACACCAGCTAATCTCACAGTGTGTGCCAGGCTCAGCCTACACCTCCTGCAGAGGTTGCTAACTGCAAGGGTTACACAATGCCTGTGCACTGTACAGCCTGTTCTCAGGTCCACCAGGCCTCCAGAGGATGGGGAAATCCCTAAATGCCAGGAATGCCGGGCTTTTGTGTTACAGGCCCAAATAGAAAGCTCAGTGCTCCAGCACTCCTTTCTCCTTGCCCATCCTTACTGCAGAGCTAGTTAAAGGAGTTTTATCATCTCTGTGAGTAACCCTTAGAAGGTCTATGCATTTTATGACAAGGATCAAAACTCCTAAGCTTCCCCGTTTCTCCTATTTTCCAGGATCTGCATTTGCTCTCTGCACAGCTTCAAAACATTGCAATGTCAGTGTCCTCAGTGCTCTGAGCACCAGGGAGGCGTGCAGCAGGGCCAGCACTCCTGCACTTAACAAGCATTTGGGCTCCAAATTCCACAACAAGTCTCACGTATCACACTTCCCTCAAGAATGTGAGCAGGCAAGTTGGCCAGACAGCTCTGGCATTTGGACATGGGTATGGCCTGATCAACAGCTGAGTGGAGTCAGAGAGACTCCTTCTGTTCATTACAGCCAGTTGTAGAACGAGGGCCTGTGCAGCACAGATTTAATGCCATCTCTGCAGAGATCACCCCCACTGGCATTAGCATTCATCACCCTCAGTGACTAATTACGCATTCTGTAAAATACCACTGAGTGCACACCTTATCCTGGTGAGTTACTGAAGCTCCCCTGTACTGACTGATGTTCTCCCACCCCAAAACCCCCCCAAACCAGAGGGACATACCTGGTGGCTGGGTCAGAGAGGCATCAGCCAGTCCTTTAGGCTCTCCCTCCTCCACTGATTTTCTAAAGGGCCACACTCTGCCTTCCATTTCTCATGAAAGATGTGAACCTCTGTGTGTAAATGGAAGCACTAAGTAGTAGCCATAAAGGAAAAGGGAGCAGGAGGGAAGATTTCCTTTTGGTAGGTTATTTTGTGTAGCTGGCAGGTTCACTCTTGTATTTTCAGTCTGCCTTCACTTTGGGTCTAGTACTTCTCTCTCCTGCTCCTCCCCTATACACAGTGACAGCCTTAAAGAAAGCCTTAAAGAGTAATTTGTGACTGTAAATGATCAGGAAGCCTACAGGTAACATGCTTTTGTAAGTGGCTGGATTGCAAGTTGACTGCTCTCTTTTAATACAGTAAACTGCAAAACAAAATCACAGGTGCTGTAAGAGGCTATAGATTGTTTTCTATAAGGCCATATTAATATTTTATACCACTGTCATCTCTGAGCATTCTTGGCTGACTTGTTATCTTGCACAATCTGGAAGGAGTAGTTTGGCAATAAGACAGATCAGTGGGGGCAATGTGGAACAGCACTTCAGCAAGAGGTGTTGCACTCATGATGCAAATGAGTCTCTTGACCTTGAGCTTCCCCAAGCGTGTGGTGTCACTGAACAGGTTCATGACAGGGTAACACCACACACACAGCAGGGCTGGGATGTGGCTGAGCAGAAATGATCCTTCCTATATATTCTTCAAGCACAGAAGCCTATCTTATAATTACTAAGCATATGGCATTTTTAAGGCAGCCCTGGCTCCAAAATATGTTATTCTGAGATAACACAATATGACTCAACACAGCAGCATGAGACAGAAGTGACATGTGCAGGTAAGTTGTCAAAACAGGTGACAGATGGAGTTGTGCTTAAAAACATTCAAGATATTTGCTTCTTAGCTTTTTCTCCAACATGCATCTCCCACGCAGTTTTAAAAATTTACCTTGAAGTGCCTCTACATAATCTAATGTGATGAAAGAGAGAGAACACGAGTGAAAGAACGAATTGCAGAGTTGTTACAGATAATATGCAACACACAGCAGATACCAGCACACAGCAAATAGCCCTGTTTGCTGACAACCTGTATTGCTTTGGAATAGTTTGGCACAAATTGCTTATATGTGTATGATGTGTATTTTCTCCTTTTTCTTACAGCTCTAGTGATTTGAAAGGCAAACTCCTCAGTGATTAAGGAAAATGAAATAAATCAATTAATTACAACGGGATGAGATTTAGCACAAATCATCGGTGTATGTTTTCTTGTAGGATACACTGTTCTTCTGCCCTTTAAAAGGAACTGACATAACCCCCTGCTTATCTGCAGAGGGGTGATTTTGATATATATACATATATATATATCTATACATATTTTGATATATATATATGTATTTCACTGATACTATACTACACTGCTCCATTTCTAATGCACACATCACAGGGATGCTTTTCTGCATTTCTTCATATATGGACAATAAATACTTTGAAAAGGGATGTAACTTAACTCAGATCTGTTTGTTGCTGTTCTGCATTCTGACCATTATTTGTTCTGCAGAAACACCTGATAAATCCACTCAGAGAGGAGTTCAGCTGGCATCAGGGAAGCAATTACCACAGGATCAAGGCCCTGAACCAAAATACTTAGGTTAGAGAAATTTAAAGGATTTAACTAAAGCTCTGTTTCATCATGGATTTACTTTATTTATTACTTGATTTATAACTATTAAAAGAAGATACTCAGCTCAGGATATTTATGCTTTTTGGTACAGATTTGCACCTAATAACATCTCCTGCAGCTGAAAATTTGAAAGTGGGGTTTGGGGAAGGTGGTACATTCCTTTAAACAATCCAGCAGCTCTTTCCTGGTTCTCACAATGTGCTGTATTTTGGGGATCTCAGTTACACACCATTAGTGGCTGCATTTATGCTATTTGAGGCCTGTTTGTACATAAAGAAAAAACAGCATCCTAACTTAGAGGTTTGGCAAAATGGAAAGTCTGTTGCCATTCAGGAGATGAAACACAAAAGTTTAGTGAGCAAAAGAGATTGACTTTGTAAAGAAATGTCACACCTCAAGAAAACAGTACATCCTTGAAAATGAAAGAAACAAAGAGCCAAAAAAAAATAATCTCAGTAAAGTCTGTGTGTTTGTCTCCAGGTGGATGTGCATCTGTTCTGCTCATCCTCATGACACCCCATCTAATACTAACACTCCATTGCCATGCTAAGGCAAAATAGTCTGGCAGGGTTTATGAGCTCAGTTTTATGCTGACCATGGCTTTCTGCAGAGCACTGTGGCATCAGGATAGCTTGATCCTGGGATCCTGGAACTATCTAGTCATCCCCCTTTCATTGAGTCAGAAAAGGCAAAATACTGTATGGATTTTGTATGTTGTGAAAAATTACCTGTTCCCAAACCATTTGCAATAGTTGTTGTCAGTGAACTCTTGCCACTAAAAACAGAAGTAAGGGGGACAATACTGCAATGTAATTTCTGGTATGTTGTGGTTGATTTATGGAAAATAACAAACATGGCAGAGACCTGTGAGCGTGCAATGGGCAAAATGGGGCAATGTCAGAGCAATTGCTGCGGGGTTGATATGATCCTGCTCCTGCACGCTTCCATGACAGAGCCTGTGACTGATGCAAATCCAGGAAGCAGGAAGGAAAAAGCCATTTGTGCAACATCTGCCAGGCTCCCATATGGCAAGTTCCAAACTCACTATTGCCTGATGACAGCATGCAGATTAGGGCATCAGTGTGGCTTGAACTGGAACTGATCTTTCACTGACTTTTGAATAACTTCATAGCATGGATTAAGAGGGGTATAAAATTCATCTTCACATCACTGTTGGTCCCTTGCCCATAAAAGTTATTCCGAACTCAAGAGCAAAATACCCTTAAGGAAAACACACATAAAGAATTGAAACTATTTGGAGTTTATATTTATACAATCCACACTCAGCACAGAGCTAGATGCTTAATTCAGCTCTTTTGTGATCTCTGTGGATCCTTTAGTACATTGTATAAAGATATATGTCAAACCTTGGATAAGACTACCAGTAGTAGCATTTTTTAACCCTTGTAGCATTAAATACTTAGTTCTAAAAAAATTATTTCCATCTGTTCAGCTCAGAGCACTCACAAGGGCAGGGAAATGTTCACCACCTCACTTAGGGAAACCAAAGAGCAGAAAGGTGATTGGGAAACCAAGTCCCCTGACTTCCACACCATGTCTACAAAACCATTCTTTTTATGGACAGTCTGAGGTACTGACCCCAAACATTGATAATGTAAAAGCTATTTACATCTCATGTTACATCAACACTTTTAGTACGACTGAGCAACCTGCAACACCCAACAGGGGCACACAAAGCTCATCTGTCATCATGCACGTTCCCCTCAATCTTTCATTTAACTTTCCCCTGCCTGGGAGATTGATAACTGGTGTTTGTGCTGCTCCCAGGGACTGCAGTGGCACAATGTTATGTCACAGACACAGGTGAGCTTGCTTGGCATCATTTGGTACTCAATGAAACTTTGTAAGCTGGAAAGTTTCATTTGAACTAGAGCATAACTGAGTTTGTCTTCCCTTAAATAGAGGCTGATAGAGAGAGTGGATGGAGGGAGAAGTGGGGGAGGGAAAAAGACAAGAAAGAACCCACCTAGTCTGCAGACCTGATAGTCCTGTTTGGGGCTTTTTTTTTCAGGAATCTCCTGTCAAGACTTGCTGGCACATGGGTCCTGTTGAGTCTTACATTGGTGATTTAAGGTATTACTGCATCCCTTGCTCTCCCCACACTTCTGCTGCAGGTTATAGCCTACACACCAGGGTTGGCAGAAAAGAATATTTTCCTCTGTCTTGTCCATTCCAGTAGAAATCCTGGCATATTAGTTAAAATATTTAGATGCAAGCCAAAGAAGGATGGGAGTGGAAGGACTGTGGAGGTCTCCTAGTTCACACTTACCCTGTAGGCTGGATCAAGTGTTGGGTCCCACATGGCAGCTTTGTCTCACATTGTCTGAAACATCTCCAGTGCTGGAGGTACTGCAGCCTACACAGACCATGCAGGTAATGAAAATGCTGAGAAATACAGGGCCTGCAGCAGGCTTCCACAAACACCCACTAATGGTTTTTTGCTAGCAATATAGCTTTTCAATATTTTTCAACCAATCGCCTAGATTTCAAATGCAAACAGCATGTGGGATGATGTCAAAAGCCTTCCCATAACACTTTAGGCCTAGTCCTGAGAAAGACACCATATTTGCTGTGCTGCAGCCCAGTGCTGTGACCTTCATTCTCAGAAGCCCTGTGACTACTCTAGTTTCTTACAGGAACTACAAGGAAATTTCTTAGGCCACTGATGTTCCAGCTGCATTGCATTTTCTGCATTGGTCTGTCTAACTGCATCCCATTCCACTTACATATCATATATCTTTGATCTTATGGCTATTTTTCCTCCTTTTTCCAGTGTTTGAAGTGCAGCTTCTTTGATTTAGCTAAACTGGATTTTTACAATCCTTCCTCTCTTTTGTTTGCACAGGAACTGTTTGCACTTGTGGTCTTAATACTGTTCTTGAAAGAGCTCCTAGAGCTGTTTGACTTATTCCTTGGACAAGATTTCATGACCACACTCATATTTACCTTCCTAAAACTTTACTTTGAGGCTACATGAAGGAAAGACACTTCCTGTTCTTCAGCTACGGCCCATGTACCTGTTCTATTCCATGTCTTACATGCAGAAAGTTATAGCATATTTCAGTACCTGCCCAAATCATCTGCTTCCTTTATTTTCCAGTGACTGGCTAAAAGTCTTACTTCTCTGCTTCTAACAGAACCTGTGCTCTAGGGGTCTTAATTGGTTCTTCATGTAGTTATATCCTGGATCTTCCTGGTTGCCACTGAAAGCTCACATGGCAATTGCATTCACATTATTTTTCCCCTGGTAATTTTTACAGGTCTCTCACTCTCTATAACCTGGCCCTAAGAGCAGCTGTGCACATCCTTGAGACCCAACACATCCCATCTCCCCGTGCTCCCCTTGCAGCTCTCTGGGTAACCTGGAGCAGCCACAAGCCACAGAGGCTTGCAGGCAAGGAGGGGTGAGGCAGTGGACTCACAGCCCTTGCTCTGTAAAAAACACAGGGCTCTTTGAAATTAAATCTTCCTTGACAGAGTTTGGGCTAAATTACAGGAGTGAGACCTTGACAAGAGCCAGGTTCCCCTGCAGCACTTTGTGCCTGTGCTTCTAAAAGCACGTGGAGAAGACAGGGGGATGGGTGGGAGTGGGCTGGCAGAGCTGGGTGTGCTCCTCTCCAGGGACATGTCCCTCCTCTGTGAGACACCTCCTCAATCCTGCACTCAGCTCCCTCCCTTCTAGAGGTGTCTTTTTGGGGTCACACCCTGTACCTTCTGTTCTTCCCTAAGACCTTTAAATGGCACAGGATGTAGACTCTCCCTGGGGTGACTTTCCACCTAAAATTCAGATGTGGCAGTCCATGTTTATTTCCCAGGCCCTGGGAGCTGCTCAGATGATTTCTGGGTATTTTGTGCGCTTTCATTAAATGCCAAATAGAATTTGCCTTCCCTGGGAGATGAACTAAAACGATCTCTAGAAGTATTGGTATGCACAACAAAACTTTTACATCACCATTAGCAAAGCAGAATATTTCTGTTCCTATTATTTCAAGTTGAATAATTTAATGCTCACTCTTTTTAAATTTACCACTTTTAAATTAAAAACTCATTAAAATGTTTCAATAACAGTTAATATTAGCATAGCAATAAGACATACCAAGTGGGCATTACCAGGAGATAATTGACCTGCTCTGTAAATTGGTGCCCTTGGCTTTACCTCTAGATGTCAATCAATTAAAGCAGTCAATCATCCCTGAGTAGTGCCTGCCTTAGCACGTCTTATTGCTTAATCATATAACTGTTGAGCTAATACCATTCATATCTCTGAAAAAAAAATTCCACTAGGAATTCCCATTTATTATCACATCAAAATTAACAAGATCTTGAAATGCATATTATATTATTCATACATAATACTCTGCCAAATGGAAAACATAAAAATATATCTCCTCTTCTTTTTTCCCCTTTTTTTTTAAAGCCTGCCGTTTTTAATTAGCTATTCTTTAGGATGATCAAGTAATTGAGATACAGGTTTTAGATCAGGTTCACAGGGAGTATGTGGTCAAGTTAATGAGTCATGAAGAGACTAAAATGTCACTGTATAGAAAACTGACTTGTGCTCAGCTGATATTAATTGCAGTGGCACCGGTGAAGTCAATAGCTCTATGCCAATTTACTGCAGGTGAAGATCAGGCCTTATGTTTACAAGAGTGTGGAATTTAGTGAATGACATTTAATCTTCTATATAATGAAATTTAGTACATGTAGTTTTTTTAACTCTTAATATTCTGCCTAAAAGCCTTTGCTTGCATGAATTGTTCTACTTAAGCTAATGACTTGGCAAAATATCACGTGAGTAGAGAATTAAATGGATCTGCCTGTGCCAGTTAAAGCAAACAGATTCAGACCCTTTGTGAGCTGAAAATTTACCATATCTATTAGAAAAATCCTTGCCTTCAGGACAGCCATGCAAATAAATAGGGCACAGGACCTCAGTTCTGCACATATTTATTTGTGTACATTGTTTACTAGAAGGGGCTTGTGAGTGTTGAGCTATTGTGCTTGCACATAACCAGGATGAGGGCCTAGCTTCCTTTTTAAATTCAGAGATGTAAATGTGTCTCATTTTGAACATTAAATAGGGTGTAAATCAAATAGGCTTGATCATTATTGAAGTGCTGAAAAGCTATCATTTTGAAAGGAAGCATCTTGCTATTTTCTCCATAATGAAGCAGCAGACACAACATTATTAATGATAACTGTGTCTGGATTGTGCATTCAACCAAGATAAGAGTCAACATGTTTGGTAACATCAAAGAAAACCTGATACCTCAAGTAAAAGAAGATTAGTATTTACAACGATCTGTAGGGTTGGCAGTTCCAAGAAGTTGAACAGAAAATGCCAGGAGGAACAATTAGTAATAAATTGGCACTGAGATTCTCTCCTGTGCTTGAAATCTGGCACTGAGCACAAGCACACATTTGAACATTTTGTTTAGAACTTCCTGCTGCAGCCAGAGTGGGGCTCAGCAGAGTGAGAGTTGTTACAACACGCTGGGAAAACAGAGACAGGTTCTCTCATTGGCACTGAAAGGTGTCAGGTATTTTGTACAAAGGCTTCAAGGACAACATCTCCATCACGTTCTGTGAGGCTCACCCAATCCTTTTGGTCATGCCACTGCAAAGCTACCGTGTGAAAGTTCAGGGATCCAGAGATTGTTCCACAGAACATACAGTTAGTCCATAAACCATCTTGGAATCACATGGTACATGCTCACAGAATAAAGGGCTCTTTTTGTTAATCCAAATTTATTTTTTTAGAGGCATAATAAAAATATCCATTTTATTGTATTCATATTAACTTCTAATACTTCTTCACTGGCCTTAGTATGAAAAATAGGGATAGATCCCAAGTCATCCTTATGTGTAGCTGTAGTTGCTGGAATTTACAGACCTGCTTAGACATGGGAAATTAGCTAAATACTGCCAATCAGATATTTTTTCTTTATTTTAATTTAAGTGGCACTAGCAATGGTGAACACATTAAAATAATTCTAAAAGTACCCAAGAAAACAGGAAAGAGTGGAAAATTGATGATGCTCATCTTACTTGCGTTTGGCATAGTTCATTGTGAATGAAGTCAAATCATCATTACGTGCTGATAAAGGTGAAACGAACCCACTGGAGATGGAAACCCAGGAATATTTCTCCTAAATTTGACATTGCACCTCACATTATTATTGAATGCTTTTATTATTGGATTACTTTCACTGCATACCTCACTGAAATCAATAGGAGGTATTGATGGTATCGACCCCTGGAAATTACCTTTTGATGGAACATCTTTACAACATGAAATGGATCTTCATGATATCTCTCTACAACAGATAAGTGTCACTGGATCCAGTTACAGATGAGAAAGAAGTTTAAGTGACATGGACAAGGTGTATGCTAGAGGTAACCAAAAGCACATGCTAGAAAATTCCCTTTTCATTTAAGACTGAAAGTCAAATAATTGGTAAATACATAGCATTGCTTCTCCTTTTCATGTCCCTTCAAATAAAAAAGTTGAACTATTATGAGCAGATGTGTCAACAGGAAACCTAGAAGCCTCTAAAAACACTGGCTGCATTATTAGCAAGCCATATTTATTTCCTAACCCCCCTTTCATTTAGGTTCTGCATTGTCAAAGTTTTTCAGTACAAAACCCTTCATAATAAAGAAATTATAAAGTGATGGGTTCATGAGGTTAATGTAGTATGGGCCCATAATGGATCCCTACAACAATTCTGTATTGGAGGAGGAATGATGTATATGGCTGCTTTTAATTTGATTTGCAGACAGAAACAAGGACATTAATAGTTTGAAAAAGCATTTAATTTAAAAATTTTCATGTTAGATAAATATTTTAAAAATACTTCATGAAGAGACTATTGATGTTTCCTTTTTGTCAGCAACTGAGCATGGAGAACAGGAACAAAGTTCATTTAAACTCTGGCATAGCACTAACTTCAGAATGCTTGAAAGGTT
Source organism: Anthoscopus minutus (assembly GCA_013399455.1). Taxonomy (NCBI): domain Eukaryota; kingdom Metazoa; phylum Chordata; class Aves; order Passeriformes; family Paridae; genus Anthoscopus; species Anthoscopus minutus. The sequence continues at coordinate 96,344 of VWYI01026240.1, read as the reverse complement.
TATATCAGGTTTCCCAGATTATATAAACTACAAAGCCTCAATTACACAACTCATGGCTCTTTCCAAGATGATCCTAGTTGCACAGTTATTACACTTTGTTTCTTTTTGGTTGAAACATATTAAATATTTTCTGGTGCAAAAATATGTTTATCTAGAAAAACAGCTACTCTCATTATTAAATAGGAAAGAAAAGAAAAGAAACTTATAACATATAACAGTACAATTCTTCACTTACAATTGAAATATAAGATTCTGAGTTTACATTATTAAAAAGCATTCTGAGGAATTTATTTTGAAATACTGGTATAACATACACATTTTTGGATTTGAAACTCATGTATCATGATGTGTCTTCATTGCTGTAGCATTAAAAGCTCCTGGGAAATGCAATATTATCAGCATCACTGCACACCATAAAGTCTTGGTCTAGGCATCGGGGAGATGATGGGTCAAACCTTTGCCACAGTTGAGATGTTTATGTGAACAGCCCACAAAATCAATATGAACATTTGGGCCATATCTGAACAAATCAGCAGTAGTTCATTTGCAAAACTCAGCTGAAGGATATGTTAAGAACAGCATTTCTCACATGAGGTTTCAGTAATTCTGCCTTTGTTATGGATATGTCTGTAACAGCCCTCTGGTATTTGGGTAGAAATCCAAGTAGAGTGTTCAGAAATGTGTAGCATTTAATATGAATCAAAGTACTCTGATAAAAAAAGAGTTTGGCCCTTTGCTGCTTCTTGGGTTTCCATATATTCCACCAGGTTTCTCCAGCTGCCAGCACAAGTTACAGTGTTTTAGTACAACAGGGAAATCTTGTGCTGCCCAGCTCAGCAGGCGTTAAACCTCCTTAGTGGACAGTTTAGGAACTCATCACATTTGACCACTGGTTATAAAAGATGGACACAGAATCAAAATGTGTGACTAAAAATGCCTTTAATTAATGAGATAATACAAATCTAACTCTGAACTTTACTGCTTGAACCTTTCCCCATGGCAGGGTCAAACCAGAATTCAACTTAAACATTCTCAAATTTCAGGAATACTTGGATCCAGCTTCAATTTTGGATCTAAGCTGGATGGCTTTGATCCACTTGTTATGAAGTCTGATCTCATCCTGGATAAGAAGTAGCATTACTCAATAAAGAGAGTTAATACTGGAACTGTGACATTGGGAAAACCTGCTTGACAAGCAAGCTTGTTTAACCAACAGAAATAGGTTGCCAGGACCACAAGCCAGGGAACAGTTTAACAAAAATCAATGAAGAAATTACAAGTGACTAATAAATTCACACAATGAATATAAGCAGCTGAAACTAGAGAAGAACCAGAGATGGAGACTGTAAACATTTTGCACGGAGGGTGGAACTTTGCCATTGCTGCACCCATAAAACCACAGCCTGATCAGCTTTCTTAAAGTGATTGGGTTCCACCTGGTTAAAACCCAGGGGATTTAACAAAATCTGCAGTAGGTTGCTGTTGATGGTTTAACTGCTAGACTACTTTCCTTTGCAGATTTGACTTTAATCTGTTTATCATCACCTAAATAGAAGTGTCTGACAGAAGGTCCCTCTTTTTAATACCACAATTGCACCTCACAAAACCAAAGCTTGAACACAGTAAGTCACAGAGGCAGCAAGGAAACAGAAATGCCCTGATCCTAAGCAGATAGGTGATTTACTAGGAAGGTGTTGCACAGACGAAAAAACTAAAAAGTTAACTTTTCTTTTGGAGAGTTTGAGCCTTTTGTCTTCCCTCAGCACTTACGTAACAGCTATGGCATGAGCCAGGACATAATGTTCTTTTGTCCTGTTGGGAGGTCAAGGTGTAAGCAGCACTTAAGAGTGTGCATTCTTCTGTCCTACAGGTGTCACAACACAGTAAGTTTTATTTAAGTTTTTGTTCCTGACATTTATGTTTCCATGCTGTAATAGAGGTTGTGTGACATTTCCTTTGATTGGAAGGATGGAGAAGGTGGCCATAATGGGCAATTCGCTCAGTGAAATCACAGCATTCCATGCAGGACTCCATTAAATATGAGATTACTTTTTAATATTGTTTTTGCATCCACAGCATGGATACATTTCACCCTGCACCCTGCAGTGCCATCTGCAGTAACGTGGCCCCTCCCTTGGTGTGACCCGCGGTGTGCAGGGACCTGCCTGTGGAAATGCTGTTGTTTCAGCCCACAAGGATGCAGCAGCTGAGTGGGGATCCCTGCTAACCTGCTAGGTCCTAGTGGGGATCCCTGCTTACCTGCTAGGTCCTAGTGGGGATCCCTGCTGACCTGCTAGGTCAGCATCATCCTGCAGCAACACGGGGCTGGGATGGTCAGGTATCTGTTACTCAAAAAGCGTCACTGCTGCAATTAATACACAACAAATCAGTGAATAAAATGACTGCAGGCGCTAAAATGCAGAATGAGATAAAAAAAAGACAGCACTCTGGTTGCAGCCCACTTGAGCAAAAGAAAAATGTTTGCTATATTTAATACATCTTATGCATATATTTAATGTGTTCTGTTTATATTTCTCATTCTCTGGAAATCTGAACAAGCCATATGTCAGCTGTTTCCTGAAACTCTTGGTAGCACTGGATATACCCATTGCATGCTCTCCTTATCTGGACACTTCCGACTCACGTACCCAACACCATCTCTGGAAGCTTTCCCCAACTGATTTAGTAACAGCTGAAACTTGCTACCAGTTATCAGACAAGTTCATTTGGATCACATGGCACAGTAGGGCTCAGAGCTGTCTGGAGCCTGCAGGGCCTTCCCCAGATCCCAGTGAAGGGACTGGGGACCTCTGAACAGCACTGCCCACCCCTGAACAGCACTGCCCATCCATGAACAGCACTGCCCATCCCTGAACAGCACTGCCCACCTGAACAGCACTGCCCATCCATGAACAGCACTGCACATCTGAACAGCACTGCCCATCTGAACAGCACTGCCCATCCATGAACAGCACTGCCCATCCCTGAACAGCACTGCCCACCTGAACAGCACTGCCCATCTGAACAGCACTGCCCATCCATGAACAGCACTGCCCATCCATGAACAGCACTGCCCATCTGAACAGCACTGCCCCCCTGAACAGCACTGCCCATCCATGAACAGCACTGCCCATCCATGAGCAGCACTGCTCACCTGAACAACCCCTGAACATGAAGGATCATCTCAGATTCAGACCGTTCTGGGATGAACACAGACCACAGTCACTTCTCCCCTACCTAACCAAAAAATGTTATCAAAGGTTTCTGATTCTCACCGTTGCAACAGCACTAACAAAAATGTCATTTCCTTTCATTTCTCATCAAAGGCTCATTTTCCAATAGAAGGGGAAATACTCTTTTCTTGGGATGTTACAATGACAACAGTAAGCATACACACAGCTATAAATTTGACTCTGAAACATGTTGAAAGGTTAGATTTTTAAAAATGTAGGCAATTTGACACCACTAGATCACAGCAAACACAAGGCCACAAAACTGAGCTTCCAGACTGTCAGTTAATTCCAGGCTCCTAAAAGTGTCTCTTAGAAAATATTTCCACAGGGAGCAAAATAACTAATGTAATTTGAAACACTGAGGAATCAATGGGGAATGAAAGAGGATAAAGAAAGGCGGAAAATACACACCAAGATGCACACATAGACAGGCAGTATAATTAGCTTCAGTCTATTGTATAACAGAGTCATAACAAATGACTCAGCTCCTTAGGTGGTGTAATTAGACTTCAGTGGACCAACCCCAATTTATAGAAGCTGATAATTATGATATATAATTATACAGACTGATTCTGATCTGTATAAATTATTAGTAAACTTCAATGAGGGCAATAAGGTCAATCCAGTGAAAAAATTGTGCAAGTGAGATACAAATCGGATGTCCAATAAAATAATGAAGCATCTTATGTTCAAACAGCTGCTCTTATCTCAGGCATTTTTTTAAATGAACTTTATGTGGATAGGAACTGCTTGGGGGTCCATTCAGATGTGGTCATTCCTGTGATGCTACTCAGCAGCTCTTGACTAGTTGCAGAAACTGTGTTTGCTATCTGGGAATGGCAGGGCAGGGACATGTAACATCCATTTGGAAGTGCACGGGAAAGACTGTCTGGGAGGAAGAAATTGGCCATGCCTGATTTAGGATGGGGTATGGCACCTGATTGCTACGTGCTTTCAAAATGCATCACCTAACAACCCACTGGGAGCTCAGCAACTTCTGCCAACCGAAACCATCAACCCCTTAAAACATCAGAGGTGTGGGTAGAGCTGCCTGCAGTTCTCTTAAGATCTCCAGTATGAAATGGGTACAGAGACACACCTTAGACCCCATCTCTAATATTTATGCCTGTCTGTAAATCTTGCCTATTAGTGAAAAAACAAAGAGAACTCCCTATGTTGGATTTGGTATATTGCCAGCTGTGAAAGCAAGCCAGGGTTCCTCCAAGAAAAGATAACAAGCACATCAGGAATTGCTTCTGGTGTCAAATCCATGTCCTTATAGCTGACCTCATTAAAGGCTATCATGCTCCTCTGAAACCAATGGCAGTGATTTCTACAGTTTTCTATGGGATGTCTATGCACTACTCAGCCTTGAAAGTCAAAAAACGGCTGTTTCTCTGTCTGCCACGTTCACCAGAATTCTTTATGTATTTTGGGAAGGTCTGAGGTCTCTGCAAGCACAGATGTAGCTTCAGGGAGTGCCCCAAGGTGCTGTCAGTAAATAGGAGATACCAAGAAGATGTGCACTCTCTCTCCCACTCCTGGGGGATGGGTGAAAAGGGACCTGGTACCCCATGAGCCACCACAAACACAGACCCAAGGCAGTTCTGTGGCTGCAAAAATGTTGCTGCTCTCCAGCTGAAACCGTGCATTGCAAAAGCACCAGGTTGGGCTGCTAGGCCATTGTCTGACACTGCTTTCAGAACAATGTCCCTTATTTTCACATCCACTGTCTAAAATCAACACTATTCCCCATCCAAGCGTTCTGACCCCTAAATCTCACCCCAGTGTGGAGGTACTGCACTGAACTGGTACTGCCTTGGCTCTCAGCACACAGCAGCTCTGCACTCCCGAAGGCACGGCTGCACCTCTGCCTGCTGCAAGGGCTTTGTACTTGGAGTTATAACACCCCATCTCTCCTTCCACTTTCTTCCTCCTCCAAAAGAGGTGCCAAGACAGGTGAGAAGAGACAGCAGAGTGAAGTTTCTCACACTTGATGGGAAAGAGAGAGCTGGGAAGTCAGGGAACTGAAAGGAAAAAAGCAGCAGCAAAGTAAAGCCCTCACCTCTCCTGTCCCCACTCAAGTGTAAAGAGGCACTGTGCCGGGAAAAAACTACAGCACAAATCTCCTGATAAATCAGAGCTTCTCTGGAGGGAGAAGCAACTAAAAAGGAATGTAAATGATCTTTGACCAATGACTTTTGTCTAGTTGTGGTTTCTGGTACAGCATATGTGGTTTCTTGTTCGGAACGGTAATGAGTGTGTGTACAGCAATGTGTTCAATGTGCACAGTGCTGAGAGATTAGAGAGTGAAGGATGGCATGGGACATGTCAATATGGATCTGCAATGATCAAAGGAGGCTGTCTCTTCTGGGCACAAGTCTGGGTTGGGTTACAGCAAAAGAAAAATGTGAAGTGCTTCTTAATGTGTTTTCTCTGTATTCTCTGCTCTAGGATCACCATAAATGGAAGAACATCTTCTCCCCTAATAATCTATTTCCTGCATGTGGCTCCCCCAATAAATGTATTGAAGTTTTGTTTGAACTATACAGTATGCTAGGAAAACAGGCTTGCCATTGTTTAAAACAAAAATAATCACGAGTGCTGTTTAAAAGCTAAAGCAAGGCTATGATTGTATCTTTGCTCTGACTGTTATCAGCTATGAATCTTGTACTTAGGTAATTATTAGAGTTTTCTTTTTAAAAAAGCTGATTTACTTACCCTGTATCCTTGCCAGATATTCTTTCTTTTTTTAATATTTGAATTTTACACATTAAGTAGGGCATGCTCATTTTTCTTCTGCTTCTGCCCTCTTTTGAGTTATGAATCCCTTCAGTGAGTAATGAGCAGTTGGCAACTTTTATGCATAAGAAAGAAGATTCAATGAATTCCAAATATGCTACATGGATGCTCCTTCTCCTACATAAAAAGTATAACATTTTTATGAATTGGGCCCACGATGATCTGGCATTAAATCACTGCCCCCTTTCTTCTCTGTGCTCTATTTATGCTCAGGGGACATGCAGTCGCAACGTGTTATAAATTCAGCAGAATTACTAATTAAAAAACCTACTGTACAAAAATAGAACAAAGGGTGGAATTAGAGCCAACAGGATCTGAGCCAGTGCAGTGGTCCTGGGGAAATGGTCTGGGCTGCAAGGCAGGTGATCTGATCCTCATCTGGGATTAACTAACGTAGCTCTCTTGCTTCAGATGATTTACAATCCTACAAACCCAGCCCCTCTGCAGACTTTTGGCAGTGGGCGCCGGGGCTCCTGGCCTCCTGTTTCCCATTCATCCCAAAGGGATGAGTAGCTCCCATTGGCGCCATGAGAACTGGAGCTTGTAGGAAATGAAAAGCCCTTCTGGTCTTGCTTGTTGGCTCTGCAGACAGAGTTTAGAGAGACCATGGGAGATTTCCAATGAAGAAAAAGTTTTGCACCATACCATGACCAGCAATCTGGTTTTCCAGGGAATTGTGCTGCTGGGCACTGGGCCCTCTGCAGAACTGTGAGAGCATGGCCTGGCCATCACAAGCATGGGAAAAGTTCTTAAGGTCTCAGCAAGAACAGTTGCTCTTCCTCTGCTACCTTTCCTAACCATCTGCTCTAAAATGGAAGCGTTCAATATTAGAGCAAAACACTAACTCTAGGAAAGCAAAATATTCAAGGGCTGCAGTGGATAAACTCATCCTTCTTCCCCCACTTCCAAGTATAAAATGGTGCCCTACAAACAGAAACAATAGAGACTGAAAGATGCATGGAAGCTGGCTGGTATGTCTATCAAAACAGCACCTCCTGGATACTGCCTGTGGGCAGACACTGAGACGACCAGTGCATCCAAGGAAAGTATGCCTTCCTTCTGTCAAGAGTCTTCAAAAATAATTATATAGGAGTGATATTAACAAAGAAGTGTCCCTGAGATGATCTAAGCTTCTACTGAACTAGGAAAAATATCCTCTTGGAAATTCAAGTGGAAAAAAAATTAATTCATCCTGCAACTATCTCTGCATGGGCAAATCTCTCACTCTGTTTCCCTACTGACTTTAGTGGGTCCTGTTCTCACACAGAAACCCTCCCAACACCAGGGAAAAGCAGTGAATCAAATGGCTTCCTCTCTCAGGAAAGGGAGAGAACATAGGTTTTTTAGAGACAAATATAAATTTTAACAAGAGCCTTAATCATTGCCTCAGACTGCACAAATAAACACACCTAGCACCAGCTCTGCTTTGCAGGTAAGGAGGCATTACTGCCCCATACTGTCTGTCTCACTCTTGATATAGCAACATTCAAACCATTTCTGCATTGTGATTCAGCTTCTGAACTAATGTGCAGGTTAAGCATAAACAATTTCAGCCCACTTTAAAACTCTGTGCTGCAGGAATCAGTGGCTCAGCAGCTAATTCACAAATGGCTCAGTTGACCATGCAGTGGGGACACTGCAGATAGCTGAGGGCAGTGACCTCGTCACTCAACCTCAGCTAATCTGTCCCCATTTGCCAGAGACAAGAAAGAACACAAAAAAGAAAGGGCTACTGGCTGATGTCCCTTACAATCCAGCATCACACATGCCAAAGTAGGTAGCTTTCCAGAATCAGAAAATGAGTTAAAAGTTGCAAAACTTAAAAGCATTTCTGGATTCTTAGGTAAGCCTGGTAAGCTCACACGGTTTACTTACTGAAGTGTTTTGCTACGACTCTGAACTGAAAGCCCGCACTCTTCCCGAATTGCCTGACGTGTCACAGCTCAGCCTTTGGCAGAGGAGAAGCTACTGAGGCCAAACAGCACAGATCACACCTGAGTGTTTGCTGTGACTCATTTCTCTCTTTGCAAAGATGTTTCACTTATACTCTGAATTGGTATTTCCCCATGTTTTCTCTTTTTTCCATCTAATTCAGTCCAGAAATCTAATATATTGTCATAGAAGTGACTGGATAAAACCCTGCCAGAACTACAATGACAGGCACACAGGCATGGTTCTTCTGCACTGAGCAACATGCAGATCATCTGGAAGTGATGCTGTTAATCAGCACAGGGCATGGGGCAATGAGTCCTTCCCAAATTAATTTATTAAGTACTTAATGGAGCTCTGCTAATGGGTGAAGCTTCAGAAGGAAGGCAGCAGAGATGATCCTGCCACTCAAGTCTGCCTCTCTGATACCTATGGCACAGGACAACTCTCCTTTACCCCTTCTGGCTATCAGTCCTCCCACATTTATTCTCTTGGCTCAGGAGCAGGCATTCCCAGGGAAGGGGCTCCTGTTGCATTCAGGCAGGTGGGACCTCTGGGCTGGCTGAAAGGTGACATTCTGCATAATATTCTTCGTCTCACCTATGTGAGCCTGAAATAGACAAGACCAGTAGAGTTTCTTTAGATCTCTATGATTTAAGCTGAGATCTCTATAATTTCCACCTCTAGACATCCATGATCCAGATCTCCATCTCTAGATTTCCATGGTCTGTATTCACCATCTGGCCATCCAAACTCCTCAACCACCCCAAAACCTTCAGCTTTCTCCGAGAAAGAAGTTTAACTCATGCAAAGGAATCAATTTTCTATGAAACGATTTCTCATCCATTAATAATATAATCTCTTTACCTTTTATATTACTAATCTGTCATCTATCTCTGTACTCCCTTATGATAAAAAAATTCATTTACTGTAGTCCAGATAAGCAGCACACCCCTTTGGACAAGCTTTTGCCATTTTGGTCTCTCCCTGCTGCATGTCACCGGCTCACATCTCCCCAGTTTGCAGGCAAAAGACTGGATACTCAAGTGCCCCTGAGCACTCTGCATTTTGGAGAATGATGCCTTTTCGAAAACCCAATCTCCCATCGTAGCTTGGAAAAGTCAAACAGCTGGACCTACTTTAGAGTAATTTAGCTGAGATGTCAGCCCTCTTAAGGAGGAAAACACTACTCAGTGTGAATAAAAGTGGCACCATCTGTTCCAAAGCGAAGAGACCTTTGCAGCATGGCCTGAAGGTCAAACCCTGCTGGACTCTGAATCAGAAAGTGCTGTAGCATACGCAGTTGTAAATGGAGAGTGGTCTAGCAAATCCCTCCAGCGAGTGCTGCTCCAGGACCTGTAGCCAACAGCCCTAATTGAGGATTTATTTAGGCAGCAGCTTCTGATCTTCTGCAGTGATGACAGATGTCAGGTTTCTGAAGGAATAAGCTCACTTTTCTCTTCCTCTTCTCCCCATCATGACCAGTAGTTTCTCAAACCCCAAGCGTTTATTCAAGCGACCAACCTTCAATAGCAAATGGCTCAAGTTTTGATGTTTAATGTTGCAGAGATAGCAGTAGGCAGCTTTTCTTGTTTTCAGCTCTTTTAGCACACTGTTTTGCCTAAAGCAAAATATGGTTTCAAGCAGTCTCACTCCACTGGTATTTTCTCCTTGCCTCAGCTAACAGCACTTGTGTATGTATTAAAGATGCTGCAGCAGAAGTTGGCTACAGGGCTTGCTCACTGATTTCAGATAGTCAGCAATCCAACTTTTTAAAAATGCACTTTTTATACAAAGGAATTATTTGTTCCTTTTGTTTTGTTTACAACCCAATTTCAAAGCCTGTGAGAACTTGGGTGGGGGAGGGAGAGTCCTGCATTTGATTGGGACATCAACATAAAATGACATTTTACAGACTGTCAATATGCCTCCTTAAAGAGACACTGACATATTAGTTTAAGTGACTGGGTTTGCTGAGATTTCTTTAAGGTTGACTTAAATGTCAGATGCCATTAGCTCTGGAAGTTCAAACAGTCTACCACTGTGAGCATCTTGTGCAGTGGAGGTTGAAAGGGTCACAGGTAAGAAAAGTCATGCTAAACCACCACCTAGTATGGCTGTGAAACATGTAGCTCCACAGTGAAATGCAGAAACCAAAGCCCTGAAGACAGAAGATTTATATTAATGTCTTCTCAAATAGACCACCAGGTCTAGATTTGTACCTCTGCAGCTTCTCACTGCCAAAGTCTCACTGCTCTCCTCATCTACATGTAAGGGGGGAGATCTGCTTGCATTAAAACTTCAGAACATGTGTGTGTCTTTGAGGATAAGAAAAGTGAACTATTGATTAGCAATTGACAAATGCAATAGAAATTTTATATAGGCTGAGAAAGACCCATCCATAATTTATGGCTGTGCCAAATATGAGTGACAGCGAACAGCGGGAGGCTTGAGCACAATATTGATTACTTTAAAAAACTGAGAAAGGCACCGTGCTGAGGACTGGGAGGATAAAGCGGAGAGGCAACAAGCAGAGAAAACAGGAGCAAAGCCATTAAGGATGTTGTGCTACCAGACACTGCCAGACTAGGAAACTGAGGAGACAGTCAGGTGGAGAGTACTGCTCTCTCCTTTCCAATCAATAATACCATGTCAAAACATAAAATGCATGCTTTTGCTCTTAAGTAAAATGTGTCTAAGATTTTTAAAAGCATTGATTCAAGGTGGATCAATGAAAATCTAGGCGTATTTTCCTGTGCAAAAAGAGGGTAATAACGCTTTGTAGATAATCACACAACAGAAGAGATTTCCAATGCTGGTTATAAATGTCCTATTTATATTACAATCTTTTGTCAGTTAAGGTTAAGAATAGTAGGTCAAGGAGCCATGCATTGTTGAAGGGGGGAAGGCAGGCATGTAAATGTGCTAGCATGTGATCTCTTTAAAAGACAAATGGAAGGATAGAACTGAGCTTGGGCAGGAGAAGCTGTAAAACACATCCTCTTCAACTCCACTTCCAAAGTGCTTCCAGGGGCTTTTTCACTAAACTTCTTAGCAGGTTCAAAAGCTCCAGACTCAAGAGCAGTGCTCAGCTGAGAGGCAATGAATGATTGTACTCTGCAAGGCCTTTTCCTGGGGGTACTGGATTTCTTCAGCAGCTGCTCAGCTGCAAGGTCCTGGTGAGGCTGGGGCTGCTGTTGAAAAGGCTCTACGACTGTAACTCTTCCAGCAAAATTTGTTCTAGCAATTTTCATCTCCCAAAAATATGTTTAGTGGCAGAGCATACAATGGTCCTCTAATTAAGCAAGTTATGTGAGGATAATTGCAACTTCAATTAGACATTTGCCTAACAAGGTTTTGGCCAGCATTGAGATGGCGTTAAAACCAAAACAGAAAACATATTTATAACTGGCATAATCTTCCCAGTATGGAGAAAAAAGGCTTTAAGAAAGAGGAAAAAGTGGAACTAAATTCTTAACTGTCCAATTCTCCTGCAGAGAGAACCTAGCTTGCATTTCCAGAGATGAGCAGGAAATTTAAGTGAACAAGATGTGCATTTCAAATGCTGAGAGAGAGAGAAAAAAGAGAAGTGTACCTGCAGAGGGCAGCTGGGGATGTGAAAGGTACCTCAGAGATGATTCTCACTGCCCTTGCAGCAGCCCTGGCACCTGCACAGCACAGCAGCTCCTACACAGGTACCTGAGTAAGGAATTCCCTGTTGCATACAGGAACCTTCTTGTTCCTGCACTGGGGTCCCTGCACAGACCTGCACTGTCCAGTGTTGCCCTTGAGGGAAGCATTTGTACTGCTGATTGCAAAACAAGGCACTGGGTTTGTGTACATCACACGGGCTTGCTCTGGGCAATCCTGTGTTTGATCCATCAGGAAACAAAATTTGGCTTTTGCTTATTAGACTGGAACATTGAAATGGGACATTGGCAAAGGAAAAGAAAGAATTCTTCTTGTTTAAAAGAAAAAACTTTGAAATATTTAAAACCACCCAAAATTCAAGACAATGACTTCAAGTAAATTGCATCTTTAATCATTCTTCAACAGTCACTGACTCTTGCTGGGATTTTTTTAAATGCAGGTGAAAAAAACCCTTTTATTTAAGAGCTATCCCAGAGCTATAGTTGAATGACATAAGAAGGACAAGAAGAATTGTCCACTTCAGCAACAGCATGTTTCCAAATCACCCATATAGTTACAGAAAAAGCAATGCTTCGAGGTTTTCTTCTCTCTTATTTAAAGGCAAAATTTTTCCATAATAACGCAATGTTTCACTGTCCTGAACATTTACATGCCCCTGAAGTTCTAACAATGATGCAATAATTCCTTGGCATCAATAAAATATATTCCCTTTGAGAACTCCCACTGTTTCCCTCATCATCGGTAAAATCTGAAAAGCCTTACAAAAATAATTATTTTGCTGCACACTGTTTTTCATTTTTGATAGAATCTTAACTGCAGACTTCTCTGAATGCACATCTAAGAAAAACCTTGTCATTATTTCCACTGACCTGAGTAATGAGGCAGGAGCACAAAACCCCTGCCTCCCAGTTGGCAAGAGGTGCTGCACAAAGCACATTGAGATCTCTCCAGCAGCCAAACAGTGCAGGCTGTGGGAAGCAGAATGGGAAAGAAACATTTGGAAAAGTGAGGGGCACAGTCTGACTGCAGCTAGAGCACTGGGGTGGGGACAGAGCTCAGGGGAGTCATATGGGGCCCTCTGGACAGCACTGGCTCCAGTGGGCTCAAAGCACAGCGCTCACAGGCTGCTCCCGTGTTCACTGCAGTCACCTGCCACTTGTGCTTCCTCAGGATTCCCACCAAAAGGAGCAGGAGTTTCCCCCATCCCAGATATTCCCAGAGAGGAATCTGCTCCAATCTCCATGTTTCTGGACCTGATGGCTGTGAACTGTGGCAGGGAGCACACGTAGCCTCTACTCCTTAATTTTTAGGCCGGTGTTATGAAAATGACATTTACCTATTCCCTTTACAGGGCTGGGGAGCAGATTGATCAGGCAGCTTATATATCCTGCTTTCTGTAATCTTCCAAACTAATTAGCTCCCAAAGAGATACCATGCTGGCAGGCCAGATCCCTCCAGCTTCACCAGTAAGAACAGCAGGTGGGAGAATAGCTCCACACACATTCCCTGCTTGGCCCTTTCTAAAACTGCTTGTGACACTAATTGATCAGTGCCAGTAGTGCTGGTGGCAGAGATGCACACAACCCACAGGGAAGCTGTTCAAAGCTGCAGTAATGAGTAACCTATTGCTGCTTGAAAGCACAACCATGGGCTTTGAATTCTGCTATGATTACCTGGGCTAGCCAGGCCTCTGTCCCTTCACAGTGTTAGAGACGAATAATATTTTAACCTATTTGAATTTTACGCTAATGACCTGGGAAAGAAAGAAAGAAAGAAAGAAAGAAAGAAAGAAAGAAAGAAAGAAAGAAAGAAAGAAAGAAAGAAAGAAAGAAAGAAAGAAAGAAAGAAAGAAAGAAAGAAAGAAAGAAAGAAAGAAAGGAAGAATACAACTCGCTTCAAACTACTTAGTGTTCAGTGATGTGGCAGAGGGACTTCAGAGAGAGCCCACCTGGGAAGAGGCACAGTTGAGTCAGCACACAGAGGAGCTCCAGGTTGTTGCCAGTGGGGGACCTGGAAGTCCTGCTCTGCTGGCAGCGTTGCTCCATGCACTAAAGCCTGTGCAGGCAGGGAGCCTCCCCAGCCCACGGCAGCAAGGGATGTCAGGGTATACATACAAGTTTCTGATGTTCTGGCAACCTAAGACCAAAAAAGCAACCCCTCTGGAACCTTCCCTGAAAGCACCAGCTACAACAGCCCTGAGATGACTCCAAACTCTGCCCAGGGCTGGCTCCCAGCTGCCTCAGCATCAGGGGAGAGGAGAGAACTTGCCACTCTTCAGAGGTTACTGGGAGTTTCCTAATCCAAGTATTAAATTAAAAAATTGAGGACACCAAACCAAATGAAAACAGTATGAAGGGTGCAGCTCTTTTCTGGTCACTACTGCTCATAATTTCACATTTTACCCAGACTTGACACAGCTTTCAAAAGCAATACTAGCTCTGCTGAATGATTCATGCAGCTTGTGTTGCAGACACAATAGATATTGACACTATGAAAAACTTCTCTGCAAACCAGCACGGTGATTAAAAATAGAAACAAAAATACACAACACCATAATTAAAAAATAAGCCTGCTCACAAGTGTCCAAAAATACACCTGCATCACTCTGGATACTGCTGGAAACCACTTCAAAGTATGACCATTCCAGGAATTACTGCATTTCAGAGGGAGAGAGGTCTGTGCTTCTGGGAAGCTTTGCAATGCCATGTCAACACCATGGCAGGACAGAAGTTGTATTGGCTGCATAAAAACTTCACTGTCTCAGCCGCAGCATATCCCTTCATGCAAGAAAGTGTTTGCATCTTTTCTTACCCTGCTGTGGTAAAAGCCCAGCATTAAAATAAACACTGATCATAGTGGAAAATTTTCCTTGAAATGACAGAGTCCACACAAAGTACTACATTAGTATATAAGGGCTCTACTTCAAGAGCCTAATGTGTTCTAAGAAAGAAATAAATTGCTCACTTAATTCTACTTATAGTTAATACAAACAATTAATGCTCACTATAATAAACCAATAGCTGTCTTGCTTCAGCCTGTGTGCACAGAGGAACACAAAGGATGTCCTGGCCAAGTTTCTGCTCTAGAGAGCATGCACACCAAGTTGGGTCCTTCATGCTCTGTAGATCTGTGTGAACACAGCCCAGTGGAATAACTTAGCATGACCTGAGGCTGCTCAAGTCATGGGGACTGCAAGGACCCAGAGAGAGCCAGCCCAGAGCTGAGACAGCCTGCCCACACTCACGTTTCCCAGAAATGCATTTGCTGCTCCCAGCAGTGCAGGTGACACAGAACTTCTCTTACCTGGCAGCAGACACAGCTCATGCCTCCCAGAGGAAGCAGTTTGCAGCGAGCACAGCTACCAGGTACGCTAAGCAGGTTACATCTGAGCCCAGCATGGGGCTGTTTGCCTCTGAATGCAATTCAGCCCAGTGGCTTTCATCTGCAAACCCCTCCAGGTCCTCCTGGCTCTCTCAGAGTCTGATCTGCTCCACAGCTGAGATCAGTGTCTGCATCCTTGCACTGAGCCACGACACTGCTGCTAACAACACAGGGCAGCAACCCGGGGCTGAAGGACAGCACACAAAGGCTGGAGACTGCTTTGCTCACCACAGATTGCCTGCATTTTGCTCTCAGCTAGGAAGTCTGAGAGCCTACAAACCTTTCCCAGGATCATCTGGGCAACTTAATGGGACTTTGACCTTCTGTAGCTGATGTGGCTGTTGCAGCTCCCTTATGGGGAATTAATTCCTGCAAGCATTTAGCATTTACTTCTTTAAACAGCTAAAATGCTACCAGGGGCTTAAAAATGCTCTGTCAAAGCTGTGGATGTGTTATCAGACTGTAGTTGGAAACACCTTTGTATCTCACATCAGCCAGACCTCTACCTCAGGAATATTTAGATGTTCTATGCATCCTTGGAGCATTTAAATGGTGACAAGACTCAAATAAGTCTATGTATAATGGCCTTTTTCTCTCTGACAGGACAGCAAAGACAGCAAAGCTCCATTTTGCTGGAGAGCCACTGCATGGGTACACAGGATGCAGTGAGCAGCAAGATTCTAGATTTTATTTTCTGCTCAGCAGATGTTTGGCTGGTAGTGAAATAGTGGGCAGTCATTTTACCAGTTAGTACTTCAGTTTCTTCTATTTTTTAGCTCTATGAAATTAATTTTTTTTTCTCCCTTTAAGGTTACACTTTTCAGGGCTTTTCAGTGCAAAGACTTACTTTGCACTGGAGCTCAGTTCAACAAAGCACCAAATCCAGTTGGGACCTTGCTGTACTAATGCAACACAAACCAGCCAGATTAGAAACAAAAAGTACTGGGTTCTGAAAACACATGTTTTTCAGACTGCAGAGTTTAGTCAGGCACTAGGAGTAAAGCTGTTGAATAGCATATTTAAGACTCAGATGGAAAACAGAAACTCCCCTAACCACAAATTGTACAAGAAAATATACATACCCCATTGAATGGAAAAATAAACTCCCTTTATCATATTAATGTTGATTTATAAAATCAGATGTTCCAGAAACCACTAAACATTTCATTTCACTACTATTCATTTATACTCAGCTTTAATGATGGCTTGCTATACTTCTGATTATTTTTTGCATTCACACCCAGTTAGGTTCCTGTTACCCTGTTAATCATTGTAGGCAGTTTTAGGCCTGTATCCCCCTGGTTAAATGGCTCTAAGGTTGCTTCCTTGACAAGGAGGTTTAAGTTAAAAAAAATCCATTCTGCAAACAGCATCAAAGCAGTGCTATCTGTAAGCATCCCCAGAATTATTCTGCCACTTATTTAATTAGCTCAGACAAAGGTTGCAGAGTGCACAGAAATCTATCAAGGGATCTGCAGTAATATTTGGAGATAATTTCTTTTACTGCTTCATCATTAATGTTTTATGTACTCTTGCAATTGATAGAAGCAATAAAACTTTTCTGAAAAATACAGAAGAAACAAAAACCTAGTATACATGAAATAAAACCTCATTGGAAATTCCACTAGCACTGCACCCATGGCATCATTTAACAGTTTGTTAGGTCTGGTGTACAGACTACACTTCACTGCATCATGACAAAGTACTTAGATCTAAATAGATTTCCCCTATTTATCCCTGGTGGAAAATCTAAATGGAGCTTTTTGAGTGAGAATGAATATATCACTGTTTAGTTTAGAGAACTTGTATCTTCTTGCTTCTCAAGAGTTTCTCTGAGCATGAACCTGGACTGTTACATAAAACCAAGAAAAATATTTCAGTAATATACATCTAATTAAAAAAACAGTTATGGTTGTAACTATATACAGGTATATATTGTTATAGATTGAAATATTTCAGCACTACCCACAGTTCAAGTGGCCTGAGCAGAAACCCTGAGTATGGCAAAAAGCAAAATTATCAGTTCCTTAACTCAAAGTTCAAGTCTTTCTGCAGGATCCTTCTGCAATCCTCACGGTCAAAGAAAACAGGAAGAAAATGCATCATTTTAACGGCATATCTTTTTCTTCAGGTTTTGTAGAAAACACCAAAGCATCCAGTACTGGGGCATTAAAATGGCTTATTTAATTTTAAAATCATCTCTCCATGGACAACGTTGGTGCTGGATGAAGGAGAACTCAATCTGATCAGCAGGATCTTTATTTCCACCCAGAAAAACACATCCCATAGAGACCCCAGCACAGTTCTTTGATTCTAGGTTAAGTTCACAGCTGGTAAAGTCCCATCAACCCTTCCATTTGAATTTGTTTTCATTAAAATCCTATGAATATAGAGCACAGCTTGGTCTTTTTAAGGAAACATATGTCTCGATTCATTGTATTTTTAAGAATATAGTTGAGGGATAATACCTGCTAAGCTCAGCATCACCAAATGATCTGCTGCTAAGCTAGTTACAAAACTTTTACCAGCAACTGTGCATAGTTTAAAAATGTTTGTATTCAATCAAATAACTAACATCATGTACAGTAGCCACAATGTAAAAATGACAGAATGGACATTTTTGTTGCCCTGGGAATCCAAAGTATATTCTACAAACACAGCAGGAAAAGCAGGAAAATTTAAATAGTGCATTATGCTAATTAAGTCAGCTAATTGTATGCATGTGAGCAGTGATGTCACATCAGCAGTGTCATGACTTTGCAAGATAAAGGAACAAAATGAATCTCTTGTCAAAACTCTTTAAATACAACATATTTGACAATAATCAGTGAATTTTCGGCATCAATAATCAGCAGCCTCAGTTACATGCAAGACTTTTCTCATGCTTATCCCAATGCCAAGTCCCAAAGGCAGCCAGTATTCCTGCTCCCAGATATAAACCAAACAAAGGCCAATATGTGCATTATGTGCATGCAGAGTGAGCCCTTTACCCAGCCTCTGACATCAATGATGCTTTTCTTACATATAATGCCTTTTTTTGTTTTTTTAAGTAGAAGCCAGCTGTTGAAATCTGGACTCAATTCATCTACAGTGTGAAAGATCATGTCAAGTGCAGGCAATGACTCACATCAGGAAGAAGGACACTTTGTGATTTCCCAACTATCTGATCAACTATGCTTTTAGGCAAATGACTGATGTTAGATATTGGATTATGTATTTTTGAAAGTGTGCCATAACCAAGTGTAGCTGGAAAGTGAGGACACAGTTGAGTAAGGACATATGGAAAAGGTCTCTGTGCTCATTCTTTCTGGAAATACCATAGCAGAAGAACATGGTGGAGAAAGAGATGATGCTATTTTTTCAGTGGAGTCTGTTTTCATTTGGTAAAAAAGGTCCACAGCATGCAGAAATGGGCCTTATAGGTACTTTTGGTTTTTATTAAAAAGCTGCTTCAAGGGAAAAAGATGAATCCGTAAGCACTGGAGCAGAAAAAGGAGAATTCACTCTTTGGGTATAGCAGACACTGCTGCAGGAGAAGCCTGGTGAAGGGGCCATTAGGAGGAGACCTAGGTTATTGGGTTACTTACTGTGCCATTACTCTTTTGTTGTTACAGCACAACCTGCACTCAAGTTTTGTGCACAGCCTTAGGCAACTCCTTGTGCTCCCCTGTGCCTTTACTGCCATCTATATATTGAGAACGATAGCACTTTGCTTTGTCACAGAGATGTCACAAATCCTTTAAGATAGACATGGATTTGTTTATTGGAGCAATGGGTTTGCTGCAAGTACCTGAGAGGTCGTCACAGAAGTTCAGTGCTCTGTGGACATTCTGTCACTGCAGTCACTTACAGTGACTCTAGGACAAAGAGTGACTTAATGGCTTCACTGTCAGAAAGTGAGAACACAGTAAAACCTTTTTTCTGCACTAATACCAGGTCTCTGTGGGAAAGAGAAAGCAGAGAGAGTCCAAAATAAAGCCATCCTGCTGCACAAGGGGATGTGGCCTAAATTTCTTGCATTTTCTTTGCAGAAAAATACAGAAATGTTCACCTAATGCAAGTATTACAGTCACATCAAGGGATCACAGCCACGTGGTCTCTAGGACAGATGGGGCAGCACCACCATCGTATTCTCGTTGCTCTTGTTGTGCCTTGATGAAATATTTTGAGTTTATTCAATTCACAGTAAAATGCCTGAACTGGCTGAGAGAGCTTGAGGCACTGCAGTCGTAGAATTTCCTGTTATAAATTTGCAGTGAAGATAACTTAGCCTCCCCTAGTTTACAAGATGTCCTTAAATAAAGCAAATAAAAGAAAGCAACTAAAAACACTGGTATAAACAGGCAGCAGTAAGGAGTTTACAAGTAAATAAAATAATCTTTTCCCAGTGTATTTATGTGCTCATGCATCTGTGCTTTATTTATCTGTAACTCTTCACAATCAGGAAAAAGTATAGGCTTTGTCTAGTTGAAGGGACTGGTTTATCTCTGCTCCTGACCCTTTAATTTGTCATCTAGCCAGCTTCCCCTTGGTGAGAATGTTTCTGGCACTCCAAGTCTGCAGTTAACTTAATAAGGAATGTAAGCACAGTTAGATAAATTAATTTCAAGGTCAAGCACACTGACAATGGAAAATGGATGCAAGTGGCAGGTAATAGAGGAAAATTCTCATGCATACTGATACACTGTTAAAGGCAGATGTTACTAGATAATTTAATCTCAAATGTAACTGATGTTTTCAGTTGCCCTTTTCCATTAAAAGAATTGTACCAGATGCTAAAATCAAAGATTATTCAAAGAATTAAGATATGAAAAGCATGTTAGATCACTAAACTCCAATTAGTTAAATTAAATTGTATACCATTATCTACCTGTAGTTTTATTGGTGGCTAGCATTAGCACTCAGCTTGAGCAATAATAAAATTAGAGAATAACACTTTAATTGAATTGCACTTAAAAGGATCATGCTGACAAATGTGATTGTATCTGGCTGTAATGCACACCTTTTCCAACGATCATTAAATCCAATGAAATGAAAGTCACAGGATGTTGACAGCTCTCTGAAATAATCTGTGAACCATGCTGTATCTTGCAGTTCCTAATCAATTTAGAGAAGCCTCATTAAGGCTTTGTAGCTAAAGAACACTTAAAAATCAAAACAAATTACAACATGTTATGGATAACTAGATAATCATATCGATACAACAAGGATGTATTGTGTTGCAACAATCCATTTCCTTTGTAGGAAGAGTTTGCCATGGATGATTCAAGAATTGTTATTCGTAACTGCAATCAGCCAACCCTAATGTTAAGTTTTTTCATCTTTACTCATAATAAACATTTCTTATGCTGTGTCTTCACTGTATTCTAGATCTAATAATGGACTTTATGATGCCGCGGCTGTTAATTATTTGTGTCTCTGTGTATATTTGTTTCTCTCCTGTGCTGTTTTTGCCTCTCTGGAGTACGCAGAAACAATGATGTGTGATTCTGGGAACAAATTAGACATTATCAGATACCCCTGTGAATATTTCTCAGCAATTTTTGTTCCCCATGAGTGAGTACTTTGTTGCTGGATTATTTAACAGCCAATAACTCACCCTCTCTCTCTCCTACCTTCGGAGGCTGTTTCCTTTTTATATGGCAGCTAATACAAAATAGTGTACCTTGATGTAACACTTACACATAAGCAATTTGAGCTGGGTAATTTAGCAGATTAATGAGACCAACCAACAGGCATTTAAAACTGAGACATATCTGTGGCACTCCTGCTTGATCTACTTAGTCAACGTAGACTTGGCCAGTCACCTTTCCCAGGGGACTCATCTCAGTCACATGATAAATTATTCTTACTCAAATATTTCTTTTTAAAGATTCCCCCTCAGCCTTAGTTGATAAAAGTCCCAGGCATCATATGGAGTGCATGGAACCAGATACAAACTCTTTTCCTCCAACATGGACATTACAGTCACTTGCTGTTGATTAATGTTCCTTTAGCTTCAAGCCTTTGAGGGATTGTTATATAGTGTGACTTCTGCTCTCAACAAAGCATAAAATTGGATATAACACTAAAGAGACACTACATAATACTATCCTGTTTTCTCTCCATTGGACTGATTTGCATGGACCACTCCAGACTGACATGGGAACAGACTTTAAAATGCAACAGTAGATTAAGACAGAATATGATATGATATTAAATACAATTTATAAAACAGAGGTTAAGCTATCTGAAGAAATATGGCTTTAATAAATACATGCTGTTCTCTTTCTGCATGAAAAGCAAAGCAGGGTTCCAGACAACATATGGATTTCTACATAGTCTTTAAAATGGTTTTTCATGTTTGCCCAAGGTATACAAAGTGGCTATCACACACACAGTACACTGCTCAGCAAAGGCAACAGCGAGTCCATAAACCTTTTAGAGGAGGTTGGAGATTTAAACATAAAGACAACAGAGCCAATAATTGACCAGAGGTTTAACACCAGTTAAAGTTAATATAATTGACATCATGGGAAAGCCTAGAAATTCAGTCACACCAGAACCCTTCTGCAAACAGTGAAAAGCAGAAACAAAAGACAACCCAAACATCTCCTGGCATTCTTCTCTGGGACTGCAAGGAGGGTTTGGGTCTTGAAAAAACAAGCACCCTTAATCCTAAGGATCTGACCCAGCTCTAAGCAATTCCCACTGCTGTCACCCTCTTCCTGCAGTTTGGAGAGGATGTGCCCTTTCAATATGTTAGCTCGGCAAGTGAGGGTGTGGATTCACCTGGGATACCCTTGAAAACCATTTTCTTGATCCCCCTCCCCCTTGTTGCTCCCATGCTGTACCTGCTCTATTTTCACTGCCTGACCTCCTCTAGCATAACACACTACACACATATTCACATAATTTGGCAGATCCAGGGCTTCATCCTGCACTTACTTTTCCCTCTGACAGCCAGGATAAACACCACTATCTGAGTTAAAGTCGTGGCATGGAGACCAGAATGTTTTGGGCACGCTTAGCTGGGTGCCCAGTGCACAGCAAGAATCTGTGTCCTCCCACCTGGGACTGGCACCTCTGCCCCTGCAGAAGGTGCTTAAAGAGAGGGGCCATTGCTTGTAGTGCATAGACTCACACTTAATTTTTACTTTTCCCAGGCATAAGTGGCACTGGATGCTAAATGGATGCAAGATTGAAAGAACACAACTTGAGTATGGGTCTTACCAAAAAAAGAAACCCTAATGGCAAAAACAGATTGTGGGAGGATAAACAGTTGTATTGTCACCAGAAGTAGGCGTCTCTCATTATTTCAGGAGGTCTCCAACCTCATCCTCCAATGAGGTCTTGAAGGGCTTATGTTGTGGATATCTGTGTCTGTTTACAAACATCGGCACTAAAGAAATATAACCATCTACTGCAACCAGGGCTCAGTGGGACAAGAAAAACTACTTGAGATAGGGAGAAAAATGTGGAAAGCTCAGCAAGGTAAGGGAAGGAATCTGACTGCTGTGTCAAGCATCCCGCTCCACTTCACTACATGGAGCACTCTTTACATAACACAACAAGTAATCAGAAAAAACACACATTTGTGGTTCCCCTTGAGGCAATGAAAAATAACTAATGTACATGTGCAATAACTTTCCTTTTAGCAAGAAATTTCACCAGGCTATTTCTGTTTTGAACCAAAACACAGCATGTGCTTCAGATGGCAATAGCTCTAAAAGTGGTGAGCCCAGACCAGTAACAATGGGTTTTGAATTTATTTATGAACAGGAATCCTTTCAATATTTCAAGGCCTGTATTAGAGAGTGAATGATGATGACGCCTGCCAGAAAACACATAAGGAAGAAAGCAGCTGGGTTTTCTGTCATGCCAGCCTGTTATCACAGCACAGTGCCATGCACGCCCCTCCCACGGGCCCCTCTGCCCTGAACCCGGTGGCAGCACCCTGGGCTCTTCAGATCCCGAGGGGAGCCCCAGGTGGGGCAGGGTGTAAGGGCTGTTTAATGCCCCCTCCAAAGCAGAGCCCACCAAAGGCATTTCTGTCCTTTCCCTGTGTGCTCCCCCAGCATTATCAGCCCTTTAGCAGATGGCCCAGCAAGAAGGCCCATGTGGAATTCAGTCTGAGCACCAGTGCCTCTTCACACGCACGAGTTTGGTTCACAGAAGGCTGAGCTATGATGTCTGCTGGTCCTTGACTGTTATACAGTGCCAGTTCTGAGCACAAAGTCTAAGCATAAATCACCACTTAGGTGACCACTATGCACAAATTTTCAAAAGCCTCAGATAGTGATAACTAAAATTTGGCATTTATTTCTTCATTCTCACTGCTTTTGTGAAAACCTTTAGTGTTCACCTTAACCACAATCTGAAATCTCTTTCTGCAACCACGAAATTTAAGAAGTTTATTTTATAAATGGAGAATCTATCACATTTTTACCTATTTTCAGAAATAAAAGTATTAAGAAAACCACCAAGTCTCCACAACTCTCCATTAAGAGCACCACAGCTGGCCAAGCTGAACAATTCTAGAGCTGCAATATGAGCTAGGCCTTGGCTCCAGGCTTGCCTCTGGCTGACCTGGTATGTTTATGTCTCAGAAAAGCCAAATTAATACTGGCCATGCACTTCATGAGATGGTCTCTGCTCTCTCCACACCCCACTGTGTGTTTAGCACAGACAGTGCAAAAGGTCATTTTAAGCTCAAATCTATTTGTAACACCCATAACTTAGCACAGAGCTGCTCTGAACTGTTTCCAACTTTTCTCTGAGAAAAACCTTCCCTTATGGAGGGGTTAAAAACATGTGTCTGATATAAAAGCATACACATTTTTCATTTTTCACAATTTCCTTCTCTCTCTCATCCAGCCAATTTTCAACTTATTCCATCTCATATCCATTCTCAACACCCAATTACAATCCTTCTTAAGTAATTGACCTGCTTAAATGATGCTGGAATAATATTAACAAGATTTTTTTTTTTTTGATTTTCAGATTACAGTTCATATGTGAATCAAAACTGCATTAAGGGTCTGATCCTGCCACCCTTGAAATCAGCTGTGGTTCCATTCAGTGAAACCAAAGCAAAGCAGGAATGGATGTTGCAAAATAGTGGGCAGGTCTGAAGGGCTTTGAAGGGCTGTGTGTGGTCAATGCACCTGAGTGAACTGGGCCCATTAGAGAGGCAGAAAATGGGACACTAATTTCACAGACTGCCTTGGGAAATCCTGCAGCAAGGAACTGCATCTCCTCCTGCAGACGGGTGTTGTAGACACAAAGAGCACTTCACCCTCTATTGAGCTCCACTCTGGACTGACATCAAACACAGCAGAAGATGCAGTAAAGCAGGCAATTTCAGAATTGCAGAAAACCTGAAAAAAATTAGTAGTTCTGGTTTATGGTAGAGTCATTGAGAGTAAACCAAAGAGGAGAGGTAGAATGATAAAACCAGAACATTCAGGAAAAAACAAGTACACTTTTAAGCGATCTCAGCTGTAACAACTAACACACACCAGCTGTTACAAGGTGCAAACGGAAGGTCTTGGGCAGACCAACAACTTGATCAGTTCTATTCAGCTATGAACAAGCTGCACCTAAGTTGTGTGCCAGTAGATGGTGTGTTTATTTTAACCTAATAGTTACCTAAACACAATTACAGCACTCTTTATCACCGCTGCTTTGTTTTGAGCTCATATTGCTTCCTGAAAATGCTTCAGCTTTACCCTCTGAAGTTTTCCTCTCCTATTTCATTCCCTTGTGAAATGTCACAAAGAGGATCACTGTGGCCAATGTGATAGGAACGTTCAGATCGTTGAGTGTAATATGCTATTCATATTTGCACTTCAAAGCATTGTGCTTTCGCAGTTAAATATAAGCCCGTGCCATCTTTTGTAAGAAATGCCAGGATCTTTCCTCATATGCTGGCACAATACCTCAGCTCCAGGTTTTCCTCTCCTGGCTTATCCAGGTCGTGATTTATCTTCACAAATGTCCATGCCCCTAAGACCAAGTGAAAGCAGCAGGAAGCCAATGGATTTCAATGTCCTCTTGACATGCAGCACTGCTTCAGAGACAACTTGGCTCAGGCTCCAGATCTTGTTTTCACACAAGGTTTCAAGAATTTGTGAGACATCTTTTCATTTGCTTTTATCTTATGATAGCTTGTTCAGCCCCCTTCACAATTAGACTCTTGACATTTTTATGGCTCAGAGTGGCTGCATTTTTTTTTCTTTCTTTTTTTTTTAAGTAGGTCATGTGAAACATGAATGTGTTGCATCAACACATCAAGAAGCCTTGGTGTATCTTTGTTCAGGTGCTCAGCATTTCAGACCACTAGTCTGAATGTAACCCAGCCATCATCCCCACTGGGTGCCCCTAGCTCACCCCACACTTCTTTAGAGAGAGATGGAGGGAAAAAATTCTCAGAATAATTGGCAGCTTAGAGGAAGGGACAACAAAGATAAGCCAAGAATCAGGAACCCTAGATCTACTCATCCATGACTGCTGCTTGTTAAAACATGACATGTCTCCCACCTGACAGCCACAACAGGTCCAAAATGCTCCTCCTGACAGCCAAGGTACCAAATGATGAAGCTACTGACAATATATTAATTTTCTTCTCTACCACAAAAGAACAGCCTACTTACTTCTTCACATCAAGGAGTAGTATGACTGGTGCACATTATAAAACCCAGATTTGAAGCTGATTGGTAGCCCATAAGAAGGTATGTGATTAATTCTGTAAGAAAGTTCATCAACCGATTCCTGAGAAGTACCAGCACAAAACTTGAAAGCTAAAGAACATGCTCCTGCAACACACATTCAGAAGTTCAAAACACACATACTAGTTGGATTTAAAGGACCAAAAACAAAATTATGTGCCAAAGCACTGAACTATTTGACTCACGAACAATTAAAGCATTCTTTCAGCATGCATTATATTTTGTGGGGTTAGTTTTCTCAGACATTATATACAGCCAAGTGGATATGCTCACAGGAATTGTATCAAGCTCTTAGATTTCTTTTCCTGTAAATTTTGATCAGTCTAATTCTCCTGAACTTAAGGAACTGTGGGCTAGACCCCCAAACTGAACTGAACTAAACCTCTCAAACTGATCCTGGAGACATTCTCCAGAACAGCGGGGGATTTAATCTCATAAGAAGTCGCACTGGATTGTGTATTTTCAGCTTTCCTAAATTCAGCATATGGCAATTCCCTTACTTACTATCTTGGATTAGAAGAAAATGTGCCTATGGATGACAAACCTCTCTTTTTTCAGACCTACTTCTCCTCCTCTAACCCTTTCATGAAAGAATTATAATTGCATTCATATAAGGTTGGTGTCATTCAGCTTTTGCATGAGTTTGGCAAGTCCTATACCTAAGAGGCAATAAGTCTGTTGTGAATTTATAGCTAACTGGTCATACTCTCAAATGGAACAGCACTCAAGATTTAGTGCTAACAGCTTCACAATTTCTCCTTGCTTCTAAATGCACAAACCAATTTTTTCTTACATGGTGTCCAACACAATTCTTACATTTGCAACTTTCAGTACCAGAAAGTCAGGACATACTCTTTCACTCAATTTTCTCATCACTTGCATTGTATTAGGGATTCAATTTACCTGAAACACATGAAAGCAATAATTCTGTGTCTGCTCCATGGACTAATAGTTCCAATGTAAGCATAGACATGAGATCACACTGCCAGTGCTTTGTCTTTATCTTCCAGCTGGTTTCAGTCCCAGAATGGAAGGAGTTTGTTCACATCTGGTTACAAAAGATCTTATAAACACACCTGATGTGACTCAAGGTTAAAAGGGTATCGATCCTAGATCTGAGAGTCCTTTTCAAGTAGGTTTCTCATTCTGTTTACTCTCAAGCAACACTTTCTTAATCAGGTGAAGCAACAAGTAGAAAAAATAACTTCAATATCTAGCCTTATATGCCCATTTAGAACACATTGGTTCTCAACTGCAATTATTTCCCTTTCCTAACTTGACATACAAAACGTCCTGTCTGCCAAGAACAGCCCAGCACAGCTATGCCTGTCTTTGCTTGATGCAGACTGATTTTCCACTGTAAATTCATTATGTCATTGAATTCAGTCACGGGAATATTAACATTTTCACACATGTGGGAACTCATCTTGTGAATGCAAAGCTCATTTATTACAGTGATTTCTTCAGAGGCTGTATGCATCTCTGAGTATGCTCATTTTAAAACAAGGCTCGTAAAAAAGACAGATTCTGAAACTGTGAAAGCATGCAAATTTACCTGAAACATTAAGTTTACAGCCAAGACTGTTTATTGCTGGTAATTAGTAGGTGGGGGGTGGGGGGGGGGAGGAGTTCCCCTTTCCCCCCTTTTCTTTGGTGTCTTGAATAATTTAAAATATAATGTAATAAAGGAAGCTTAGGGACTTTGCTGCAGAGTGGCTTTTGATTGCTTACTCTGAACTCACTAATGACTCTGATTAAGACTGAGCAATTTAAAGAGAAGTGCCATCTCCAAAGCTATACTGCAAGATGTATTAAAACCTTTGAATGATGTTTGGACTTTTGCACTGAAGCCTGAGAAAGGAACTGGCTACACTCACCCTGTCTAGCAGAATGAATACTATTTAGAAATAAATTATAATAATGCCATGCATTTATTGCAGCATCATAATTAAGGCATGTTTTTATTTTGGAACATAATATTTGTATGCTTAGAAAATGCAAACCCTTCATGTTTATGAAATGCTCACCCAGTTAATGCTGTTAGCTCTAATTCTGACCAGTGAAACATATAAGGAGTTTTGGTCAGATATTCACAAATCCCTGCAACAAGAGAAAAATCAAAAGAAATCAGCTGCAGTTCTGAACACATATTTGTAAATCCTATTCCTTGAAAAATCAACAACTAATTATCTGGGTCAGCAGAAGAGGGAGCCACATTTTTATTACGAAGTTTAATAACACAGGAGTTCCTTTCACAGATGTCATAGTGATGGCATTGAAATAAATAATAATAAAAAAGGACTTTTGTTTTAGTGAATTAGGAAGAGACGGTCTCCCTGGTGGTTTAAAGAGAAATCCCAGAAAAATGTTACTATAGACTTTCCTGGAAAAGTGATGAATTTAAAGTTTCAAATGAAGCAAATGTACCAATGCAAATAAATTGATCTCTCTTTTCTTGCCACATGAAAGTCGATATTAAAGATACAATTCTCTTGAGCTTTATACCCATGCTGTCATTTATATGACTGTAAAGATGTTGCAATTTGGCTTAATACTTCTACACAAAAAATCAAACTCTATGTATACTTGAGTATACTCTTAATTAAGATTATTTTAAGCATTATAATCTCGGCCTGTCTTGCAAGAACAAAGCATCTAGTTAAATCTTTTAAAGCACATTTTAAGGCTGTAGGACCAGGTTTACTGCTCAAGTTGTGCCATGTCCCTGGGGCAGACATATACATCTGAGTGTGGATTAGGAATGAAGTTGAGCATCCAGAGTAGAAAAGATGGACTTCTCAAAACTGGTTTCAGGTGCACTGTACCTGCATCCTGATGCTAATAAATTCACAGAAGTGCTGAGAGAGTGGCAGGAGAAAAAAATCGTCTCTCAGAAGGAGCATGTGAACAGGTTCTTCAAGCTCTTAAAATCATAATAAAGGAAAAGCTAATCTACAGCCTAGTTTACCCTCCAAATATGTGTCAAGGACATGCAACAAAACAAAACTGAATGCTGAAGGGTTAATTTAGCCCTAAAAATCATGTGTCCATCAACTCTGTGCACACAGTGAATGAAAGTCAACTCCACTCAGACTAGGGTCATATTTTCTTGTAAACTCCAGCTGATGAGTGGACGCATCTGCAGAGGGCTCAGCAAAGCATTTACCCAGCCTGCAGCCCAGATCCACAGATTAGGGGATAAACGGTGTCCAGCCAGAATACCTGACCACTGTAGGAAAAGCATGATTTTATTATTTTCTCCATACAGTCATCAACATGTGATCAGCGCACTCCAGGGCCAGGCAATGTGGTGTGCAGGCAGCACAAGCACAGGCACCCTGAGCTGCTGTGTGCAAACTGCCCGGAGGCAGGGGCTGCCCATGGCCCCACTCACCTCTGCCAGATCCAGGCTCTTGGTGCAACCCTTGGGATGCTTCTATCCCCACTTCCAACGGGTTTATATGCACAGACACCACACTACCCACAGGCACTCCAGCTCCAGGCTGGACTGGAGCATGCCTGAGGCTCTGGCCCAGATAAGAGCCCTTCTGCAAACAGCTGCAGCAGGGAGACAGGCAGAAACCAGCTGTATCGGTGTTACCAGGGACTTTCCATTATCTGCAGTGTTCCAGCTCTGCTTTACCTCATGAAACAAAGCTGGTTGTGTTGCTAACCCTCAGCACTGAAAAACCATAAAACAGGAGTCACACACATAAATCACGCCTAAATGCCTTCTGGGGGCTGAGCCTTTAAAGTTCCTTTTTCAGGCTCTTATCCATAACCATAAGAATGAAAACTTCTCTTTCTTCATGAAAATTGAGATGCTTTTCTCACCGTTGGAATCCACAAGCTAGAACTTTAAGCAAATAGTATGACACTGGGGATGAACTCTGAAGGCTGATGACATTCTGCTGATTGTGCAGTGGTTTCTGGCAGCCTGTGGGAGAGATCAGGTGTGAAGCCCCATGATGTCCTTTGGGAAGCAGACCTGAAGTCCCCCTTATGCTGGGGTTTTTGTGCACCACCAAAAGTACGAGTCTGAACTTTTCATCTCCACTTGACACTCAGCACTAGCCTAGAGGGTCAAGTCTGGAGGCCAGCCAAGCTTTGACACAGATCCCTTTGTGAAGCATATCGTGGTTATTTTGTCTAGCCACCCTTCATCTTGTTCTCATGCGATTGAGAAAAACCCTCCCACCACTCTGATTTTAAAATGGCTCTGTAATTGAGCCTGTAATTTATCAAAGGGTCCAATTAAGATCTCCTCTTTGTTGTCCTGTGAAACCACCCCTTCAGAAAGTCAAGAAACATATCCCACAATGTGTGAGGCTCTAACACTTGTAAGCAAATGGTCGTCTTTTGGGTATGCATCTGGGCCGTTACATAAACAATGCACAAGCAACACAATGGAGCCAATGCCTTTTTGTCTATGGAATACTTTTAGGCAAATATTTCAGCTGCAGATGGTAAATACAGCTTCAAAGCATAATGATATCTAACTGTGAAATAGCTGAGTCAGGTGCATTTACTAAAGTGGGGTGAGCCAAACACTAATTACAGTGTGGTTGCACCGGGATTAGTGTTACATCTGACATATTTTAAAAGTAGGCATAAACCAGTGCCAAATGAATTTGATGAACTTCCATGAGCTTCATCCATAGGCATTTTATTGTGGCTAAAGAAGAAAGGTGCAAGAGATACAGAATGTATTAGAAGGTATGCTCCCCATTTCTGAGAATCAGCACGGAGTTTTCCTGGAGCTCTGACTAAGTGACTGAAAAGTTTAGTCACTCACAGGTGTTTTGCTGCCATCTGTCAACAGCTGATTATTGCAAACCTGTTTACTCAGACTAGTGCTGTGAAAGAGAGCTTGCTATCTCTCTCAATCTCTTTATACAGCTCCTGAGCATCTTCCCCCAGAACCAAAGTGCCCCAGGGCTTTGGGAAATTGCAATCCACATCCCCAGATGAGCTTCACAGCTGGCCCTTACCTCTATGAAGTTCCCAAACTTCAATTCTGGCTCAGAGTCCTGAATTTGGAGATTTAATTATAGCACTGTCATTCAGAGGGAAGTCTTCACAGGCCGGGGTATTGCCATTACTTGCCAGATGCATCCACACCCTGGTACAGATTACATACATTACTGACCTCAGCTGAACCATGAGAACAATAAGGCTGGCCCTGGTCAGGAATCTTCTGACAAAACCTGGTTTCACTAGAAGAGGCAGATGAGAATCTAACGTGTTTCACAGACATTTGCTGCATGCAGAGCTCCAGACAATCACCAGCAGGCTCCAGCCAGCCCAGCAGGGCTCTCCCTGCCCACCTTCTGGCAACTCTCAGGGAATGACCAAGGCACCCGTGCATCCAAGGTCCAGCAGCCTGCAGACAAAGCCAGGGCAGGCCCAAGATGAAACCTAATTACTGTCTGAATTGGAAGAGAACTTCAGCTCATGCCAAGGAGCTTTTAGAGGACATAGGGGCAGGTCCAGAGCCACAGGGTTTGCAGCAGAATGCAGGCCTCTGCATGGCCTCCTGCTGCCATGGGTGGAGGTGGACAATAAATGTTTTTACTTACACTTGTAGATACAGAACACTTGAAAACCTTCCCTAGTAGATTGCTAACCTGGCCATAACCACAGTCTGCTGTGTCTGACCATCAACACTGGATTATTCTAATCTGGTTAGTATTCTATTAAGCATATAAATTTCTTTTCACAAATATTTATCAATATAAATTGTTTTATAGGAGCACCTCTAATTATTAATAGCATCTTTTTATCTACAACCTTTGAAGAGGGCACTCAGCCTTTTCTGCTTTAGTACAGGCACCACAGAGTTTGTTTCAATCTGATTATGCTTCTTTAGGTAGAGAAATTCTAATCTTGCTCAAGGATTTGGCAGAGTGAAAGGGGTGATATACTGGGCTCCAGCTCTGTCAGAAGATATATATGCTAAATCTAGAAGTTCACAGGCTTTTGGTCTCTCTGCCTCCCTGAATCACTTTTCTCATCAACAGCATTAGAGTAAGTTAGCCATGAATGAACAAAAAACTGGAAAATGCTTGACGTCAAATCATCCCAGTGTTAGAAACCAAGGTTCAGCATCACTGCACCTTCCCATACAGCACTATCCCATCAGGAATACTTTCATTTGATTAGACTGATCCATTGGCTCCTAGTCCATATTACTTAACCCTCAAACCATTATGCCCTATTGAAAATAATTGGTAATGACAGTTTCAGGTTTAATATTTAATACAGTAGTTAAATGGAGTCGTGCTGTTTGTGGTTATAGTTTCCATTGACTAATAAGCAAGTTAGAGAGCACAATGCATTTTTCTTCAGCTGTTACATTAGCAGTAAGCTAAACACCACGTTAGTCATAAGAGCCTTAAACATTTTCAGAGAAATGGGCCCCAAAGCCAAGTCAAATATTGCACTGATTTGTGGTTCACTTGTTTTCCTTTTTATTACTGGAGGACAGTCTTTTTAGGGGCTTTAAGGACTGCTGCAAGGCGGATGGATGCACTGAAAGTAATTTCTTTGCATGTCAGGCCAACTTTCAAGCACCCCTTCCCGCAGTGCCTTGTGCATGGGCTCCTCCTCTGGCTGCCACTGCCCATCCCCAGGCAGCTCCTCTGGCCTCAGCCAGCACCACCCTCAGGGGGGTTTGCTGTGTGCCACTGATCTGGTCTGGCTTAGGAAAACCTGCAAGGAAAATGAGATGGGACATTCCTCACCCAACCAACACCACTATCTCAGAGATAGTGCCTTCTGTGCTTTACTCGCTTTTCTGCACAACAGAGGAGCAAGGCTCTGGAAGAGCAGGACTTGAGCAGCTGTGAGATATCTAAAAGTAATGACAAACATATGGAAGTTTGTCCTGTAAGGGCTCACCCACCTGTACAAATTTTGGGTCAGGTTACCTGGTGTCTCGCCAGTAGCTTCAAAAGAGCTTTATTTATTTACTCTAGCCAAGAATTTGGCGCTCTATTTTTTAATCTGCCCACATCTTTCACCTCCTCCTGTAGTGCTTGTTCTCCCGGGGCTTTTTTTTTTTTGCCATTAACACTCCCAGTTCTGGATGATTATTACATTAACAGGGATTCCAGCTGAGGGTGGGGCTCACTCCCAGCAAATTAGTCAGTGTGGCTCTCCACTCCTCCATGGCTTGGTTCCCACCAGTATTTGAGCAGGCTTGTACATTTTGCAACTGCTGCTGTGATTTACTGGAAAGAGACCCCTTATGTGTCATTAATAAGCTGAGGGGATGAGACAGAAATGACACCTGAATTACAGAAAGGAAACCAACATTCACTAACCTGATTCTGTATTTTACCAGTCCCAGGTGCTGCTTCTGCAAACCTTTCCTACTTGCTTCTATGAGCTGAGCTTTTGGGTACTACCTTGACTGCAGGAGACTCAAAAGACTCTAGATACAATCAGAAGGACATTCCAAGAACCAGATCCTTCAAAGAGTAGAGTACCTTCCCAGATGTGCTAACTGCCTATCTCTATGATTTTATTTGGGACCTATAAAGCACTCTAGACTCTGAATTCTTAGGAAAGGATTTGCCAGCACAAACAAATTAGTATTGGTATTTGGTCTTACAAATTCTTTACCACACTGAGACAGAGATGATTTGGAAAGGCCCACATCATCATGATTTGAGGATGCCCATCGATCCGTTTAGAGATGACGCCCCTAATTCCATACTTGAACCAAAGTCCACATATATGGAGACATAACTCACACTGCCTGCAATGGAATCATTCCTCATCCAACCTCTACTATAAGAATACATTCAAATTAACTTCCTGAACTAGATGGTCAAGCCAGGTTAGCTTCACAGATCCTAAGGTGGGAGAGAAAGTGATTTACTGACATTGAAGCTTCTGAGGTCACACATTATAATAGAAAGATAATTTACCAAAAAGGGAAATAAGATTGCTGGGTGGACTCAATGCTTAAAATGGACTTAGCATTGGTTTTGAACTTATTTAGAGGCATGACGAAGAAACACAGCTTTGTTTCCATTTATAAATGTCCAAAATGACAACCTGAATTTAGACAAGCGCCTGACTTGACCAGTGCCAGGCTGACCTAATTGGTAACAGAAGGACCATATACTTAGCTGCAATGTACAGACAGCATGGGCAGCTGCCAGGCAACCTGCCCCAACTGACCGTAGCACTGGGTGGACAAAGCCAAGATGGAGAAATGCCTTATTAAGTCCCTCTGGAGCTCATTTGGGGCATGATTCTTCCATATATACCTGTTCGTAACCAGTGATGTCCACAGACTCACATTAGGGTAGCATTTTGGATTTATTTTTCCCTGATATCAAAATATGAATAGCCCTACCTAGACTTCTCAAGAAGGAAAATAAGGAACTATGTTTGAGACTATTCCTGCAGGATCAAAAACACTTATCACAGATTGATGCAGTTGCCAAAAAGATTTCTAGTAAATTTCTTCTAGTTGGACATGCAAGTGGTATAATTCAGTAGCAGGAGCTGAAAGAGAAAAGGCAATGTGAGAAGCTACCAATATTTCTCTTTGAGAAATATTTACAGAGCAGCTTCAGTTGCTTCCCGGGATTTTGCCAGAAATTGAGGATTTTGTCAACTGTCCCAGGATGTTCCAAGGAAGCCAAGTGAGGCATGAGGGGTGAAGGCTGCTCTCCCCTAGACAAGCAGCATGGGATCAGTGCCTTCAGTGGCACATCCTCTTCCAGCTGCTCCCTGCTTGCTATCAGCACCTGTGATAACACAAGTGCTTCCGTGGCACCAAGCACAGCAGCAGCAGCAGCAGGGGTGACCAGCTCCTCTTCAGGCAGGCTCAGTTTCCCCAGGCTTGCTGGAGAGTTTCTCAAAGCTGTATGTAGTTAGTGACTTGTTTCTTAAGAATTCCCCTTACACGAAGCCATGAAAAATAGATTCAGCCAAGAGCTGAAATCATTACTGAGTATAAATTATTTTATCTTTCATTTTTACCTATTCACAGAGGGGAAATGCACCTTATGCACCATACAAATCCAACTTAAGCTCTGAGAATAAGGTCTAAGTAGGACTTAAGTAGTATAGAGGCCGTCAGGCTGACCCTCTACACTGGGGTTAATTTCATCCAAAAGCTTTTCCAAGAGATAAGGAAACAATCTTTCATGTACAAAGTGCTTGAGGAAACCAAGAAACAGTAAAAGAATCTGCCTGCTTTGAAAGCTTTGTATCTCACCTCAACACTCAATAGAGAGATGTGTTGTGTTGATGTACTGTAGATTATACCTTACCCAAACGGTGAAGTTAAAAGAAAACAGGATCCCTTGACACTGTCTTAGACAACCCATAATACAGCACTATCATTAAACGAAGTTTACAAAAAGCTTCTATTTACATGTCTGCAGAAAATAGACCAGGGCACAGGATGCTGACTGCAGTGTAAATGTTAACTGAGGCACTGCACGGCTGGCTCTGCACTGCGGAAAACCGAGGGCAAACAGAAGCAGGAGAAAATGGTCTTGCTGCCCAAAGCAGCCCTGCATCCCAGCAGCAGGCTGGTCTCAGTGGAAAACAACTCCACCAAGCTGCAGGAATGGAAGGCAAGAGCAGGATTAAAGGGAAGTTTCTGGCAATTTAAAAGATGGCTGTGAAAAGTAGCTCATTGCTGAAAGAAGAAGAGGCAGGATTAGATAGAAATCGGCCTCTTAGCTATGGGACTCCAGAAAAAGCCTCTAGAATTGGTGGTCAGAAGTTAAAGAGATGGCAAGGTACATCTGTACCTCGGGAAAGAAATATTATTTTCATGGAAAAATCTCCCTGTTGTAAACAACCAGGCCAACCACTGTATGCGTGAAAAAGTCTATGGTGTTCATGTTGGAAAGGTGGGGCTTCTCTATAGGCAAATGAATCCACATCTGTTTTGCTTCTGGAGATTGGGAAGGGAGAAGGAAAGCCCAGTTCTAAACTTTACATAGATAAAGAAGAAGAAAATACCTTTCAGCAGGAAATAGATTAGTTCAGATGTATATGAATTGATTTTAATTTCAGTATCAAAAAATGCAAAAGAAGAAAATAGAATAGTATTGGTGAGCAGAATATGACCAGCAAGGATCAAGACACCAAGTTTAGATTATTTACAGACTAAATTTATTTTGGGAAGTGCCATGTCCTTATTTTCTGTTCCTTCCAAAAACATTTTCCAAGAAGGCTGTGCACCTACTGTCAAGGTGAATGCTATTGGGACTTCACTGTTTGTAACCAACTGCTTTCACTCACACACTCAAATAACCCTAAACCAACCTCTATTCATGACTAATCTAGGGCTGAATTAAAAGGATTGCCCTTGAGAGAAACCTCTGCATCTCACAGCAATGGGCAGTGCCAGCCTGTGCTTCCCCCGCAGGCAGGATGGCCAGGCCACTCACAGCCACTGCAGCTCTTGCCTCCATGTCCCGTATGGAAGTCTGTAATGCCCAGGTTAGTACTAAACACAAGATTCATCATAATTTGACCCATTTTCAAGTTAAGACATCACAGTGAGAGGTGAAATTCAACTTCCTATTCTATTATGTAGCTATTAAGGTGCAGCCCTGCAAAGATCTGCTGCGAACAGCTTCCCTCAGAGGAGCACTTCCCTGCAAGGCCTTGGCATCCTAGACTGCTGTGTCACACATGCTCTAGTATCATGTGTAGCCACACATTGTCATTAACCACCCTTTAGTAGGTAATAGGGTGAAACATGTCAGTGAACCATAAACCCAGACTGATTTAGAAGATAAATTGTAATGGCCCAGAAGTAGCTGTTGCAGCCTTTCCTGTCAATACTTCACCTTTAAAAAAATTCCCTAAATACTTGCTAATACTACCAGATGTAATGGCTGTCAATAACATTTACTTTAAATAGTCCCCAAACACATTACATAACCTGCATTTAAAAAGTCCATCTCGCCAATATTTGAAGGAAGTGCAGCAGGCTACCCTGTCACCTCTGGTGAGCTCCTGGGAGCATTGCTGCTCTTTGCTTTTCCACATTAACCCTTCACTGCCTGACCCATCTCCTCCTGGAAGTTAAGGTGAGGATGAGAGAGGCAGAACTTTGGGTGCAGCTGCAAGATGTGTCAGGTTCAGTGGCAGAGCCTGTGTCTGTTCCTGCTCCCTCCTCTTCACACGAGAGCTGTTATCAAGCAGCACCATTTTGATGATGGAGGCTGCAGTGTGGGCACACTGATGGGAATGGGTCAGGAAATTGGGGTGGGAATGAATGGGAAGGAGCAGCCCAGTGGGCTAGAGACCTCTCATGGCAGTTTCTTGTGCCAGTAATGTTACATTTCTGCCTCTGCTAATGACAGCAGCAAACCTGCATGGAGGCTCTGCCCTTGCTTTGTCCCATCTCTGAGACCATGGTTTTGTGTTTTAAACACCAGCACCTCAGTGCTACCACACAGAAGTCCTATGTTGGCAGCTGGCTGATCTGAGC
Organism: Anthoscopus minutus; assembly: GCA_013399455.1. Taxonomy (NCBI): domain Eukaryota; kingdom Metazoa; phylum Chordata; class Aves; order Passeriformes; family Paridae; genus Anthoscopus; species Anthoscopus minutus. Next base: position 59,160 of record VWYI01026240.1, on the reverse strand, counting down.
ACAGATGCAACCCTGTGTGCATTACCACTGCTGAAGGCTGCTGTTGGTTAGCAGGGCAAATGAGTGGCACATACTGAGATTACACAAAATAGGGATCAGGATAATTACTGGATTGCTTCAAGAGGGAGGCAAGAGGAATCATTTGTCACATCACAAGCATTAACTGTCAGTGGTAATTACAGGTATTTATGTCTGCCACTTCTGGGATTAGCCAAGTAAGCATGGTATGATGAAGAAGGGCATTGCTGAGGGAAGTGGAATCATGTTCCTTGGGGCAACAGCAGAGCCATGGGATAATCACAAGTGTCTTTCAGGTGTCTGGCAAAGCAACACTTTGCAGTTCTGTATGTCAACAGCACTGAGCAGAAAATAACTTGGCTAAGACATCTTCAATTTTTAGATTTCAGTCAAGCAGGGTCAGTCCTCCACAGTCTCCAAGTAATGGGAGGATACTAGACCTTTGAAAAAAGTGGCCTATGCACAAATATTCTATGTTCAAAGGAAGTTATATGTCTAATCCTTCTGTTGGGAACCAAGACATAGACTTCTACAGTGTTTAAGGGCCTGGGACTAACATTGTCATTTAAAGGGTAAAGTCCTCTAAGTTTTTAGTGCAGCTGTTTCAAACTTATGCAGATGTGGTTCCAGATGTGGGAAGGCACAGCAGGAATAAAATCACACTCATGCCTGGATCTGCCAGCATAGAAAACAGAGGCAATTTTGATAGAAACATCGCCCTTTACCAGGGCCATTTCTAAAGAAATCAATAATCTAACTTAGAAGTCAGCATTTCCAAAACCTAGCAAGGAGCAGTGGCAATGGGACAAGTTAAAGAAGGATGTGGACGTGATTTATTGCATGCCAGAAGCAGGAGATAGCAAAGTATTTTGGGGAAAGGTGGGGAGAGGACAGGAGCTGCACCCCAGGGATGGGCACTCCTGGATGCCAGGTACTGGTCCCTGGCCTGAGTATTCAGCTGGGCTCTGGTGCACTCCTCAGCCCCAAGTGCAGGGGAAGAGTTTTCTGAGTTATTGACCCCCACACAGATGACTGGAGGTGAAGGTGTACACAACTAATTGTATTTACACATGTTTACAGATCAAGCCTTAAATGCACTCCTTGTCTCCAGACTACGTCAACTAAAAAAGACTCTTAGGGGTATTGTGATCCCTACACATATCCACTTGCAATGACAAAACTATAGATGGAGGCCCTGAGGGTGCAACTTCATTTGTGGCATTGTCTCTAGGTGACTCAAATGTCCAGAAATGGCTATACAGTCCTTGTAAAAAGGGAGATCAGAGCAAGAACAACCCTAAGAACTGTCATACCCAAAAAATAATTCAACAATAAAGATTTTTTTGATGCCACAAGTAAATGCTGTATTTTCTATTTCATCTTCCTAACATCCTTTTGGTAAAAGCAGGGGATGCATATTGTCCCATCTCTGTAGTAAATGCCCCAAACCAGCGGTAGTTCTACAATAAAGACCAAGCATACTGAGGTACCATCACAAGGCTGTTATTGTTTTGGAAGATCTTTTCAACTCATGTTTTTGAAATAGGAATATTTCAAACTGTATTTTAAGAGTCAGGTCTTCTTGGCAAAGCATAGATTGTAGGCAGAGGTGCTGTCTTTCATTTCACTGTCTGATGCAATCTAAAAGGCTTTAGAACAAACAGGGATCTTGGTGAAATGGCAGAAGAACCTTCCATGGAAGAGAATAGTACAAGACTGTTCATTTGCACTGCATCTGTAGGAATATGAAGAAACTGTATCTGTTCTGGTGTAGGCAGTGGTTTGAAAAGCTCACTAATTGTAAGCTTGCTGTATAACAAAGGTAGTACTAAGAAAGCTTAGATGAAAATTCCTCCCTAATCTAGATCTGAACATTCTCTATTACTTTAATGAGCTAATTAATCATATCCTGAGACTTCTCTTTTCTCTTATAAATCTTGAAAATTATGAATATAATGTGAATCATTCATTTGGAAATTTATTGTCTGAACCAGCATTTCAATGCCTTCTAGTATCAAGGCACTGCTGGAAATAAAGACACACTTCTGAAAGAGTTAAATAAAGCAGGGTCAATTATCACTGGAATGCTAACCAGAACTCTCTAGGGCAAGATAAATCAATAGTAAATACCATCTTACTAGGAAAGTGTGTGTCATTCTCAGTTCAGTGTACTGGAGAGCACATTGCCCTGCTAAAGTAAGTAAGAATTGTAATAATAATAATTGTAATAATCTTGGCTTGTAGTAGAAATAGCAGTAGGTGAAGTTTCCTCCATGAAGCCAAGAAGTGATGCAATGGCAGCTTGTATGGCTATAATTGTATATTTTGCTAGAATCAAAAATAAAGGTTTTAATGTATTATTAAATTCTTTGCTTGGAGGCAGGCATCCACACACCTACAATTATTTTAATTGCATGTTCCAGATTTTTTGTTTTTCAGAATTTTATGACAGAAGCTGAAGTTAAAATTAATACCTCTCAATATACTTTCCTGAGTTTCAGTAATAAGTTCTTCTCTTTGGGTAATGAAGTGGTTTATTCAGTGTGTTATATTTTTAGTTTTATGGAAAGGTTTTGGAAAAAATTGTGCCAAACCAAATACGAGTAGTTACCAGTATTCAAACTACCGTAAATTAAATGAGTATGGAAAGCAGAAAAGAAAAACTTTGGAAGCTGAAGACATCATTACAATTCAGGAAGAGGTGACAGAGGATTCACATGTTGCAGCTTCTGGAGTCCTTCTGGAATTGTATCTCTGAAGACAGGGAAGAAGCAGGCTCTGGTGGCCAAACTGCAAGTAGGGGATTGGCTCTGGGCACTTGGTACCTGCTCATGGCAGGCCAAGATCTGGGTTTGCAGCATGCTCCTGCTCTGCACTGGGGTTTCACATGCACTCTTAGCAGGATGTAGCTTAGCTCACTGTCACAAGAGAGTGGTCATGGGAAGGACAAAATCCTTCTCTCTGCACACTCCCTGTGCTTAACATGGAGCATCTGACATGCTACACACATCCCACCTGAACTCCTGGGAAGGTCTGGTGAAGCATTTTACTACCACTTAGGCTTTTTTCCTGATTCTGCTGCTGAATTCAATGATCTGGAGAATACCAGGCTGCCCTCCCTTCCCAAAATCTCCTGCTGGATCCCTCAGATTGACATTTTCCCAGGCCTCACTGACAGACATCTTTCATCTCATCTGCATCAGCAGATCACAAGAGCTATCAGGATCTGTTTCATTTCACTGACACCAGTGGTATTTCTCCTGATTTATAGCAAACTAAGTGGAATGGGAATTGGGGCTGAGCTCTGGGGGGTGTCACACACATTGCCATTTGCCACCTCTTCCCACTGGGCCAGGAGGCTGGATAGCAAGTGCTCATATTCTCATGGCAAGGGCATCTCCTCTTAGGAAAAATATTCATATATACCCAAATCTTGACTTTCATTAAGCTTAATGCATTTGCAGCCAATTGCATTTGATAGAAAGCCTTTCCCAGGTAGTATTTAAGCTCATCAAGAATACTAATCAATGGCTGGTAGTTAAATGCATTTTTAAGTTTTTATGTGCATTGTCCTTGTGCCATGTGATGTGATGTCTTTATAACAAGATAGTTAGGGAAAATCACAAAGATTAATAAAAATACAAGGAGAATTGGACACAAGGGGTTCCATTAAATAGAGCAGGGTTACAGACAAATGAGGCTCTGCGGTATTCTGAGCTGTAAGATTTAAGTGTGGTTTTGCTATACTCTATTGTTTGTTGGCCTTTTTCTTAGTTCTTTCTTTTACAGCTGAATTGAGCTCATGCAAAATAGGCTGGTCCCAGGGCAAACCTAGAGTTGGGAGGAGAAAAAAGCTTATGTTCCCAAACTGTTGTATGTCTATCCTCCCTCCTGGAAACAATATGAAACCAGGACTTAAAATAAAAAGACAAAAATTCTAGGGCAGTCATCCCCTTTGACTGCTTTTATCCAAAGACAGAGTTTCAAGCTGAAAAATTCCATTGATCTATCAATATGTTGCTTAGAGAAGAGTAAGAGAGGAGACTGCATTTATTTCAGGAAGATAAGCTCTATTTAAAAACAAAGCAGTCAGCTCAAGGCTGAGCTCCACACAGTGACCCTGCCCATTACAGGATGTAAAAGCTCAGCAATAAACTGCACCCCAGACACCCTTCAGCATGAGGAGCAGGAATCCCTGGTTGATGGAGCATTTCTGGGGCAAGTGACCACATCTCCCTGTACCTCAGTTTCCCAAAGTGAAATGAGGAATCATTTTCTACCCTTTTGTCTGTGTTCAAAATGCTACAACCTGTTACACCTCCTGCCACATGTTATACACAGTACTTAATAAATACGAGGCCAGAACTAGTTCTGGAGCCTGTAAATAGCAGTGTAAATATGATACTAATAGCTTTTCACAAGAAACCAAGCAATAAGGACATCTAGGAGTGACTTCTGCCTTGGTTTGGGGTGATTTAAGAATTAACTCTTTCAGCATGATAATAACCTAGATGGGTTTATAGTTTCCTATTTTTCACAGAAAATCCTCTACATTATTTCTTTGTTTTAGTGAAGCCTTAGCTAGTCTGTGCTAGCTCTGCTGACCTGAGAACAAGCTTCAGCAGTCTTTAAGGAACCCAATATTAACATGAAAGTCTGTAATCACATCTTCCCAGCTGTTAGAGCCCACAGTGTCACTGGGAGTTTGCATGGCTAAAACAGAATTTGCTGTATAATCCATGTGCCGTGCTGTTCATGCATGGTAATTATGTACAGCAAAATCCATAAGAAGGGAAGCAGCTACATATAGTCTGCTTTCAAGTATGAAGGGAAGGACTTTGCTATCCAAAGAAATCAGCTAAAAGGAAAATTTTTCCATACTTTTTTCATGATTAACAACCACTAAATCATCAGTGGCCGCAAATTTCACAAGGCACTTTCTATTTCAGATGGTCAACTATTAACCTCTTGAAGCCAGCAGATACAAAGTTCTGAGTTACAGCTGTTGTCTTTAGAAAGCAAATCTTTTACTGTATTCATAATGCAACTTACAGGCCCACATGCTGGGAAGAAGATGCTGTAGAGATGCCAGAGCACAGAATGACCTCAATTTCTGACTACCAGCATCCTGCCACTACTGCACATCCACTCCTGTGTAATCTGTGGCTCACAGAAGATCCTGTTTCCATGCAGAGAGAGGTATAGGACCAGTTTTCCAATTTGACATAGCTTATGAAATAGTTCATGGAAAATTTAGACAAAACAAAACGATCACTGTTATATTTCCTACTCTCTCACCTCTGCCTTTTTAGTATCTCATGGAACTTGTAATTTGGGTGCCTAATTTAATTCTGTGGTCAGCATCTCTTACAATGTATTGCTTCTGAGACATCGAAAGCTGTGAAAAAAAGTCTGGTCATAGTAGAGGCAACCTGAGCACAGCCCCAAAATGCAGTAGATATTCCTATGTATATAATAATTAAGTGAAGCAGACTTTCCACTGAGCCCTGGGAGTAGGNAAACCACTCTCAAAACCCCACCCAAAACCCAATTCAGGTTTCAAAGGAGTCACAAGTGTCACAAGTATTTTTCATATCACTACCTTGTTGCAATAAATCACAATCTAGCTGAACATCAGAAAAAATAATTCAGGCAGCAAAGCTGGGAGCAGCTCTGCAACTAACAACTATGACTAAATGCAGGCCTGCTATATGGAAAAATCAGACAGTCTTAGCACCTGCTTTACTTTTAGGCCTCATAAGGACTCAATATCTCAGTTGCCTTTACTTCCCTATTTCCAAGCCCTGCCTTGCTCCCCAAAGCCACAATTCCCCACCTAAACACTCCTGTCTTTGGAGTGTAAAGAGGCAAGGAAAAGAAACAGCCTTCAGCAGAGAAATGGAGCATTCAGCAGGCGACAGCCCCGTGCCTGTGCTTTTGAGGCTGCTCCTGGGACTCTGGCATTGCCCAACAGGAATATTTCTGCTTTGTTTAACACAGTGAAAAAACATCAGTCGACACTGTAATGTTAAGAGTGGTGGATGCAAGTATGACCAATAAACAAACAAGTCTTTGTTTTAATAGTGGGGAGTGACTTATCGTAGTTAATTATAGGAATTTACAGCTATTTATGTGAACTCAAGAAAGCAGAAAACATTCATTTGTTGGTAGTGTAACTGCTGGGTGGAGGCAGCCCAGATGCATGGAGATGAATGCTAGACTGTATCTTGTTTGCCTTGTTATGCACAACTTTACTATGTAAATTTGAACTTCAGTGACTAGCTACTTGGCACATTAGAATGTATAATTACAGACACACAAAAAACCCATGGAAAGTGACATTTAAACATTGTTTCTTTGTCACATATCAGTTAAATATAGAAAAAAACCCGTATTTACTTTAATCCACAGTAGACACTTGGTCTCGCACCTGCTGCTCACATGCAAAATATGTCATTATCACTCAGTGTCCATCCTCTCACACAGAGAAAACAAAGTCACTTTGGTTCAGTTTTGTCTCACTTCAAGCCTCAGAGGAGCTGCACTTATACTGGAATGTTAAGCAGAAAACAAAACCAAAATAGCGCGGCATCAACCGCAGTTCATTTGCAGGGGAAAAAAAGAGGCTGCTCTTGTGCACTTTCAATAATTATCCCAAACCAATTATGATATGATGGAATGAACTCTGGAATCAACATTTCTCCCACTTTTCAAAGACAGAGCAGTGCTACTGATACACCACTGTCACCATCAGCAGCCACGCTGCTGCTGTAGAGAGGGCTTGGCCAGCAGGGCCAGGGGCTGCGTGCTCCCCTGCACACTGCTGCTGATAAGGCTGCTAATGCCCCACATATTTCTTCTGGACAGGAATCATTGTGAACAATTATTTAAAATACATAAACCACTAGTTTCTAAGGAAACACCAGGTCTTATGCTAGGAAGGACCTAAAAGCATTCCTGGCTCTGTAAGGACAAGTTTCAGCAAGCATTCTAATATCCTTAGATATATAAATAATTCCCCGGTAGTGCAGTGGCTACCTGCACCAGGACCTGTCAATGCATTTATCCAGACCTCCTGGAAGAAGTGAAATTTATTATTTTGCAGAGGGAAGACCAAAGCAAAGAGGCATTAGGGACAGAATGGACTGTCCGAAGCAGCACAAGAGCAGACTCCCCAAGCTGACAGTGACCTAACCTCATCCTCTGTGCCAACACACAGCTGTGACAGCTCATGCTCACAGACACGAGCCTGGCTGGGTTCAAGTTGGGCTCTTTATGAAATCAGGCTCTCATCAGGGCTTGACTGCAGAGGAGCAGTGCAAGAGACAGCTCCATCCCCAGTCTGGGCACAGACATGACTCTTGTGACTTGCCCAGGATTACACCAGGGATCCTGTGCAAGGAAAAGAGGTGAACCAGAATTTTCAGGGAATTTCAGGGAATTTTCTTCCCACAAAAACAGCATTCATATTTGACAAGATCTGGCAAATTTTCCTTTCTTCTAAGTAAGGCCAAGGGGTGCAGGGATGCAGGATGTTGCAACCTGGATGCTTCAATCTCATGTAATTTTGATTAAAAAAACTCAAATAACCCTCATCACAAGCCCATGTTTCTCCCAGCAAATAACAAACTCATCTCAATATCTCATTTACTTCTCGAGAATGCTTCCAAACCATGCCTTGCTCACCAGTACCTGCAATTACACAACTGCATAAGAACAAGTTTTACATGTAATCCTCACAGAACATGGGATATGTCTATAAATTTCTCAGGTTCTTTACACAGGATGCAGCCATCTTTGGAGTGGAACAGGCAAACTGTGCAATTTCTGCAAAGCAGCACCATTGAGAAAGAAACCCCTGTGTTTAGTCAAAGCTACAGTAGGGGATTTAGAGAGCACTGAGGACTCCCACAAGCCAACCAACTTCCCATGGCTGCCCATACATTTTTCTTATCCTTTTCTTTTTAAAAAAAGAAAGACACAAAGCTAATTTTTTCCTAATCCATTCTTGCTTAATGGTATCCAGTCTTGATTTCTTGCTAAAATCCTTTCATCTGTTTATACATTATACCTTCAGCCTGCACATTATGCTAGGAAAAGTGAGCAGCATCTTCTGGGCCACGTTCCCACAATTCTGATCCACTATTTGTTTTGCAGATCTAATGATTATTTGTAGTTAAGAGATCAATGGAAGCTCTAAACATATTCCTGTGACATCCGGCGTGCAGCTTGCATTCAGTCACAAATGAAAATAACCGTGCTGTGTGTGGGTGTCTGAGCATGCAATGCAACACCCAAAGCACAACAGGCCTGAGGAGATACCACAGAGAATATCAATTCAGGCTCAAAATGTCATATGGCATCATTACACTACACCTAACAAAAATAAGGGAGCAGAATGGAAAGGTTGCAAAACTGCCTGTAAACAGCACAGCCAGGTGGGACGTTAATGCAGCCTCCTGAAATGGCAAGTGGAGCAAACTGTGTAACCCTCAATTAATGTGTCTAAATCCAGGCTCTTCCCCCAAAGAAAGTATCATTCAGCTGTAGAGGAAGAAGAGAGGAAAGTGAAGGGAGGGCAGATGGAGAAATTATATATTTTCTTACAGATTTTATAGTTGGACATATAAAACACCAAAGACATCTGTGAAGCCTGCTTCATTCTGCAGCAGTAGTATTTGTCATACAGGGTGCTTAAACCTATGTGCTGTTTTTGATTTCTCCACATGCTTAGTTGTCCATCCATTAATTTGTTTCAAGCCATTCCTACACATGTCTGCTTTAACAAACTTTTACAAAACTGCACTATTTCTCAGGTCACACTTCAATTTGTACAGAAAAAGATACCCTTATCTGATATTTTTAGATCTTTTCTTAATAAAATAATTCTTATTCCAAAAGGCTTTCTACTGATCTGGTTATGTTTTTGTTTTCTCTGTTTCTTTCCCAGGGCAAAAATTCTAATTCATCCTGTTGCTACTGAGCTCCTCTTTAGCAAATGCCAAACAATCAGAAATACAGTGGCTACTGGCTATACTTCAGAACCCTGGAGTGTAGTCCCAGCATGGAGGATGCACATACACATTAGAAAGAGCTGGATGCATTATACATTTGTCTGACTTGAGTATTCACAGCTGAGGAAGTCAGGTTGGTAATTTGTACAGATTTTGTGAACTCTGACAGATCCTCACCCACATTTGTCATCTTAGTCATTTTATTCCAGCTATAAAAGCAACTTTATGCTCATTCCTTACCTGCTCACTGGGAGGCAGGAGACTAATTTATTAGGGAAAGAAGTAGGCATTAATCAAATTATTCACATGACAGAGACTGGGAAGTGTTTATCTGGTATTTCATATGCTGGCCTATATCCATGTTTCAACTAAAATATATCCAGTGCTCAAATGCAAGCGCAGCCTGACCTCCAAGCCTAAAGGTAAAGCACAAAAAAGCTTCACCTTCCTTTACCTCTCAGCACTGGCCAAAAGGGTGCCTACATGCAGCTCTAATGGGTCAGACTGGTTAAAGACTCTGGGCAGATGCTGCTGTCACCTCCCTTATTGCCTACTGCTCCATGCTGCCCTCAGCACATGGGCTGTAAGCACACACAGACGAGACATTTTCCCCATTTTTCTGCCTGCCTACCCTTCTGCAGAGTGCAGGGGCTCGAGTGAAGCTCTGCAGGCCAAAAAGATTGGGCTGCCCTGGCACTTCCAACTTTTCCACAGCCGAAGTTCAGTGTTTTTCCTGCACAGAACAACTTGCCAGAATCACAGGTCACCTTCCACATCTCCTTGACAGGCATGCACAGGTCAGAAACTTCCCTTCTGTGAAGAGGCTGTTTGAGTTGCTTGTTTTTACAGTGTTACCCTGCCTGTGTCAGTGTAGGACTTCTCAAGAGGTGAAAACACCTGTTTAATTCACCCCAGCACCTGGTTGTGATTATTTTTCTCTCTAATGCTGTAACTTTTTTTTTCTCAATGTTGTCTCAATGGGACATGTCCTGCTCATTTTCTTATTGTGTCCAGATTGCTTCTCTCCCTAAAAAGGAGCACTTCATGATTTCTGACAATGAGTCAGAAGCAACTAAAGTACTCGACAGTTTGCCTTTGAACAGTGAGGATGGGAATTGACTGGGGCTAAGAGAAGCTCTCAGACTATCATTTGCTAAGACAAAGTCATCTACATCTCCTTATAGTGTTTTGGTGTTTTCAGACATGTAACCAGTGAGCATGTATCGATTACCATTTCTTGAATGTGGCAGAGAGAATTTCCCTGCTGAGTGGCTAAATGATGTGTATGTTGAAACATTTAATTGAATGTAAGTATGTTATTGGTAATTTTATTTAGGGTTCCCACATGAGACAAATCACAGCCATTACTGAGAAGTCCAGCTTCTGGAAAGGGGCCCAAAACCTATATCTGAAGTTAAAGGCACTGGAAAAATACAGGGTGAGAAGGTGGAAGGAAAATTTAATTGCTCAAGTATTGCAGGGACATAAGACACGGATTTTTTTTATATTACATATGCTACTTAAAAATTGTGTGCCTAGACTCCTTTCCAAATACAGACAGAAAGCTGTTTTAGTTAACTGTATGAAGATGGAATGAACTGCCAAATGAAGACAAAGATAAAGGACAAATCAGAATAAACCTCTTAATCTCTTAACAATGACTCTACTCTCTAGCCTGAGTCAACCCTGAGATATTCCTTACTCTACTTTCCCCTGCAAAGTATTGCAGAAGAATAGCAAAACAGGTACAGAGCCACAGGGGTAGGAATTAGGTAACTGATGTATGCAGGTATGGTCTGTAATACAGCAGTTTGGGTGTTTTGCTAGTACATATACAGCAGTATAAAACATGAATATTTATGCAACAACAGTTCCTAATTTTGCAAAGGTCTCTGAGAGTGTGAAAAAAACTACAACAAGCTTGTGAGAAGACAGTAAAATCTAGAAGACAAGAAATACAATCCATCCTTCACTCAGCATGCAAATGATGTCCTCCTTGATGTTAACAAAAATTGCACACCTTCATTTACAAGTGAGTGTAGTTTGAAATGACTACAAATCAATATTTGGGCTGAAAATATTCAAACAAATACAGAAGTTATTAATTTGAATTCTGATTCAGCTGACAACCACTGAATTTTCAGTTGTTGAAATGCCACGTTCAACATGCAAGAGAGAGGAGAGATTCATGTTGTGAAACTACATTTATGACCAAAGCAAATCCTCTGACTGCTTACCAGTGGAGTAAAGCAGCGTGCAGGGCTCTCCAACTTCCCTCCGTGCAGAGTAATATCACATGACAGAACCTCTACTGCACGAAATGGCAAGCTGGGAAAAATAGATAAGGAAAGCATTGGTATTGAAATACACAAAGAACAGCAGATACTCTTTATTGTGTAACGCATTAAATTATAGTGGATGGTGTAGTAAGTAATTCGTCAGCGTCGCTCAAGTGTAAAAAAAGCACTTAAAGGAAAAAGTTTGCAAAATTCATGAAACCTTTCTTCCTCAGTTTCTGAATCCCCCCTTTTGAAATATCCTCAGGGTACAGATGGGAACATGCAGATTTTTAAACTGGAGTATGTGGATTTCACGAGCTCAGTAAAATCACACAGCATGCTACGGAATCCGACAGAAAAATGGCAGGAAACAAAGATAAGATTCAAACTGACACTGAAGGCAGAGCTGAATTTTTTTCCTCAGTCTAACAAAGAAGTCCCTTTGCTATCTGGAGAGAGGAATGGCACCTGGATTCATGTTTCTGCACCGGCTCTCTTGTGCTGAGTGCAAGCTTGTTCATACCAATGTGGTGCATGACCCACCTTCACAGAGGCCTCAGAAAACTGCCTGCATTGGACATCTGCAAGTTCTGTCAAACAGCCTTTCTGAAATACCAGTGGGTGAAACTTATTAACACCAGATATGGGTAGATAGCCTTTCCTGTTCCTTTACTGGATGGCAGATGTCCATACCTGATATCCTCAAAAAACAAAGAAATTCTCCATAACAATATAAATCATAATGAATGGCTTAATTGCCCAAGATCACTACGCACAAAGAAATTCACTTTTTATTTCCCATAAACTACATGTATCATGGTTTCCAAACTACTGCCAGTCCAATAGATGATTCACCTTTTCATTCACCTTCACAGTAGGAGATAATACATCCCAGGAGGGTTGTTTTGTACTTCAATGCAGGCATGTCCATTTAGTAAGGGCATATCAACAAGTATTTTCGGCTTGCAGATAATGATCTCTACAATTTAATTCTAAAACTTTTACCACACTGTGTGAAGTGATAACACAATCTCAGCTTGCCTGCACTTGCCAAAGTCTTAGCAACCAACCCCACTGAAAGCCCAGCTCTTGTACCTTTCCTTCTCAACTTGAAGAAAGAAACTTTATTAGCAACCTTTCCTAAGCACCTTATTTCAATAAGCTACCGAAGCCTGAGCCCTTACACGTGACAACTTGGCATACAGGCCTTAAACAAAGAATCAGATGCTCAGGAACAGGACCTGCTAAGTCTCCACAAATCTTTGCATTTAGTCCTTACACATCTCAGCAGAGATTTCCACGCTTTGCCCTATGAGCTTCAGAAATGTGGTCAGCACCTGCTGGCATTCACAGCCTGCTCAGGATGAGGGGCCATTAGCCATGCCCCAAGTAGGAGCTGGTTTTGAAAGTGTTCAGCCCCTGTAAACAGCTTCATGTAACTGGCCCTGAATAACCAGCCAGAAGGAGCTGCCTTGTCACCCAACATGTGCTGGGTGTGTTCAGACACAGCAGCAGACTTCTGCCAAAATCCCTGGCTCGGTGCGACTGCAGCACAGCTGAGAGCTGTCGGGTCCCTCGCATCTGACTACCCAACGCCTCAGCCATTTTGAAAACTTGGATGTTTGAACATTAATTTTGTATTGAAAGAACAGCCAATATTTAATACATCATCCACCAGCTGACTGGTGGCCCACTGCCACCATTTGGGTTCTGCTGTGGTGGGGAGAGGTCTGGGCTGACTGGGAGGCCTCTGGCACAGGGTGGGCAGCTGGGAAGGAAGGAGCTCCTGAGCCTGAAGGGAGTGAGATCCCAGAGGCACATCAGCACTCCTGAAGTACGTGCTGTGATCTTCTGATGACGTTGGGGAGTTTAGTCCAACTTAAAACAACAGTAGAGCTGACTCCAGAAAGTCTGTGAGCTCCTGATCCTGCTCTCCACACACTTCACTGAGTCAAGCTCAGAGTCCCCAGGTATGTAAGCTGAGGAAGCCCACAACCAGTTTTTACCTGCCTGGCCAGTGTCAGACTTTAGCTTTCACTGATCTGGACAGTAATACACAGACACTACTTCCACATGAATGAACTATTCTTGAATAATTTCACCAAATATTTTAAGACACAAATTGCTTGCTTTGAAATGCTTACCTTTACCTATCCTCCTTTTATCTCACAAGCCAGGAAGAGGAATGCTGCCAAGGCAGGAATCTGTTTGGCTGGGGATGAGCTCCTTGATAGGCTCCTTATAACATTTCAGTGCACCGCAGGCCTCTTGCTAATCACTGAGGTGAACGAGCTTGAGTGGCTGCCTGGAGTGAGCTTTAGGAGGACTTGAACCCTCCAGAGGACAAAATTATGAAAGAACACGGGCACCTAGGGCCAAATCACTTCAGCACGAGGGAGAAACATTTTATTTTGTTTCAGTGGGTTTCTTTTGAAGTTATAACCTCTCAAAAGTGGAAGCTAAAAGCCGTTTCTTTCATGTTTTTTTTGTATTTCTCCCCATATCATTATGTCTAATAACTACCTTTATGTCTCCTTTAACTGTCCTGGATGCATTTGATTTCCACACATGGATTCTTTTTCTGAACTTAGTATCAGATTTTTTTTCCCTTGTCCAACTCACAAATTACTCTTTTCTTACTCACAACTGCTAATGAATTTCTTTTCTTCTCAGATTTAACATAGCCTGGCTACTCTCCTGCACAACAATAAACCTCTTCCCTTGAATCCCATTTGGAATCTGGATTCCTAATCTAACATACAATTCTCATTGTTACAACTGTTTGCATATTTTTCATGCCATGTTTATTACCATAGCTCTGACAAAATTAATATTAATCTCAAGAACATAGGTTTACTTTCAAATTGCCACCCATTTGCCTGAGTTTGTGCATCCTTCTTGTGAACAGCCAAGAGACCAAAGCTGCTGGGACGCAACATGACTACGTCTGCTGAGAACAAACCCTGAGGATGCAAAGGTACCACATTCCCAGCTGGTGACATGGGTCTCCAGCCCAAATTAAACCTGCTCACATTGTTAGTTGGGAAATCTCTGGGTATCTGCTTTTGAGTAGGCCATAGGAAGATAGAAAGGTAGAAAATTTTAATTAAGTAGCTTGTGCTGCCACAGCCAATCAGGATGTTATTGTTGTTGTTTTGATGTTAGTAGGACCATTCCCAGATTCTCACCATCCTTCTCACTACAGAAGAAAAAGGAATGCAACTCCTTTGAAATAAACAGATAGCAGAAATTGCAGATTCCTCTGGTGATCCTCAGCTGCCTGTGAAGACAGACTGTCCAACACTACACAAGAAAGCAGCAAGTAAAGATCAAACTGGATCAAACTTGCAGCTGTATCATCAGTGGCTGTCTCAGCCCTAAGTCTGGTTCAGAGCCTGGAAGACTGAGATAGGTTCAATAGATGATATCCTAAGCATCCAGTGACAGGAACAGTCATTCCTTTTGCTATTTTGCACTATTATGCTCTGCATTTATTGTCTGAATCAGGAAAAACTTCAGATTTATATGTTTGGATTAGGGTTTGTTTTCTTTTCTGAAAAAAAAAAGCCTAACAATAAATGGGAAAAAAAGACCCTTTGGTCTTATTTTCCTTTATTCTCTAACCTCTTTGTTTCTGCCTACATTTGGCATGCATGCAACAAGGACAGGTTCCCAAAGGAACAAAATTTTCCTTTATTTATAGGTGGGTTAGTGGAGATGGAGTTGGAATCAGGCTCCAAATAGGTTGTTTAGAGTTTTTCCCTCTGCTTTATTATGCCCACACTACAAGCAAGTTTGGCATGTGCATCTGAGTCCCTACTACAAACACACCAGAGCAGAGGGATGTGCTGGCTGCAGCACTGTGCTTCACACACGTGTAAATGAGAGTGGTACATGGGGTTACAGAAGAAAGAACTCATAAATATGCTGTAGCCTAGTGGTTGGAAGATGCAATTAGATGTCTGCTTTGAACATAAAGTATTATCCATTTTGTTTGCAGAGCCTGCCATATGTTTCCCTAGAGAAAACAAGACACTAGAGGAAAGCCTTAAAACTTTTCACACTTTCACAGATGCCCAAACCCCCATTATTTTACTCAGCCTGAGCTGCTGCTCACAGCCTTTCTTAATAGGTGTTGTCATCCACTCTGGGCCCTCTCAACATTTAGTCACCTGAGAAAGCCCAGTCTTACAGCAGATGACAGACAGTGCAAACAGCCAAGCCTGCTAGGAGGAATTTTACCAGAAATTGCTGTTGTTTTCACTGTGTGGACTGAGTCACATTACAGACTTTTCAATCAGATTTCCAATCAGATTTCAAATAAACTGGAATTCATGGCAGCCTACGTCAAGAGCTTTCATTCTTCCTGTTCAAAAGACATGGCTGATTTACCAGCAACTAGACTGCAGTCCCTTCACATGCAAGCACTTGTTCAACAGCTCTCCAATTAGGAAGGAGTCTGGTCCCATTAAGATTAATCACACAAACCCTTACCCTATTAATTTGAGTTCAAAACTTGACCCTGAGTCTGTATCTCATATAGCTGTTGCCCAATATCTTAAATCTTCCACTTAGGGTCTAGAATTTTGTTTAAAATAACTTTTGCTCAATGGATAGAAAAGGCTAAAATCTGATGTACAAAGGCATCTGATTACAAAGCCATTGATATGTCAGGCTTCCAAGGATAAGTATTTAACAAAAGTTGGAGCTGAACCTGGGAAACTGTATGGAAATCCCCTTTGGTCTAAGTACACACATGATAGCTTCTCCTTTTTTACCTACAACAGCAATATGCAAACTCATAAACAATAATTTCCAAGGCCATCAGAAAAGGAATTATCAAAACTGTGTAAGACTCAGACAAGTATCTGGAATCCTACATGGCTTTTATGCAAATTTCCCAAACAATTTCAAATGCTTATGAGATTCATAACACACTTCAACCTCAGAAACACCTCTGATTTCCTTTTTGCAGTAAGTATTTAATTTAGTGGAAGTTAAGAGAGATTCAAACATTATTTCTAGATACAGACATTTTAATGCATTAAAAAACAGTAATAAAAAAAATAAACTTAAAAAGAAATTGTAATTAAGATAGTTCCTAAGGTCTTTTTATTACCATATCTCTACCTGGCCAAATCTCACTTGACATCTGTCCACTTAATATCCTTTTGAACAAAAGATATTCTTATTCTAGAACATTCAGAGACAGCTACTGCATTTTAATTTCACATCTTGCCTTAATAAGAAATTAACTTGAAAGCATAGATAACCCTTTGTTAAATACAGGCTGTTCTGGGCCTTCAATCTTTATTTCCAATGGAATATTGTAGAGCTAGCTTTGCACTGTATCTATAAGCAAACATTAAAACGTAGGAACAAATTCAGGAGAAGTGTTTTATTCTGGTGAACACCAACATGATCAGCACTTACTCATACTCTCTGAAACAAAGCCCAACAAAAAAGGCCCTGGATCAGGCTCACAAATATTTGCAGTAAGACAATTTGAACCCTCCCAATGGATGGGAAATGTGCCAAGGTGTACTGCTAAAATTATTCTCTCTGCAATGTGAAGAGTGGCCCCTTTCTGTACCTGGGGACCTACATATGTTCACATGCTCAGCAGATTCCCCCACAGCTCCACAGCTGTGATCAGCTCTCCTCTTAGATGTGGAAATCATCAATCAAAGGCAGTAAGTGTTATGCCACATGACTTGGCACACCTCCAGTTCGTGGCTTAGACACTCTTGTGCAGCTCTTGAGGTGACCACATGAGCAAGACTCTGCTCCTTCTACTGCCAAGACCCCATGGAAGGACAGAGGCACGAAGTCACCATCAGAGCCTACCTCAGTCTCCACCTAAATGTGAAAATAAGTGACAAAAGCAAGTTCTAAAGACACTGTTCACTTGCTGCTTGCTGCAGCTCTGATGGGCTGCAGTCAGGCTATGGCTGAGGGCTCCTGAAATGCCCTTCTCACAGCCCAGCTGTGCCTATTCATCATCATCTGCTTCATGGGTATTTGAATCCCACGGGCGGGGGGACCTAGACTTTCGTGAGTACTAGGAATGTTATGTAAAGAGAAATCTCACTGTTCCCACTGTGAAATTTTGCCTCAGGCAACTTATGAATGTTCCAGGGAAGATATTCACCATTTTCAGCAAAACAGCTGACAGATCCATCTGCTGCTCTTGGTGATATTGGGTGCAATTTTCAAGTGTCTCAGTAACATACACTCCTACAGTCCCATTGAAAAGCCAAATTACTCCTGCATAACAATTGCAAGCGAGGGGAGACAATAAACTTTTGCTCTACATTTTTGAATAATTTTAAGGGTAACTTGCTTTTGAAATATTTCAACACTGATGACTGTGAAGTTTGGAGGAAGTGGTTTTATACAGTTACAATGGCTTTCCTAATACATTTTGATGCTCAAGAGGGAAATTTCCAGTTCTTTATGTCTAATTCTTTTATTTTAGAAAACGTATCTTTATTTTATCCAGAAAAAATATCCATAGAATTTTAGTCACCTTAAAATTATAATGGAAATCTTGTTATCTCACACTTTTTAAACAGCAAAAATGTAGATTTACATTCTTGATAGCCAGGTGGATAATATTTTCACTTGGTTGTTTTGAATGCAAAATTCTTTTGATATTAAAAAATGAAACATTTCAATTTCAAATTTATTTTCACTGTATGAAAACCAGGTTTGAAGATGAAGTGCTTAATTTGAGTATAAATTACATGGTTTAGCTGACTTAATATATATTACTTAAGATTTTGATTAGCCAAATAAGCAAATTCTTCTTGCTTTGAAACCTTTTCACCCTAATTTTTCAGCAGGGAATTAAAAGTGAGTCATTCACACAGACGTCACCACAAATTTATGGGTCAGGGAATTCTGAGTTTGCTTTGCCACAAATGTGTGAGACAGGACTTGAATGCTGCTTTATGGAAAAGCTCACTGTAAATTTACCTGCAACAGAGCTGCACAGGCACCTACAAGAGTCACAGGCACACTCGTGCCCATGGGCTCAGCTGCCAGCAACCTCAGCTGCCAAACATCCTGTGGATGTGGCATCAGGGACACAGCTTATATTTAACTCACTGGGGAACACATCACCCTGTCTTCAAGGCTGGCAGCCTGTCTCTATGCCTTGTGTCAGGTTAATAAATAAAAATATAAATTGTTTCACCTTGGTCACTACTACTTTGGTCCTCTTGACTCATGTCAGCAAGCAGGGAGTAGGAATTTGCTGCATCTGATGGCTTCCCCACCTTGTGGATAAAGGAGAGCAGTATAAAAAAATAGTCCACTGAAACTCATGTTTGGCAGCTGGCAACCTCTCCTGGACTGCCATGGGGGCTTTCATCTTTCTATGAACACTGCACGACTGCTGGGGGAAGAGATGGCGACAGAGCAACAACAAAAAAATTACACACAACTGCGCTCATCGGTGCCAAATCTCACTCTCCCAGTGCTGGTAAAAAAGGCAAAGTTTCTCAGGCTTCCCTGCAAGGTCACAGCTGGTACTTCTATGAATCTTCTTATTACATGGGAACGAGGCAGAGGTTCATGGAGAGAGACAGATGGTGAGGAGCAATGTTACTTATCCTAATGTGCATGTGAGACAAAGAGCTGCTTGGCATACCTCTCGCTCCCAGTCCTCGCTGGGCCATGGCGGGCAGCCGACCCCCACCAAGTGTTTGTTCCTCTCCACATTTTATTCCTCCCCTCAGCGAGTCTGATCCTACTTGCCTTTGGTGTTTACATGAATCATGCTAGATGTTTTGCAGAGATTTGGGCTCTAATGAGCAAGGCCAGCAGAAACAGCAGCGGCAAACAAACAAGCTGGCCCAAGCCAAGCTTGCCCACTGCCGTGCATTTGCATCCATGTCGGCCACCCCCTCCGCCTGCCCCGTCTGCCAAACCCTGAGAGTGGTGGCAAGAGTGGGAATGGGCAGCCCCAAGATGAAGCTTCAGGATTTGGGTTGTAGATGTACATATTAATCATGCTGAAAACACAAACTGTGCCTGGGATTTTCATGTGGGAAGGGCAGGAGGGAAGCAACATTTGTGTTGGAGGGAAGGGGGTTATTAATTGTGGCTCAAGCCAGGACTTCAACAGTGGGAATTAGGAGCAGGAAAAGAGAAGGTAAAAATGCAGTTTGCATATTCATTGAAGCATAGCTTAGAATTTGAGGGAAGAGGGGCAGACTTTGATCTCTGTGGTATAAGGCTATCACTGGAAGAACCTCACTCATTCCAGCTGAATTATTCCTGTTTTTCAGCAGCAACAGAGAGGAGAATCTGCTCTCCTGAGCCCAACCTCCTTCTTCAGCTGCAAATGGAAAAATTCACTTAGCACTTCCACTGCCATCACAGTGAAAATGCATCTGGAATTAATGCTGAAATCATATGAGTAGGATCTTCCAGGAAAGACCTTGCAGAACCAGAGGCAGCACTTCTGAGAGAAGATAAGACAAGATATGGCTCCATCACATGGCAATCGCCCTTTCAGACCACCAGCCAAGGATGCAATTCTTCATTCAGGCAAGTAACTATTTATAACCAGGCTGGCTGTGGGGAAACCCATCTTACCTCCTAAAAACCTGATAGCCAAAAATGCAAAGATTGCCCCTCGAACTGGCACTCAGAGGAAGGAGGAGGAGCTGGACTGGGAATTGGCAAGCTGGAGCAAGAAGATGAAGAGAATTGCTCATCTAGGGTATTTTTATCTTGTGGTTCTGTAGGCAGGAAGATAAATGGAAAGGCAGAACATGATTTGCAGCTCAAATAGGACTTTGAGTAACTCCTAACCATCATGGAGGGAAAGAAGGCAAGATGAAAGCATAGCTCTTTTTTCTTTCAATTTTTTTTTTACTATTACTAAAACAGTTTAATTCCTCAGAAGAGCAGATGATATCACATTCTCTTTAATACCAATTACATTTAACTAGGTTTTACTTAGAAGTAACCAGAGAACTTTCTTTCAAACAAACCAAACAAGACTTAGTATGGTGGAAATATGACAGATTGACAGCACAAGAACTTAAAAGTCGACAGCAAAAGTGTTCATGATCCACCCTGTACCAACTCTACTGATTCCCACACATTTCTCTACATACTGAGAACCTTATATTCCAGTCTACCTCAGAACCAGTGTAAATTTTTGTAGCTTCAGCAAAAAGGCATGTCAGCCTCTACCATCATTCTGCTTTGCTGTCCTTGTAGCAAGCAAGGCCTGGCAGTGCTGAAAGTTCTTCCTGAAAAGGACCAGGCACCTCTTTCTGAAAGAGCTAGTGGGATTATCATGCTCATCTTCACTGGTGATGGCTTCCTGTCATGGGAAACCAAGGAGTGGGGTCCTTCCTGCACAGACTCATTGTCATTGATGAGCTACTGCAAACCTAGAGACACCAGGCTAACTTGATATTAATAGGTATTTTTATTATTATTAATAGATAATTATTAATAGATATAATATAATTATTAATAGATAATTTCACCTGGGACTAGGTACATGGCCACCCCCCAGCCATCAACGTTCCTGTGACTTGCAGTTAAAAGGAGATGAGGCACATGTGCTTTAAATAAATGCTGAAAATGTTTGAGGATCTTTTGTGTTTGCTATTTACTTATGATTTTTGTAACAAACACCAAGGAGGAGGAAAATAAAATTTAATTTGGCATAATTTTGGTTTCCTTCATGTTTGTAAGCAACTCCCACTGTCTCCACTACAAAAAGTAACACCACTTCTTCTGGATGTCCCACAACACAGCATGGCCAGTTTCCAGCTCCCACTACAACACGTGGGAGTTTCCCTGTTGGTTTCAGTGGGACATATGAGCAATCAGCACCTCAGAAAATTAATTAACTTCCATGACTCATCTGTGCTTTAGCCTAAGCTGACTTGTCAACATAAGGGGTAGAAGGCTGCTGGCACTGACTTTAAAATTCAAAGCACCCTTTCTACATCTGATATAATTTCAGCTAAGACCTAGTGTAGCCAAGTGCTTCAGGATTTGAGAGTCTCTGTTAACATTTTACAGGTTACTGTTTCTTGCTGGGATGGGGTATCAGGTTCTGCAGCAGTAAAACAAGGTACTAGATTCATGCTAACACACCTTCCCTGCCAGCTTACCCAAACCAAGGACAACTGTGGCACAAGCCTTTGCCAAACAAACATAAATGCAGCAATCTGGGCTTTCAAATACACGAGCTCCCTGGACACAACTACGCTTTGGGGTAGGATCCAAAGGTGCAGATTTCCATGCACAGAATGCTCTGGCTGCAGCCCCCATCCTGCCAGGATCTCGGCAGAGCAGCTCTGCAGCCACATTTCAGCCCCAGGGCCCGCAGGAGCAGGTGGATGGGCTGTGCCATGGCTGTGCTGCCCTGTGTGGCAGCAGGAGCCCTGCCAGAGGCATGGCTGGAGCACATCCTGCTCCACCAGCCCTGCTGTGCCTCACAGTGCCATGAGCTAAGCGGGGACAAAGCAATACAGATGGTTCCTTTTGAGGACAAAAGTAAAGAGAGCATCATAAAGTATCCTGGTTTGGAAAGGTCCTACAAGGACCATCAAGTCCATCTCCTGGCCCTGTACAGGGCAGCCCCAAGAATCCCACCATGCTTGCAAATGGTGCCTTATTTTGCTCTTCCCATACATGCAATATTCATTTTTGTACACCTAATTCAGAGAACATTTCCAGAAGTATAAGAGAGGTTTTATTTAGAGGTTAAGTATATGAAATACTGCAGTGCATCTCATATTTCTGCCAAGCATCTACTTCCTGAGATGCACTGAACACAGACTGTGTTTCTAGTACAAGTATTCAAACTTGCACCTTGATTTCTGCACTTTTTATCACTGCAAATAGCTGTAATAAAAACACTACTAGCAACAACACTATATTAATATACTCCAAACTAAATAAGAAAAACCCTACGGTGAGCTCAATTTGCATTCATTATTCCAGTTGTTTCATATCTTTAAATGATTCTGGTAAATCGATAAAGCTCTGCAAAGTGGCTGTTGTCTGCTGATTTCTAACTCTAGTCAGTGGCATCCACTCTTTAGTGCACCACACACTTGCTGTGTAGCCATTAGATGAAAGCACTATCACCTGTCAAACAAACTGCTAGAACTGTGATAAATTAATGATCAAATAGTACAGTCTGATGTACAGTAGCAGTGCCGAGGCTAGTTACAACCAGGCCTCATGCTTTAAAAATGTAGCTGACATTAAAAAAAAATCAGCCATTAAAGAAAAATGTCATACAGCTTTTCAAAAAAATATCTATTTAAAAAATGACCACATACTGATACTCCAGGATTTGAGGTTTTACTAAAAAAAAAAAAAAGAAGAAAAAAAAAAAGTTGTGACTGTTGCAGTAAAACCTCTCTGTATACTATGAATTTTCTAGGCAAGCAACAACACACAGCTAAGCTGAGAGGATGTTTGTATTTTTTTGGTAAGCAGTGCTGTGTACAAATCTGTACCTCAGAGGAATCCTCTGGTGTGTCACGGACAAAACTCTTGTTTGCAAGGAAAATGTCCCAAGTTCTTCTTTTTCCCCTAATGCTTTTGATTTTTGACATCATGGGTAAAATATTTCAAGAGAGCTCCATATCACTTCTAAATATAAACAATACAAAATAAGCCTGTGCTTTTGAAGCACTTGACATCCTTTGAGCTTTGAATTTCAACTCCTAATAACTCTTGATGCTCACTGCATTAATGTATAAAGTCCTTTTTGTGAGCTAGAAATGGTTCCTCATGTCCCTCCTGCCATTGGCTTTATGAGCTTAATTTATTCTTTTTAATATAAAATCTCATTACCTGAACATGACACCACCACTTCCATTTTATCTTTGATATAAGAACAGAGAGAAACCAAAATCAAAACCTTAAATAAAGTCTGTAATCATCCCTCACTTTCTCTTGCTTTTCAAATTTCTAAACAAAATTAAGTAAAAATACCTTCCAGGGCACACTAAGAAATGTAAAGAGTGGGGAAAAAAAAAAGAAAATTACTTTATAGTGAACTAACAAGGGACATAATTACTTACACAAGGAGCATATCTTTTTCTTGATGATATTCCTTCATGTTTATTTTGCTGTATTTGTAAAAGATGGGGAGTGCCTAGGAAGAATGGGTATGCTGGGAAGCTTGATCTACTGAAGCAAGTTCTGAACAAAGTGTTACTTAACCTTAGGCAAAATACACTTTTTCTAAACTTTACTTTAGCACAAAACACTTAATAGACTGCAAAATATGCAGTAATGGATTAAAAGAAAATCTTTAAAAAATGGAAACAGCTGAGGAAAAGCCATCACTGAGAGAGTTCACTGAGATGGAGGATTTAGTTGGGACCTCTTTAGTCCGGATTTTAACTGAAAATTGGAGTCATCAAGGTATTAGCACATGAAAGCATCACTTCCATGCACTAATGGCAGTTCCTTTATGTTGTTGTTGTTGTTAGAGATGTGACTTAAGCGTTGACTTAAATTATGAATTTGGCAGGGATCAAACTCCATGATCTAATTATGTCTTAGGGCTTTCACTGAGTCTTTTGAGGTAGCTGGTTGCAAAGATAAAGACTTTTTCACAAGAAACATGCTTTTCGTCCAAATTCATACCCCAGATCCTGCAGAATCTTTATGTTCCATCCATGTATATGGAAGCCTTCAACAAATAAAGGCTTGCATCCCTGGAAAGCTATGTTTTAACTGTGAAATGTCAACTGCTCCTTCAGAGAGCAAATAACCTGTAAATTTTCTAATTCCTGTGCTGTGCTTTTTCCTCTGATACCAACAATAATTGGGACTGTGTTCATCTGAAGTTACCATGCTGGATCAATTGTTGTGAACATCAATTAGAAAGAGTGAGAAAACTAAATTAGGCACTTTGTGTTGCTGAAAATTCATTTCAGGTAGCCTATGACAATCCCATTTCCCACTCAAGAGTCATTCAATGCCTTGGGATTAGAGCATGTTTTAAAGCCATGTCAACTTAAAAAAATTTATTTATATCAGCAATAGGAAGCTGGAGTTTGCCTTCACATTGAGGCAATAGATGAATCTCTCTGAAAATTTGTGCATATGGATATGTGAGATTTAGGCTCCAGGAACCTGCTTTCCAATTGCATTAGGAAAAGAAGAAACCTTGCTAATCGGGATGAGAAACTGATATGTTGTTGAATATAGATTGGATACATTGATTCTGATGTACAAACACATCCTGCAATAATTATACAGAAGGGTACAACACTTGCAAATTAAACCATCTTAGCTGACGTTAGCTCATTTTGTCATTTATCCTTTGTTTACACTCCCAGTATTACTAAGTACTCTTCATTTAATTAAACATACTCATAACATTCCTTCAATTAGATAAATAATGCAGCTGCTTCCTCTGTCACATAAGGATGGGAAATCAAGATAATGCAATATTTATTTTTATTCTAGTTCTCTCTCTGTCAGACACTTTACAATAAAATCTATGCAGCTGCCAGGTCTATCAGTGGTAATTCAATCCACATACATATTAAAAGAAGTAAATATCTCATTATCTACTTAACTATCATAATCTGTTAAAAATTTTGGCAGACCAGGTAGAGGAAAATTGAAAGTGGCTTTATAAAAACAACTTATTAACAGACTCTTCAGTGATAAAAGGCTTCAAGATAAATACCACTGATAGTAAAAGTTAGCTTAAACCACTGATTTGAAACTCTTACAGAAAGCTGATAGTTTCTAAATAAGTAGCAATTAATCTGAAGTAATTAATTTATCTCCTCTGCAAGTGACTGAAATAAAGAGAAATTAGATAAAACTACATGTAGAGAAACAACTAAGTGATAACAGAAATGCAATCACATGGAACTGAACAAAAATTATAAAGGCAGGGTGATAATATATAGTTCATTTACTTATTGGAGGCTTTGATTCATTCCCTGTGGTAATTGTAAAATTTAATAATATCTGTATACTTACAGTGTACTGAAAAAAGCACCACCATTACACATTGTTATCCCTGTAGGTTGGATGACAAATGCCTGGGGCAATACTACCATCAAAGCATGTGACATACCCAACATGGATCTTCTAATCTTCATAGGGACGACAACTGTCATTTTTAAAGTGCATGGCAAATGAAGAGGGCATAAGAAAGGAAACTTCTTATTTTTGGGGGGCTGCTGGGTAGGGATTGTATAAAACTGTGCTTTAAAACTGCAGTAGCAAACCCCAAGTAATTCACTTGAACAGTTATATAGATTTCTTAATGCTTAAAAAGTGCTGTCCAGGCTGGGAATAACCATCTGTTCCTTTGAGAACTCATACTCTCCTAGCTAATATATACAGCTAATACACTGTATAGCTTATATGTCAAAAATAGATCAATGCCTGCCAAAGGAAGATATGTACCATTCCAGCAAACAGCTCTGCTTAAAACTTTGTGCCTTTTTTTTTTTCCCAGTGATAGGCTATGCAAATGAAATAAAAGAATCTCCAGTCTGTTGATTTCTATTTACAGTTTTTTTGCTCATGTAATTTTAAATACTAGCCCTTGTCTGCTTCTCTTCATTTTCCTGTGCTACAAAATGTGGCACAGATGGTGCAAATCACCGACCCTGATAGTTGGAATAGGATTGTCACTTTAATGTTCAATGTGTTTTCTTCTTAACATTTTTTTTGCATTATAACAAGACTGTTCTGTGAGACACCTTTTGTTATGTATATATAAACAAAAGCAGTCATAACAAATTTAGTACACTGAGCAAGGGAACTAAAAGTTGACAACAGCTAATAGACAAGGTACTCTATACTAGATTTAATCTGCTCTTAAATTTTCTTTCCTGAGACTACATTGGTCAGACAGATTAGTGTCATACACATTCAGATGGAAAAAGTTCAAGCAGGATCTAGATAAAAAACAAACAAAAGCCCCATAATCCCCCAAACCATGAGTTCAAAATGTGTTTTTTTCTAGGAGCTCCCAAAGTAATTGTCTGGCACTTTCCTGTGGCAGCTATAATAGTATAAATACAGATTTCACATAGTCTGTAAGTAATTTTTTTCTGTGACCAGTGCAGTGAAACTGTGGTCTGGAATAAGGATCACAGACTGATAAATGAGAGCACCCAAAACCAATGACCATTTCAGTTCCATTAAGTAGCACTAGAATTACCATCAAATCCATGCATCCAGCAACCTTTCCCTATACCCTGCACTAAAAATAGAGCCTTGTTACACCCCCTTAGATTCCTTCCACAGGTTTTGGTAAGATGATGACCACACCAACTGTCAGCGGGTTGTTGCAAGAACGAGATGAAGTTAAACATGAAACATCTTTGTTCAATCAGTACAAAATAAAAGTGATAAAAGAAACCATCTTTCACAGGAAGTTCTTTCCATTGCTGAAGTACAAGATTTATTCCCTTTAAAAAAAAAAACCAAAATACCTCAGAATAGTAGAGATGACAGAGCCATTCTCATTTTGAAACAGGCCTGAGATTCTCAAGGAGTGAGGGTTGGTAATTTCTTTCAGTGGAGTACAATACTGAGACATGGGACAGAGACTTGAAATTGGGCAAATTTCAGAAAGTCACTAGGACAAGCACAGCTTTTTCTGTATCTGTTCATTGCTACTTGCACAATGACCTCTCATTCCCAAGTGGAGCCTCCAAGATCTGCATCAATAAAAAATATTAACTAGTAACAAAAAATAACTATACTTTTATTGAACTTTAAAGTATAACAGTGGAATTTAATGCAGTCTGCATTTCATTAGTTTTAACCCATATTGGATCAACATGAATAAAATGAGTAAATATGAACATTTTAGAATTAAATGCCTGAAAACAAGCATGCTAGATGAAATTTTTCACCAAACTCTCTCTTACAATAAAAAAAAATATCATGCTTTTCATCTGATCTATCAGTTCAAAAAGAGTTTCATGGGAAGATGTCCATTGTATCTGATTTGGAGGTTTGACATATTGTTCAGGAGTAAGATAATGCAGCAGTGATATACTTAACCCAGGAATTCTGAAGGAGGTTGGACTTGATGAACAGCCAGATCATCACCAGCCAGCACTCACCAACCTGGCAAGATTCAAATTCCCACTGCAGAGGGAATGAACAGGCTTTTCCAATCAGCTGAGAGCAGATGAAGCAAATATTCTTGGGAAATGCTGCAGTACAGAGACTGAGTTGCCAGGCAGAGAATCAGCAGCCAGAGCTTCTCAGTGCCCCAGGGTCAGAGGATTCCCACACTCTGAATACTCCCAGCTGGGCAGCACAGGTACCAGCCACTGCTGCCAAGGACAAACGGGGTAGAAAACAGATTTCTTCCTCATGCTGACATTGGGCTGCTCACTGTCTGACCCACAATTTACACATGGGAGAATGCACGCACCTATCTAACACATATATATATTCATTAATGATGCTTCACTATGTATTTTACAGAAACAATGCTAATATGTTTTAGGTTGAATTGACCAAATTCTGAAGATCCCTCTGCTAAAAACTGTATCAGCCCCAGAAGCAAATTTCATGCACACTTGGACCTCAGTCTGTTGCCCTGTCTGGATTCAGCTTTGCATGACCAAGTTCATGATAACAAGATGAAGTCCTGTTCTGCCAGTGAGAATCCATTCCCTCCTTATAACTAAGATGGAAGACTTGTACTAGACCCAGTGCTTCCAATTGTCAAAATTTTGTTTCAACTCCTACAATACTGAATATTTTAATTTAGCCCCCAACTTCTCACATGTTTGAGACCAGAGGAGAAACACTGTTTTCATTTAGGCTTCAGCCTCACACTTATGCAAAAGCATAAAAAATTACCGAAATATATCCTAAAGAGTCAAAAAGCCAAAAAATAGGTTAAAATAAATTCAACCTTAATAGAAACATAATTAAGACTATTATGGAAAGCTGTCCAGAAAACAGCACTTCTCAAAATATTTTTTCAGGGATCTGCAATTAGATTTTGTATCAGAGTGAAATAACTAATCTTTTTCAAAAACTTTTCAGAGTTAAAAATAAACAACCTGGGCTCCTCTTCTTGAATCAGTCAGTCCATCTTGAATTCTAGAAATGTGTTGTCAGAACACTGCAAGAAAATTATCCACACTGAGGACAGATGCATACTTTTTAAGCATATTTAATCAGTCCTTCTTGGGCTGTAGGTCCTAAGATATGGAAGTGAAATAAGGGAAATTTTCACATTTTTACCTTAAATAAAATAGACAAATAATTCTCTTTGGTCTTAATTTGACTTCTCAGGATAAAGCAGCCAGGAGACAGATTTTCTTCTATTTCATATATATATATATACATTTTATTATTAATACTAATAAAATGAACTCAGTATCCTTACAACTGAGTTGATAATTCTGTACATACCTATATACTGCTCATTCCTTCATGGAGAACTTGAGTGAGCCACCTGAAGATTTAGCCCTAACTCTGGCCAAAATAAAACAAAACCCATTGAGAGCTATGACAGAGTATTTGATTCAGTGTGTGTAGAGCTCACATGTGAACAGTAGCCTTTGACAAGCCCATGTTACAAAGATCTCAATGATTTATGCTTGCACTTTTGCAGGCATGATTTATGCAGTGTGGTGCTCTCTCAGCCATGAACACCCCCATTACTGTGAACTTCTTTGCCATGTCCCAGTTTACCAGTTTCCAAGAACCTGGTGCACAGAGACAATGGCAACTTATTGTTCACTTCCTAAATCTCCAGTACAGTGTTCTGCCCAGATGTAAAAAGGTAACTTGATCCCAATTAATGAAAGTGACTGGGTCAGCCTGTCACCTCCCATGCTCTTTATGTGCTGCTCAGACATCTATACGCTTATTAAAACCTCAGGCACTCTACATAAGCTCTGCCTTGAAACCAGTTGCCAGAGGCATCACTGCTCAGAACCTGTCTACAGGTTCCTTGGTTTCAGATCTGACATCACATAAACCTCTCTTATCTGCCTTGGCAGCACAGATCAGATAAAAAGCGGCCCCATCCTCACAGAATAATACTCACAAAAAGGATGGAGGCACACAATAATAAACATTTCACTGCCGCTGTTCCTCACAAATGTACCTTACTGCTAACATGCTCCAAGGTTAGAAAATGCCTACAACACTTGGCAAACCTCTCTTTTTGTTTTTTAATCAGATTCAGAGTGCAGAACTTTCTACTGGAAGCTTTTTTCCCAACTAATTGTCTCTATACTGTTTAAGGCAAAACTGGAGCACAAGGAGTGACAGTGAAGGATATCTGAAAACATTTTTTGCTTCTGAATAATTTTTTTGTCCTTAGACTGGTTGATGATTACTGTCCAAGCTCTCCTCCTTGTGTCTGACCACCAGTCACACAGCAGCATTTTCACTCCTAACAGGATGGGTACCTTTCATCTTGGCACAGTCAGTTAAAACCTAAACTTGGAATTCCAGTTAAAGTGAGGTGAGTTTGATAGAAAGACTAAAGTAGTCTGAGGTATCTGCCTTACATTTGGACTCTGAGCTACCTAATGTCCAAATAATCACATGTGAGAGCGCAAGCCTCCTTGTCTCTGCCAGCAGCCCAGAGCCACTGCTATTCTGCAAGAAGCTGTTCCATGGCTCTGCAGCTGCTCAATGCAATGAAATCCCCCAATTTCAGACAGCAGCTTCCTAAAAATGCAGTTGTACCCCATGTCTGCTTCTTCCAAACTGGTGACTTAGAACAACAGCCAGTCCATCTTCAAGAGATTAAGGTCTTTTTATTTAAATGGCACACAATGTAACATTCAGGTTAGGCACATAAGAAGAACAAATGGTCTCTTAAAAAGGCTTTGAACTTTATTTCTTCTTCAAAGATGTTTGGCTCTTGGAGGAAGTGGTTTAATAACTGAACTTGCCAGCACAGGCAGGAAATAGTATTTCCTATGTACATCCTGGCACCAAAACTAGATTGTAGTAGGAAAGGTTTCTGATTTCCTTTAAAAAATGCAATGGGATGGGAAGAGCAAAGCACTGCTTTGGAAAGGACTTCAGTCATTTGAATTTTCAACTGCTGATTCAGAGAAAGGTTTTGGATCAGGTCTGTGGTAAAAATCCAAGGGCCAAGAGCCTTTACCAGCACTGAGTGATAGGGATGGCTGAGGTTCTCCCGCTTTAACGAGAGCCCCTGCTTATTATTATCAGAATTTCCTCTTCTTTTGCAGGCTCATTCACAGACTGGCTAATGGGTTTCCATAAATACTAACAAGTGCTGCCTTAAGGCTTTGTTGTGCTGCACAACATTAAGCAACAACAATAGGGAACAGCTGCTCCCAAATAGCTTTGCAGTTAATTGCTCTGTATACCTACAGTATGTCTCCATGCCCTACATTAAGAGAGCTATTGCACATGTACCGTCCAAATAATGATGGAAGATATTCAAGACAGTCCTACACATTCCAAGCAAAATAAATGGGAACCAGACTCAAATACTCTCACTGCCCTTGCTGCAGGAGACATGAAAAGCGAAACAAATTAACGTTACAGCAATAACATTATCATCACAACAGAAGAGGTTTGCATGTATTTTTTCATTTGTATTTGTATTTTTAAAATAAGTATTAGATAGCCTAACATCTGGTTTGTCAAAGAAGTTTGTCAGGTATTTCACATACGTGTAATACTTTTATTTTCACAATCTGGAATAATCACAGTCTGGCATACAAAGAAATAACTTTTATAATCGCGTTCCTCACCCAAATACATCCCCATCTCCAAGATATGCACATGAAACATTTAAATTAAGAAATAACTCTAGGATGATAAAACCTATACTTATAAGTGGTTTATATTACAATTTATAACAGGCACATTTGCTCAGATCTTGGCTTTCTTTAATAACTTTTCAATTCTTAGGCCCAGCTGGAAGCCTAAAAATAGGCAATAGAAAATTGGCATTTGTTTTGTTCAAGGTATTTGAAAGGATTAATCTTACCAGGGCCAGGTTAAAGGAGTTCTGCAAGTCTCCAGAAGAAAAAAACAAATTTACAACATACTTGCTGGCAACAAATGCAGACATTTAATGCGGCATTTGAAATTGTGAATTCAGCTCAAACCTCTTCTATTCTCAAGCTTGACCAAGATTACCAACATTTCTCTCAAACATACTCCAATGTCAACTTGTGCTCTTACTCTGCTCTGGTTTTGTTACTGTCCCTCCACTAGCACATCTCATAAAACACTAAACCAGAGGCATCCAAAGGCAGAGATTGACAGCAGGCTCTGTTGGTGAAGGAATAATGACAGCTCCTGGCATAATGTTAGGTCTATCCAGAATTTTGCAAAGCCCCATCTTTTTCAGCAGTGCACTGTGCAACGTTAGAAAATTAATTTCAACTCCATGGGCCTCACTTTTTACACATCTACCACGATGCAGGTAGTGCTGGCCTTTGTAAAGAGATGCTCTGTAACCTCTGTAGAAAAGATAGTTGCTATAACACTTCCCTTCTTTTCTAACATACAAGGGTACTGCAGTTCAGAGGAATAAAGAAAAATTAAATTAAAATCCCATAGCCTATTTAATTCCATGAGAAAAAAATAACCTCAGAATTATTCATATCAAAAGAAAAACACAACTAGATTCTGTCTCTAGGTAAAACAAATCATAGGATCATAAATATGCTGAATTTGGTGTCTTCTAGATAAGCAGCCATCTGATCCAAACTTTAAGAAATATTTACGTACTCACAGATGTAGAAAATCATCACTCCCTTATTTATCCCATGAAGAAATTGCTTTGGCATCCTACAGGCTAGGCCAAGCCATGTGCCTCTAGCTGTGCTACAGTAATGGCATCAAATGCAGCTGCATTACACACTGCTTGGGAAGGAAATGCTGCTAATAAGCCACAATTTAAAATACTTTAAATTGCAAAGTACCCTTTTGAGTAAAGCATGCCATCTCTGTCAGGGTTAGGCTGCCTGGCCCATGACACTACACACCAAGGACATGTGTGAGATGAAGATCCACGAAGAGCAGCCTGTGATTGTGGTCATGCTGAAGGTCCTGCTGAGCCACACCACGCTGACAGAACTCGGGAGAGGTGAATCAGCTGCTGCTTGTGTTTATTGCACCAGCTGGAGTTCATGAACTTTCCCTTGACTTCTCTTCTAATTCAAGACTTTGTGGTTTTTCAATGATTTAAAATTTTAGCTTGAATGTGTATAGACACATATGTGTGCGTGTGTTTATATGTATATATAACCTTCACTGTGCTAAAATTAGGTTCTCCACAGCTAAAATGACCAAGGGACAAAAGTAGCTCACATTTTAGTCACTGATAGGGGGCCAAAAGGCCATCTTCTTCCTGCTCAGCATTACTAAAAGCAGCTTCATGTCAACATGACAGACGTAGAGTTGCCACTATCTCATGTCTGCATTACTCAAGTTTCAGTGTGAACCTGCTATTTCTGGCCACTGCAACACTGGATTCAGAGCTGGCACTGGAACCTCCACCAGGCTCTGTAGGTGCTGTGTAGGGCTTGTGACCCACGTGCAGCCCACCCCCCTGCCACTGCCCTTGGCTGCAGATGGGAGCATGGCAAGAGAGGGGATAAATGCCTCTTGTGCAGGATTTAGATCCCTCTGTCTCAGCTGGACTTCCCCTTGCTTGGGAAACCCAAATTTTCTCTGTCTACAAGATCTGCACTGCACCTATATAGGCACAGAGAGCCTCTACTCAGTACCAGTGCTGAAATCCTAATTCCGAGTTTTTCCTTGGAACAGCACTGATATGTCCCCCACCACTCTGGGATGAAATAGTGCTTAGATGCAGGCATTACAAGCCCTGTAGAGTTCATAGAGAGGAATGAGTGACACTAAATGAAAAACCTATAAGCAGAAACCTGAACCTGTTCTATATTCAAATAAGGAGCAAGACTCCCTATATAACAGAGCTGGGTGTCATCAAACTTTGTTCTCACTTTGTTATGAAACTATAACAAAAGTCTCCCTCACTCTGCTCCCTAGCTGATGGTTGAACAGCATCAAGAAACAGAAATACCCATAACCCTAGATACAAAATGAAACAAGACATCCTCTACCTGCTTCCGTGGGATACTCTGAGGAAGTCACAAATGACACATGAAACAGTAAATTTAATAAGAAAGCTGGAGCAGTTAAAAATGGCTATTTGTTCCTCATCACCTCCCTACAAGAGCAGCCAAGCCCCCCACAACATTTGCTCTGTCTAATGGCAGCATGTTGGCAAATATGGCAGCACGAAACATACAGTATTCCCCACCTGTATTGCACAGTTTCCCCCTGTGAAGATCAACCTTAATCACAAAAATTTTCCCACTTAGTCTGGCGATTGAACTGTCTAGATGGATAAAAAGTTCACGTTAGAAAACGTGTGTCCTCTGAGATTTCATATATTTCCAGCTCAGGATTTCTTAGTGTTATGCCTCATTATTTGCTCAGGGTTGCAATTCAAAATATGCTTCATTTCTTTTATTAAGCTCCAGTCCTCCAGTTACAAAGATGAATCATGCCATCACTCTCCCAAAGACAGGCTGGACCTACTTCACATACCTCTTCACAGTTCAAACACTGCATCATCTACAATTAGCATGCAAGATTTGTTGCCTGAGGGTATTGTAGAGGCCAGGAGTATTAACAGGTTCAAAGTAGGATTAGACAAATCCATGCAGGATAAAGGTCCATCAGCAGCTGATCACTAACCACTATTATGTGAAACCCACAGAACATGTTAGGAGAAGCACTGCTGTGTCTGTCCTACAGCCTAGCCTCTTCCTGGGGATCGACTGCTGTACAAGGCTGAAAACAAGATACTGCTCTGGACAGCCTAGCATCCTTATAGAAAGAGAAACAACAACATGACCATAAAACTGTGTACTAAAATAGTGACAGCAATGAAGGCAAAGAAGCAAAATAAGTCTCTTTTTAAAGGGAGCCTTAATTATTAAAGACAGAACACAGACTGTAAACCCATTCCATCACTCTCCTTCCCCTTCTTTATTCCCTTTGGTCCTTGCTCCAAAGGCAAACAGGCTGGACCTAGATTTCATACCATCATTAGTGACACTTGTCTCTCTGCTCAGGAGCCAGCTATGGGGCAGCCTTGATGGGTTTGAGTTTGAAGAAGCCGTCCTGAATCCTTGTCTCCTTTGAAGCAACTGCAGCTGACCCCTCTGAATTCTCCTCCCAGCCCACAGCCCTCTGCCACTTTCATTTTCAGACATTCAAAACTCAGCTCAAATGATGAGTCTAAGAGAACAAGACTGTTCCTGGGTTCTCATTAGTTCTTTTAATAGGTTTGTTTGTTGCTTCCTTTACCTGCTACAATTCACATTTAAAAGTCCTTCATTTTGAGAACGTTTACTTTAGTGGATGAAAATGTGCTTTTGAAGTATTTCTGCTTGGAAACAAGATAAAAAATGCTTCAAGAGTGATTTTATACCAACACAACATTTTCATCTAACGTAGACAAACAACAAAGTTGCTTAATGTTTGTTTTTGCCTTCGATACAGACAACATTTTCATGAAAAAAAATCCTGCCCAAGTACTTAAATAAATACACAAAAATAAGACTCATTTTTGGCTAAATTCAGAGTAAGACATTTAAAGGTACATGTGCTTCCTCCTGGTGCCTAGGAAGTCTGAAATACAGCTATGCTGTGGTGCTATGGTTGCAATTTGAAGGCTGCTAAATTTGGGGAACCAAACTGACACACTAGTGATCAGGGTCAAAGCTGTGTCAGTTATGCCAGTTCTTGGCAGAAAAGAATCAAAAGGTTTCTACTTCTATTTAAATAAATATGAAGTATTTGCTGTAAATATAAAAAATTCTAGATATAGCAAAATATTTCATCTGCTGCCTTAATGATATATGTAATAAATTAATATTTACATTTTAAAAACACAGGTATACCTTTAAAAACACTTTAGGTAACATTAATGTCAAAATGGAAATGAAAAAATGTCATTGAATTAAGTAATTCTGAAGAAATAATAATATTTCATTTAGAAGGGTAGAAGTGGCATCCAATTTCTTTTCCTCTGAAAATGTTTACTAAAATCAAGATAATTCAGATAAGTTTCAGTGTCCTGAACAGAATTCCTGGAGGAAGGGAGGAATGAAGTACCAGTTTTTAGTACCAATATTGAGTCCAATTCTTTATGCTTCTAAGAAAAGTCTTTCATTTTAATAATTCTAAATTATATGTAATATTTTTTATTGCTATTTAAATCATGCAGTTTGAACTCCTGGCCTGTATTCTTCTCCAGCTACTTATGATGCAAAATTAGACATATCCTGTTGTATACATCCCTTGAGGGGTTGTGGGTGGATCTTGCCACTGGACGCTACAAAATATCCTCAAATCAAGAGCTTTCTGTGTTAAACAATTCAAATCCCAGGAGCCCATCCAGCCAATTTACCAAGTATAAATATAGTCCCCCTGCCATTCACACTGAGCACAGTGAATTCCATGCAAAATCCCTGGGGAGCTAGAAGAAATATTTTAATGTTCAGCAGTAGCCTTTAATTTTGCATTCAAATTATGTCACTGACCACTTTTCTCTTTCCTCTTGAGGCAAGTGTCTACCTCAGAAGGCAGGTTTTAGGAGAAATACCTCACAGTCCTTTTCCTAAACCTGCTGGCTGACCCTGGGGCTGCCTTGTTCTTTGGTTTGACAGCAGCTAGTGAATTCTCTCCCAACACAAAACCAGTTACATGGACAGCAACACGCCTATGGATAGGGTGTGTCCCTAAGGGAAGCAGGGCTTTATGCCTACACTTAAGGTTACTCAGCATTTCCCAGTATAAGATTTTATTTCCAGTTCTTTACAGCTTTGCTAAATAAACTGGCCTGAAGTCTTCCATAATGAGGCTCTGCCTCAGGCTGTGTGTTTTGGAGAACTGCTTGTGTTACTAATAAGGCAGTAATCCATACTGCAGCTCGATTAGTAGTCAAAATGGTTGACAAAATCTGTAATTATAAAAAGGAAAGTTCCTTGTGCTGACATATCAAAACAGACCTCTCAGACCGCAATAGGGAACAACCACGATAAAAGATTCTCTGCTCCATTAGCTGTAAGGAGAGTGGGCAGGAGTTTGGCCTGAATAAAACATACTGTGGAAGGAAGAAATATTAGAATCAAATGCTCATATAAAAGCTTTGCTGCAACATCAATAATCTTCAAAGTACTTAACTGGGGAGGTAGGCATTGCAATGCCTCTCTGACAGATGGGAAGATGGAGGCACAAAGAAGCAGCGTGGTTCCTTGCAGGCCTGTGGAAGGCAGAGTGTAAGCCTCAGAGAGCATCCTGGGGTGCAAGGAAAAAAAAAAAAGGTGCCCACAAAGAGATACTAAAAATCCCCCCTTACTTCTGAGATTTATTTTACTACCACTGCAGTCAGAAACAAGTTGTACAATATCTCATTAGAATTGCAATTGCTGTCTTATGGGGAGCACAGAAAATTTCTCACCAGGAGTAGCAACAATTGTTATCTCTAGGATGTACAATTTTCATAAAGTGAGCAAATAAATTGAACTATGAGAATCAAAAGGTATTAGACTGATCAATTTTGTTTGCAGGAAAGAAATACTAAAAACGAACACGGAAATTATATCAAGGGTGTAACTGAGAACACATCAGCACGAAAGCAGCACCTCTTGCCCCCAAGGATTTAAGCAGGGACTCTACAAGCCTTTGGCAGCAGCACCACCCGTTCCTGGCCCAGCCCTGCCCTGGGGGAGAGGCGAGTGCCCTGCAGGGCTGGGATATGTGCGGAGAGAGGGATGAGCTCCCGAGGGCAGCCAGGGCCTGGCCGGGCTTCCCGCTGGGAACAAGGGTGGCCTCTTCAGCAGCACAAAGCTGAGATGAATGTCGCTGTAAATGAATTTAGAAAAGCAAGCAGACACGCAGGCGGGCTCTGTGCGGGCTGGCACACGCGGCTATTTCCGAGCAGACGGTCACTTCCTCCTCCTGCCTGAAATGAGCCTCATCCCACGCAAAGTTTCCAAGCCTTTCATTAGTGGTTGTGTTAGTGTATAATAGCTATAATGAGAAGGCCATAAAAATCCAAAGTTAGCTGAGGGTCCTTAACTGTTATGTGGCTCTCTTTCTAGATTTTTATTTAAACTTTAATGACTGCCACATAAGATCAAGCAACAACAAACAACATTTGTATTACAGCTGTATTATTTAATTCCCATTAGCTGAAAATGCCAGGCTACTGGCCAGTAGCTCAGGAAAATAAGTGGTGACAGGTGAAAGAAAAATACCCTTCCTGTACCTCTTCAAGAGACTTTAGAGCCTGAGGCTCTGCAATGTCATTTACACCTAATGAAACCTAATGTCAGACCACACTATTTAGCCAAATGTTATCCTTTTAGGAAAAAAATGGACTTTGCTACTTTTAGGGACACGGTGCTCTTTCTGGCCGTAATGTCTACTGTCTAATTAAACCATGATAGAACTGATGCCTTTAGATTTGCTATTAACTTATTTATTTCTGCTTTTGAAGGTGCACTTAACACCACCTTATATATTGGGAGATCTAGGTGCTGAAAGCTGTAATTTACCCTCTAGTTTAATTAGATCAATGACTTTATTGGACGGACTAAAATGTCTGAAGCAATAATCACAGTCCAAACTTCTACTTCTGCATCAAGCACAAAAGGAGGAGTGCATACTTCTCTTCAGTAAAGACTGAAGTATTTTAAAGGGCTGCTTTCATCTCTAATGGCTGCACCATCATTTTGCAGTTCAATTTGAAATGTTTTGGGTTAAGTCACTAACACAACAAATGTAGACTAACAACAGAGACTCAATATTTTCCATCACGTTCTTACAATTTTCAAGACAAGTCCAGAAAGCAAAATTAGCAGAGTGCAAATTCATATTGATCTGCCTGGCTTCTGAAAAAATAAATTTTCTTTCAATGTCAATTAAAGTTAACAAAGTGAGATTTCAATCAGGTTCTTTAAGTAAAAGGTCACAAGAATGGGTTAAGAGAAGATAAATTGCAAACAAACAACCATCACTTCCTCAGAGAAACATACTATGTGTTCAAAGAAAAGCAAGCAATAAATGAATTTTAAAAGATGAAATGTAATCAAGTTTCATCAAGCGTCAACTTCAGTAATTTTCTTATTTGTTATATTCATTGCTTATACACTACAATCGTTGCTTATTTATTAAGCAAGTCTGGTGTTTTACAAAAAGACAAAAAAAAAGAGAAAAAAATAAATAAAGAAAAAGAAATCAATCCCCTTTAGGATTTGCAATACAGATATCTGTGGATTTTGCAATCCAGAACTTTGTGCCAAAAATAGTCATATTGATTACAAGGGATTAAAATTACTTCTTAACACAGAAGCAATGGAACCTGGCCTTGAGCAAAATCACACTAAAAACTCAGAATATAAATTAGAAAAAACAGTCAATGAACTGAATATTCATGCTCTGTAACAGAATCAAAGGAATTTTGGATGGAGGATACCTCTGGAGGTCTCAAATCCAACTTCCCACTCAACCAAGTTGGCCATAGCATTTTCCCCCTCCTAAACTACAGTCCTAGAGAAATTTGTTTCCTAATTTCCAAGCAGAACCCCCCAATTTCTGCTGTTTTCAGCTGTTACCCCTTGTATGGTTTGTGCCAGCACTGAGAAGACACTGTCTCTGTTATCTTTGTAATCCCACCTTACGTTGCTGCAAGTTGCCATTGGAAAGCCTTTAGCCTCTTGCCTAGAACTAAATATGACCAGCTTCCTCAGTTCCTTCTTGCAGGGCAAGTATTCTGAGCCCTGGACCATCATTACAGTCCTCTACAATTCCTCCACATCACTCCTGAACAGGAAGGAGATGAAGAGACAGAAAGGGATGCAAGTGGATTCACTATTCCAAGAGCAGGCTCATCAAGACAAAGCAGAGGAGGGTAACAGCTCAGCTTTAACTGGAACATGAACAGAACACAGCTGTCTCTAGGAAGAGCAGATTTGTCCCATTTATGTGGGCAAGCTCAGATCCAAATTCCAGGCTTTTCTGTCATACTGTAGTTTGATAGTTTGGTAAGGCTTACTGAATGCAAGAAAGTGTGATTTTTAATTACTTTTGACTTATAACAACGTATACCATGGGGAGAGTAATTTGCTTGTACAAATCCTAATCTTACTGATTTCATGTGGAGGAAACTGAACAATGTTACAAAATTAGTAGCTTTCTTGCAGGGTCAGAGAAAGGAGTGAAGTCAGAGTGCAGTGATGCGCACCTAACTAGTGCAGCTACCTACCAGGATCAGACACACAAATCTAAAAGACTTCACACAGTCGTGTATTTGTAAGACTTCTGATGTGCAAAAAAAAATAAAAATTTAAGAATACATTATTAAGACACTGAATTTACAGAACCGAGTCTCCCTTAGGCCAGAAATTCCTAAGGAGTATTTAGGATCCCTAAATATTTGCCAAGGACAATGAGGATTCTAAATTTTTGGATTGAGATTTTTGGAATTTAAAATAAACATCACTATGTGTTTAGAGTCTATCTGTAAAATAACAGCATTCTTGTGGGTAAAGCAGCAACAGGGGACTTAGGGCTTGTGTTCAATTTTTGGATTTGCCACACATTTCCTATGAGGGGCCTCATGTTTTTCTTCCTGTAGCTCAACTCCTCCACATAGTGAGAATCATGTTCCCTTCCACCCTAATTGCTTTTGTAATCAAAAGAAATTACCAGACCATTTTTTAACATTATTATTATTAAAAAAGGGATGTCAGCCATAGCAAGGACCTTCAGTAAGCCAGAGGACATTCCTCAGAGAAGTATCTAGCTTGGAAAAGGCCCAGCACTGCTAACATTGCCAAGTCCACCACTAACTCATGTGTCCATGCCACACCTACCTGTGTTTCAAATCCCTCCAGGGATGGTGGCTCCACCAGTTCCCTGGGCAGCCTGTCTCCAATCTAAACCCTCTTTGGCACAACTTGAGGCCATTTTCTCTTATCCTGTCACTTGTTACCTGGGTGGAGAGACCAACGCCCTACAAGCTGCTTTCAGATAGTTCTAGAGAGCAAGAAAGTCACCCCGAGCCTCCTTTTCTCCAGGATGAACAACCTCAGGTGCTCCTCAAAAGACTTGTGGCTCTGAACCCATCACTGGCTTCATTGCCCTTCTTTGGGCTCTACCTTGTGCTGCTCCCACCAACATTCTCCCTGTTCTGTATTTCCCCACACTGGGTTGAAGAGCAGTTCCTGGGCATAGTGCCAAAGCAGCTGGTGCAATAACAGGTGCAGATAGTATTTTGGGTCCAGAAGAGGCTGGCAGTTATTATGAGCTAACGGGACCGGACACAAAGTTGTTTTAAATGCAGGGTGGTTACCCAGCTATGCAACCTGACCACATGCAGTGGGAATATGTGCCACAATGAGCAGTCTCAGGCAGAGATGGGAGAGGAAGAAAGGCTACAACACCTTTCTTGTCTTCCATTATCTGTGCTAAACTTATTCTGTTCCTTCAGTAGGACCTGCCCAGCCACAACACTTTGCTGTTTAAATGAAATACTTCTATGCAGGATTCAGTCAGCCACTTGTAGACAGTGGTGTCAAGTGTACAATGACTCTTCATCTTTACCACTTCAGGCTTGCTTTGCTGCTTCTCTTTTTTTTCCTTCTTCCCTTCCAGTTCAGTCCCTCTCTACTTCTTTCCATTTATTTCTCCTTACCTCTTAACTCAAATTTTCTACCTTTCTGAGCAACATGAGCACCCCATGACAGCTCTATCACATTGCTCACTTGACTTGTCAATTTTACTTCTCTTCATTGACTTGCTACTATCTTCCCTCCAGAATGTAACTTAAGTAGCTCACAGCCTTCTCATACAGTCTCACAAATAGGGAAAATTACAGTAAAAAAACAAAACAAAACTGAAACTGTTTTACCTGGCTGAGATTTTTGACAGAAACTTGATGTGACTTACTGGACCTTACACAATTACCTAGATAGCTTGCACTCACAATACTCATTAAGTTCTGAAAGCACTTTGGAGAACCTGATTCATCAACATTAGGGAAAATGGCCAAAAGTTCAGGTAACTAACCTGTAAATCTCAAAGTGGGTATTATGAATAAGAACATTAATTTTTACAAAGTCAAATACTGCAAGTCTTCCTTGCTTGGTCAACTGGATCTAGTTCAAATCCAATAAGAGGCACCAAAGATGATAGGACAGAAATAAAGGATGAAAGTGCATTTGAAATAATGCACCTATGCATAACACTGATAGGAATTATTAGGAAAAGCTGTCCAGTCCTGGTTTCCAAACTCCAAGAAGAACATGGAAAACCTCCAAAATGAACATGAATATGATATATGGTTAATACTATTATTAACAGATAACAAGTTCTGGATTTCAAAGACTGGAAGTCCAAATAATCCCAGACTTTGAGAAGCTACTCAACCCTCTGAGCCTCAGTGCTCTTTCTAGCAGGGCTAAGATTCACATCATTTCACTAGATTAAAATTTTTATAATTGACAGTGCCTTAGTGTTTTGTTACAATCTTGTCCTTCAAATTCCTCCATAAATCCACTTTTCCCAAATACTCAGTGTTAGTCCAGAGTTACTCACTCCTGCCAGGCCCTCAGCAGATTTCAGTGTGCTTTAGTTAGATCTCACAGGAAAAGCAGTGCCCTAAATGAAATCATTTCCGAGTGAAGCTTAAATTGCATATGTGTTTTTGGACAAGAACTTGTTTCTTCATGAGAGGGATGAGATTTTTACACTAGGTTTAGTAGAGCAGGGTGACATGTAATGTTACCATTTATATATACATTCCAGTGTTTATGTAAGCAGCTTCATCAAATCCATCAGGGTATTATATAGATGGTTAAAATTAAGCAGTGTAGTATGTAAGTGTTTATAGAATTAGACCCAGAGATTTGAAGTGTATAAAAGGCAAGTTCTGTCTAGAGCTACTATGTGAGAAATGATGAGCTGAATGCAGGAATAATGCCAGCAGTTTGACCCTGTATTTTTTTCAAGTCCAAGGACAATTACTACAAAATCCAAATTTGAGAGGCAAAAATTACAGATCAAAGTTTAAGAATGCAGAAGTCACAAGAGGACCAATAAGAAATTTTTGCAGTGCCTGCAAGTCCTTGAACATTTCAGATTCCTGTTGTACATTTCTGAAAATAAAAACTCAATAGTTCACCACTGCTCTTAACACAAGCCATGCCTGATGTTTGCTTCACCGTTCACTGAGTCTGCGAATGACAGGAGGAATGTTGACATTTTGTGCCACACGTACGGGAAGAAACAGATCATCTCCCTCTGAAAGGTGCTTCATTTTATGTGAGAAAAGACAAAACTCTGAGTTCCACATCAAATAAATCATACAACAAGAACATTATTTTTAAAGGGATGAGTATTTTGCATATTAATATTAAATGACATCTGAGAAGAAAAATATAGAAATTATAATATTCAGTATCTCACAGAGCAAAGGAGTTCTGGTTACCAAGCTGTCTTAAATCTATAGCCTCAAAAAAAAAAGCTTCATCAAAATTTAATATTTATGCAATAGGGACTCTTTCATTGTTATGAAAACTGATTAGTGCCAAATATAAAATCCTGGGTGCTTCATTTACTCCCTTCCTTCACCAGTAAAAAAGAGGAGCAAAAATCAACCCAATAAAAACAAATAAACCTGGCAAACATTTTCCTGGCAGCATTTCAGGGAGCTACTATTTTGTATTTGGTAAAGATGCAGTCTTTACTAGCCAACACACAGACCCTTACAAGCAAACGGAAGGGACATTAGTAATTCAAATAAGGGGCAAAAGAGACAACTAAAATTAAAATGTTCACAATTATTTTCTAGCAAACCAGCAACAGCATATAATCTAGTAGGAAAGGGGTAAGAGAGAGCTGATAATTTTATTTTTTTGTAAGATGTGAGCAAAGCTCTTTTTGAAGAAGTCACAGAGCTAAAATAACCATATTGTTAGGCAGTGACTCATGGGAACAAAGACAACAATGCTATCTAGGATCGTTATACTGGTGCCTTTTAATCATAATGTTGGTACAGTTTTCCCTCACACTGACCTAGTTTAAATAGTTTAGAAAGCTTAATAGGCAATGCTGCTTACAGCACTGTTAGGAGGACCTGAATATATACAACAAGTCCTTTTGTGAATGAAAATTACTGATTCATGGCCCGTTACACTCCATGAATTCAGAGAAACAACAG
Source organism: Anthoscopus minutus (assembly GCA_013399455.1). NCBI lineage: Eukaryota > Metazoa > Chordata > Aves > Passeriformes > Paridae > Anthoscopus > Anthoscopus minutus. The sequence continues at coordinate 15,565 of VWYI01026240.1, read as the reverse complement.
TGAAGTTAACCCACGGAAGCTTCACACAACTGAATCTGAATTTGTGCTCCTGCACTTTCCAAACATTCGTGTTCACAATCTGGCATGGTCACCATGGCATGTCCTGGAACAGCTGCCTGTGTTACAGCGCTTCAGTGACAGCAGGGCACAGCCTACCTAGGGGCAAAGTATAGGTAAAAATTCTAAATTTAAAAACCGCTAAGTTGAGCAGGAAATGTTTTCAGTTCTCATAAAAAAGATTTATGAGAGCAATGCTTTCACTAAAGTATTTTTATAGAAGTTTTTGTGTTTTAACTGACAGGCTGGAAATCAAGAATTTTCAGTCTTGGAGTTTTCAGTGAAAACAAAAAGGTTGCCAGTAACCGCCATTTCCAGTAGAAATATCCTTTTGGCAAGAAATGATATCTTTGTTCATTTTCTTATTGAAAAACATTGATCCATTCCAGTGATTGATGTCAACTATAGGACACAACTGTATTTTCCTTGGGATAACTGATGAACTTGCTTTTAGTGTTAACTAGATTAATGCCTGCTATCATCTGCAAGTTTATAGTCCACCAAAATATAAAACCCACTTTTCTAAACCTCTGGCTCTGAAGTCACATATGTTACCTACAGATACTGCTTGAACTTGTGCTGAACATAATTAAGTTGCTCCGTGTATGCCTGTGAGCAGCACTGGCCATCGCTCTTTATTTGCAGGGTGAATTTGTCTCCCACCATAAAGCCCAGGCAAATCTACTGGCATCATTAAGGGGCTTTGCTCAGCTGCAGCAGTAACAGCCCCACAAGGGACACCCTGCCCTTCCTCTGCTGCTTGGTCTGGGTCAGCTCCAGGATCCCACAGAGACCAGCATAAAGGACAGTGATGAAAATGAATCATAAAGGAAACTCATGAGGTTAAGTCAGTGCGTGCATTTATTCTACCCGAGATTCAACCTCAGTAGCAGGGAGCTGTAAGATCTCCTCCACTGACTGGATTGGGAAAGGCAGCTTCTAACATCTATATTCTGACTTAGAAAGATAAAGCTATTCTCCTTTCCAGAATTTTTGACCAACAAGCCCATTTCTCTAGATTTCACAACAGCAGGAATTATTCTTTGTCCCCTCTGCCTCCCTGGCTCCTGGGAGGTATTCTCAATTATACAGAGGAAACAGATGCCTTGATTTCTCCATGTGGCTCAGTCCTGGACTATTACATGGAAAAATGTCCCAGTTGGGATTTTCAGAAACATTGGCTAAATCCTCCTCCCATGATAAATCCCTGATAAAAACACCCATGATTCTTCAGTTGGAAGAAAAGAGGGCAGTGATAAAGACTCTCAAAAACCTTACTGTTGCCACATGTGGATGTGAACTAGTTAGAGAAAAGTGCTCTTCTGAATATCAGATAGATTCTATTTTCTTCCAGATGAATAAGGATTAATCCACAGCAAAAATTCTCCTTAAATAAGGTTTTCTCAAGGCAAATTAAGGGAAAGGATTTTTAGGTAGTGTATTGGAAAAAAACACAAACTAGGGCAGACCACCAGGCAGCTTGGAAGAGCAAAAGTTTACTTTGTAAAACCAAACTTTGCAACCTTAATTTTGTTAACATGAGAGTATCCTCTAATTTTATCTACAGCTACCACCTTCTCCAAGTTACAATTGCCAAAAAAGGTCAAAATATCTTAACGCTACATTCCACCAAGTCACTAAATGGAACAGAAGTCATATTACTGTAATTCATAATTCAGAACTCAAATTTCATAAGACAACATAAGAAATGTCATTTTAACCACACTAATTCCTTCACAGTTAACATGAGTGGGTGTTGGTGCAATCCAAGCTGAAAAAAGCCATCTAATTTCAGCAAGTGTACCACAAGCCAACTTGGCAACCCTCCACGTGGATCAGACAAATGTCTGCTCTGTTGAAGCTGAAGGCACAGTGATAATTATCATAGCTGATACTGCATCAGTGGTAATGACAGTGTGGTTTGTAAATATGAAACAAACTAGGATTCTCTCGTTCACAAACAGGGATTTTTGCTGTGGGAACCCGCCATAAACCTGACAGATCTGAATGCGGCCCTTGATCCAAACTAGGGCACGTTCCTCTGTAACTGGGAAGTCATTCAATAGCTGCAGTGCACATTTAATTATCACACTTTCTGGGTGGGTGTTGGTAGAAGCTTCACAAACACATATCATGAGAATTATATGACAACCGTGTCCACTGGAAAAGAGAAGCAGCCAGTGCCACCACTCCTACTGAAAATGCTGATGCTGTGACCATTTCTCACTCTGCTCAGTGCCTTGCTATTGGTGTCAGGTAGATCACCAGGATGGAGTCAGGTCTTTCCAGAATAATTAAGCCCACTCAGTTAAAGTTTCTTAAGGCATTTAGCCAGTAAGAAAAACCTCTCAAACAACGAAATCAAGGAAAGACAGGATATGCTCTCATTTAATTAGACATCATAAGAAGTCATAATGGCTGAAATAAGTAGGTGTTTCTCAGCTCAAAACTACAGCCACACAGGATACATCAGAAACCTAAGCTTTGATTCTTGCCCTGTCCCTCCAGAAGCAGCTGAAGCCAGAAGGAAATAGGGGTTGTGCAGAGGTTTTTGGCTCAGAGAGCCCTTCTGACACACCAGAAAGCAACGCTCACGTGCAGATGAGCTGGCTCTGAAGGACTCGCAGGTGACTGAGCAGCCCTTCAAACCAAAGAGAGGCTCTGAATGCCCTCACCAAAAGCCAGTGGATAAAAAATAGCTTGAACTCTCTCATCTGTGGGACCTTAGCATGTACCAGAGGGTTTTCCCAAGAGCCAGTTCAGCTTACTTACACACTGTGCCTCGTGCTTTAACTCCACAATGAGAACGCTACTCTACTACTGTATTAATGAATATTTATAAAGCACTTGGAGATTCTTCATGAGAGGTAAGCCTGGCATTTAAGGCAACAAATATTATGAAATTTCCTTTCCAGTTACTAAGCAATATCCAGTCATTAGGAAAGATTCCTGATACATGGATATTGGCTTCAATAAAATGTTTTTGAACAAGTTCTCCACTGGAAAAAAACCAAGATCAATGGAACATTTTCAATTACTTCAAAATAATGTGATATGGAAATGCAGCAGCTATTTTCTATGTTTAATTGTCCCCCTCCATATTTTATGCTATCTCTCTAAAATGCTAACAATCACTTAAAACCACGTGTTTTCACTTTCCCTCAGACCATCTTTTTCCATTACAGAAGTCTTGAGCTCTTTCACTCACCAAAAACCTTATACAGGGGCAGAGAAAAGCCAAGTCAAACTTGACATTTCTTCCACAGTTTTTTTTTCATTCATTGGCCTTGCCCACATAGGATTCAGCTCATCTCATGCCACACTTCTCTCCACTCATTGGAGGTGTAGAATTACCTGGTAAGTAGCTGACTTACTCTAGAGACTGGATTGGGGTTTCCCTGCTCCCTTCTCCCTCCACTCTTTTTTTTGTCAGAGAACACAATGAACTCCTAATCATGAGCACTTGACTCAGCTACGCAGCTGTAACTGAATTGTCAAGTGCCTGTCAGCATCCACAACAAGAAAAATAGAAATATAAGGGAAATTTTTATTCCTAGTACTTAGAAGAAACGAATTAAACTGATTTGTTAAACTGCATCTAGGGTAGTGGTGGATATTTGTATATGAAAACCAATTGGATTTTAAAAATAAGAGATGAATTTCACATTTCAGATTGTATGAAGCTAATAATCTTCCCTTTTTATTCTGTAGGTCCAGGTAGATCAGAAATATTGTATCTTGAACTTATGTGTCTCCTCTTTGATGACAGTTTTACTGCCTATTTCATTAGTTCTCTAGCAAGTCAGTTTTGTAAAGATGAAGCAAAAATGAGACGAATTTGCTGGAAGACCAGCTCCAAACTGGACTGGCTGGTTTGCACTATTCTGTCACTGCTAATGGAGTTCAGCTCTATTACTTATGACAAAAGCCTCTGGTATGTAAAATGCTTATTTTCCTGCCATATCATTTTTACTAATAAAACCAAAGAGGGACCTGCTACGCACCCCCCTTACACAGACTGCCAACACAGGGTTCATGCAGGCTCCAAAAATCATCCAGTGACTGCTAAACAAAGCAGTTCTCACCCCCTCTCCAGTTCATCTCTGGAGTGGTCTATGCTCAGGCTTGTACCACATAAAAGTAGGTTTAAATTCAAGATAAATTAGCCCACATGGAGTTCAGTGCTAGCACAGCTGAACTGCTCTGGGGAACTGCTCTTATTGGCACACTGGTAAGAGCCAAAGCTGTGGCTCCTTTACTCTCACAAGAATAGGTAAGACAACAGATGTATTTTTAAGGCCCACACACGGTTTCTCCCTTACAACTATTACTCCACAATGAAATGCAATCTTTCTTTCATTAGGAAAGATATATTCTCTAACTGAAGTTGCTATATCTGGAATGAAAATGTATGTATCATATGGCAGCCTCATTTTATTTTATTCACATCACACTCTAGTACCTATTTTACTCCTCCTCGTTCTTCAAGTATAAGAGAGTTGTTGTTTGTGTATAGCATGCACATTAGCACACATAAACTGCTCACTGAGTGTAATGATTAATGATTGAATAGTGCAGTTGTTGCAAAAATAAGTCATGCAGTGAAGAGAGATCTGAAGATTATATCTAACACCAGGGGATGGCTTATTAATCTTACTTCTTGAAGAATTCGTGAGTAAATCATTCTCCTTTATTAATGATATTTCACTTTGCTCCATGAGACATCTTTTATACATCCAGAAGGGCAATTATCTGTTTAGGCCAGGAAACAATATTAGTTACAGACGGTGCTTGAATATTTGATCTAAGTCACTTAAATAAAAGAGGGGAAGAAAGAGTAGCCCACTCCAAAGACTAATCCAAACAGGACTGCATTTACAGGGAGGTTGTTTTGGTTCCCCTCCATCTGTAAATGACAAATTATGTGCTTTTTCGAGTCTCAATTAATGTGGAGCTTGCATACTCTAACAGTGATATAACAACTCAAGGAAAACTACATTACTTTTATATCTTCTATGTCTGAAGGAATTCTATTATATGTGAGGTGGTTAAACATGTCTGAAATGGTTTATTAATATAAAAGTATTTCAAAGGGAGATCTTAAATTCTTGATCACAATGAGATATTAAAGACAGAAAGTAGAGTTTATAATTTAAAAATTAAAAAATCCTCTTCTTGGTTTAAAACTCTCATTTTTCTAGCTGTCCATCATCTGCTATGCACAAAAACTTTGGAAGAATTAAGGAGGGAACACAGACACCTGTTTAACAGTTGCATTCCAAGGACTGTAACATAAAAAATACACAATGCTAATACAAATCTATAAATAAACTCCAAAAGCATATTCATTAATTAGTTTTAAACAATTTGAGTATAGAAATCATAAATTTAAATTATTATAGAGATTGCATTAGATAGCATGGGTTGACTACAGAAGTGCTTTGCACATTCACAAAACTTTGACAAATATCTTCCCATGGATTTCAAAATATTACTAAGCTAGGTCATGAGTTACCCTTTAGATTAATAGATCAATTAAAGGCAACAGTTTATTTGACAGGTAATTAATTAATTAAAGGCATGATCTAGTGAATAAAAACATGAGGAGACACAAGAAATAAGCTATACTTTATTTTCAAGTGTGGATTAAGGCTAAGGATAATCTGCAGGGAGGACTCTGCAGAGATGCTTTTGCATGTGATTTCACAAAGATGCTGTGGTCTCTGATGTTTGATAGGGGCATCTTCCTTGCCAAGTGCTCTGTGGAGATTTGCACCTTCACCAAATGCTCCTGGGTGTAATTGGTGAATTAGAGCTGCTCATTTGGATGTCACAGGTTCTGCTGCTGCCAGTCTTGTCAGCTCAAAGTGAGAAAATGGAATTTAGAGGAAAGGAACCAGAGCTCTGCCTTGTAAAGAAATCACAAATGAACCTGCACTGAGGGATCTGTTTGGGTTTTGGAAACATGAACATCTTTCCAAACTGTGTTTGTCATCTGTTAATTAAGCTTCCTTAATTAAAGAAAAAAATATCATATCAGGAAAATCTGCTAGAAAAATACTAGTTTAATGGGGTACCTATATTGAAAGGGGGAAAAAAAGCATTCAGCAGTGTAACAGTCCCATTTTCAGAATGAACCATCTCTGGTAATGTGACAATTCTTTTGACAGTGCCAATCTGCCTGACAGTGAGAGTATATTTGTATCATTAGCACATGCTTTTGTCTGGAATCTGAAGTAGCTTTATGTCCTTAGTTTTAAGTTACTTGTTAAAAAAAAAAAAGAAATAAAAAAGAAAAGTCATGAAAAAACCAGAACCAACCTAATGAACCTGATTCAGGATTTTCACTTGACTACATTCTAGAGGTTCCTAATTTTTATTTGGTTGGTACTTTTGACTCAAGAAACTAATGAGCATCCCAATCATACCTTAAAGCCAAAAATATGCAAGTCAAAATATTACTGCCTTTTTTATCAAATATTGGATCTGACTGCAATGTGTTTCCAACATCCAGATACAGGTCCTGTATTTTTGATTTTGATTTTCAAACTCATCTGACCAAAATGACACAAAAGTCCCTTTCCTCTAAATACCCAAGGCATATTAAGATTTTATTTCACTGGTTCATTTCAAATCCAAATTTTAAGTTATCATTTCGCTACTGCCATACTTGTTCATCCACATAGCATTCAAAACTGGGGAAATGGGATTTATTAAAAGCCATCCTTTCACATTCCTAGGTGTAAAAAGGTATGTTAAAGCTTTTGGGCTGCTAGAAGTCTACCCCACTGAAGTTTATAAAATAAAGGTTTGGCCTGCAGAGCAGTTTCCCATTACAGAGACCATGGTCTGTTACCTGAACTTGATCTTTCCCACCACGCAGCCCCACATCACAGCACCAGGTTTAGCATCTGCCCATTATGCAGAAAAGCCTCAACACAAAAGTCAGGTCCAAATCCACATTTCTAGAACACAAGAGTCTGTGCAGGGGCTATAATGTTGCCCTGGATTTGCTGACAGATTTAAAGAACAAAGGTAAAAAACAAAGCAGTGTATTTGAAAACAGAATTACGTATTTTCATTGGAATTACCTCCAGCCTCATGCAGGCCTCAGTGACTGGAAAACTGGGTCCTAAAGTGATTAAAAAAGGAGAATAAACATAATAATATTGATTCTTCTCTGAGAATTCCCTGCAGTCCTGCTCAGGGAACCAAGGTAGCGAACAGCAGCAAAAAATCCAGCTTTTCCAGCAGGTGCCTGGGTAATATTTGAGAAGCAAGCAAATATGTGATCTTTTTAGAGACAAAATATTCCCCATCAGATGTGTGAACCAATGTCTCATCCTGCTAATCTGGAATGTTAGCAGATATGTTCAGATTCTCAAGACTGACCTGCTTCTGAGAAGAGAATTATTCAAATAGGTTACACCAAAATAATCAGCAGTTAAAAACTAACATCAGTAGATAGTGACTCTATCAGCATTTTTCTCTTGCTGCATTTTTTTTTCTTAAGTAATTAAAAAGTGTCTCTGAAAGAGCAGTATGTACCGTATGTCATAAAGTCTCTCTGAACTACCTATATTTACCCCTGAAAGTGAATTCTTTATAAGACCTAGGATATCAAAGAAACGAGGGATCAAAGTAGTTTTAATAAGCAACCCAGTGTTTGTAGAACCTGCACTTTCATGTATCATGTTTTGTTCAAGTTCTTAATTTCGGTTCCTCACCACAGAAGGCACTTAAGATAACTATCTATAACCATATTGTCATGTTGAATCCTTTGATTATTTAACATGTACACCTTAGTGAAACAAAAATGCCTTTTTTTCCCCATAATATTTGGACTTCATTGTATTTTCTCACATGAAACATAGATTTGATTTGTTTGATAGTTGGATCATACTGTAGCATTTCCTTTAGTATTTCTATTTATATGTTAGTAAAGTTCAATGTAGCACAGTTTAATCTATTCCTACACATTGATGTGATCTATGGCACCTTTATCTTTTATAAATTTCAAAATAAACACATAACAAAAGACTGTGAGAGCTACAGAAAACAAAGTTAACTGGGCCTTAAAAGAGAAACCAGAGGTTCCCCAGTGAACACCAGTATGCTCTTTAACATACTACAAACAGTTTCTCACTCTTTTTCTTGAAATTAGAACTTTCCTATGTTTACTAATTTTTTTGTAAAACAAACAAAAACCCCAAAACTCCCATATATATTTGATCTGTAGTTATAATAAAATTGTCAGTAAAGACTGAGAATTACTACACTCCTGCTTAGAAGCACAGATTGAAAGATGAAGGAATTATAAGATCAGACTATGCAAAAAGCAATAATGAGAAAAAGCAATAATGACAAATATATCTCTTAGCTACTCCAAGACCACATCTGGATATACAATTTTTATTTTGCTCAGAAAATTAACCTACTCTTTACTTGGAGTCTGAATAAGCAATAAGTTAAAAATCTTAACACTAGCATACTGAAATATAAGCAGGCAGGTCTATTTTTTCTACTTTTTTCTCCTTGCTAAGTCTTACAGTAGGATCCACAGACCAAAAGGGAGGACTGATCACAGAAGATATACAAGATTAATTCCAGCCCTTATAGGAAGTAAAAGCTGGTGCTAGGTGAGAGTTTAAGGGATCCCTCACAACCAGGGAGGATGTTTCCTCAGCTTTCACCAGTGTGACTCAGCTACTTCTCATCCAGCAAAGAGCACTGGAATGGTTTTCTGGACATTTCAGATACAAATGCCTTCCATTAGCCTTTCTGAATACCCTGGAAAACAGGGACCTTAAACCCCAGCACCACAATAAGCACAAGTAGCTCTAATATCAAGATACCTCAAGAAAACCTTGTTAATAGATAATGTGATAAAAATGTGACATTTGGAGTCATACATAAAGAAGATGACATTTCACACTTCTCTCTTATCACACTTAGTGCTCGCTGACCCAGATCCCAATACAGGGATCTTCCTAAATACAATGGTTCTCAAGTCTAGTTGATTCTTCAGAATGAACCAAAACCTCATACTGGAACAGCAATCAGTGCTAACAGACTCAGACTTTCTACCTTTCCGTGATTCAGATGACAAAAAAAATGCTGCATTCAAGTTTTCAGCTCTGGTTCCCTGCAATTCCTGGTTCCCTGCAATTCAGCTCTAGTTCCCTGCAAAGAAGTGAGGGTGGTGTATGAGGGTAACTGGTCAACATAGCTCATTTGGCTTCTGCACACAGGAAATAACTTCAGGGGAAAGTTCCAAAAGAGGAATTTAATTCCCTGACAATAAAGGCAAGAGATTTCCCTGTGTTTCTTATCTTCTAGACCAGACTTAAATCAGGCTGTCATGTAATCAATGGACTATGATAGCCTGATTATCATGTAGGATAAGTGATATCTATTAGAAAAAATTGATCCTGACATAACTCAGAAAAGGCAGCAGCTTAAAGCTAGAGGCCACAGGCCCTGGACTGGCCTTTGTACATATTTAATGGCTGTCATTTTCCTGGAGGTGCCTGAAAACAGCAAAACTCTCAAGGTAAATCTATATTGATTGAATAATCCTTGTCATCTGTTAGGATTAACAAAGCTGTCACAGTACAGCCACAAGCAAACAGATTTTATTTGATAACTTTCTTTCCATTTCACCATAGAAGCACAAGTAGTAGAGTTTCAAGGGAGCCTCTTCATGTTTGTTCTGTTTTCACTCAGGTAATTCCCCAGTGGAGGCCCCTGTTTTCAGTGGCTGATTAACTGCCACGTCCTTAATTAAACCTGCAGCATCAGAATTACAGTTTATGAAAGAATCAGAAGCTGGCTGCCAGAGAACCCCCAAATCTGCCGGGCTTGTGCTATATTAGGAGCTGAGCCTGAATGATTATGGCTGGGAGCTTGATAAAGATTGTAGGGGTGGGTGTGCTTGAGGCTGTCCCTTGTGACAGCATCTCCCTTTATGAATACAGAAAAATTCATCAAACAGAAATCATTAAATGGAGCAGATGGGATTTGCTGTGTGGCTGAGGCAGAAAGTGCCTGGAGATGATGAGCACTGCACGAGGCAGCCGGGCAGATCAAAACGACAGTCCCGGGGAAGGTGGGCAGTGCAGGACCCTCTGCTGCTGCTGTCCTCTCCATGCACAACTGGCTTTTCTAGAGGTCAGAAACAGCGTTCCCCCAGTCACACTCCCCTTCAATCTCCCCCAAACCTCACCTGCTTCCCATCTGCATCTGCCTCGTGATACCCTTGCAAAATGACTGGGAAAAAAATCATTGTTGGGTACAAGAAAAATTCCCCAGCTCCTTAATTCTCTCATTTCACACTCTAATAATATTTAATACAACAAGACAGTTGTTATATTTTCATTGAATCTTTTTTTAAATAGGTCAAACATTTATTCTGCTTCTATTTTTGAAAGCTAGAATCTACCCTGAGTCCCATGAGATTCAGGTGCCCGCACCTCAACACAGAACTGTATATGGACAGATTTGAGCTGTATTTCATTTCTCAAGGCCAATTCAACCTGTCTTGAAATGGAAGCACAAATCCAGGCATCCAAGCACCCACAAACAGGGTCATAAGAGATGCACATCCCACATGCACATTGTCCTGCCTCCAGGTGTGAATTTCACCTTCAGAGACTTTAGAAACATCATCTCCTATTTCAACAGAAAATTCTGACTCAGGCCTGCAGAGAATACCTCCATGTAAAAGCTCATTTATTCGCCTAAAGTGCATTTATCTC
>VWYI01026239.1:0-60392 GCA_013399455.1 Anthoscopus minutus | reverse complement strand
GGAGTGGCCCAGGGACATCCAACCCAGGGGCAGCCCAAGTATTCATTCCCATGAATGGAGGACATTGTTTGTGCTTCTTCAAGATGGAACATCACTAATCTTATCTAAACATCATACAATATTTTAATAACTTAAATATCTCAGGCCAACATTTTTCCAGCTAACAGGTGACAAAATTCTCCTGGGTAACTGAGTTGAAGCAAGGGCAAAGAACTTTTAAGCTTGTCCAGGCCCACCTAAATGGCAGAGCCACATAGTTATGTCTCACTTATATCTTTTCATTTAAGTACAGAAGGAGCTATTGCTCCATCTCACCTCGCACATACATTTTGCACTTTTTTCCATGCAAAATTCTTAAAAATTTCCAGAGTTTGCCAAAAGAGTGTGTAATGACTCTGTAAGTGTAACGGGCTGCTTGAGGCCTCCAACTAGGTGGATATTCAATTTTAGATTCAAGACTATAATCACATATGCATACACTATATCTATCAGTCTATCTATCTATCTATCTATCTATCTATCTATCTATCTATCTATCTTATATATGTGTGTGTATAAATATATACTATCTACATAAGCCAAGACTATGTACAAATCCCATGATCTAAAATGAAATCACTTACCTTCATGGTATGTTAGAACTTCAGCCTCTAGGTGGAGGGAACATTGTTATTTCAATGTTTGCTGCAAGCTGTTCCAGGTTTTGCATTATTTACTTGCCTGTGAGAGATTAAATCTTCAGTTGGAGTTCCTCTAGGATTTCAACTAACAACCAAAGTCTTCTAGGATTATTTATGTTGGGAAAATTCATGAATACAGTCATGTAGGGTGAGCTTAGTACCTTTGAAGCCTGGTTTTGCACACCTATTCTGCAATACTACAGTATAACACCCTACATGACTCTGCCTGCCACCCATCTTTGTATGAGCTGAACAATAGATCCAGGTAATGTAAAACCACAAAATGGAATACGTGCTTCACATGCCAGTAATTAATGAGCATAATTAACAGCAGAAAAAGGTACTCCACATCAAAGGTCTCAGAATTCTCACTGAATAAGAAAAGGAGAATTTGTGCCCTGTAACCACAGGCTCTACATGAAATAGCCTATCAAGAAGGCTGAAGATGAATCTTCAGCACAGGCCTTTATCCCTCGAGCAAAGATGTTAATAGGCAATACATGTTGTGCATGTGCTCTTTAGGACCTATGGATGCATCCACAGGTTGGCCTAGAGGGTGATATAACATCTTTCAGGGAGAGAAGCAAGACTGTCTGCCTCTTATTCAGTGCTGGTAAGGAAGAGACAGTGGAACAAATGTGGAGTCAGTCTGGGGACCCTGGCATTCTATTGCTAACCTCCTGCAAGCCAAAGATACCAGGGTTTACACTTGCACTAGCAGGTCTCTCTCCATTTAATATTCTGCTTCACCAGCCCTCTAGCAGACTGTGTAAAGGGTACTCCAAACACAGATCAGTCCCACTTTTTACTAAATATTATTCCTGGAAATGGAAGGCTGCTGGTTTGACAGCCATGTAAATAGAAATAAGTTTACATTTTGTTCAAATAAATACTTGATGACAATGTACAGTAATGGGAAGATGGTTACCAGTTGCAGAGACAGGTACATGCTTGTAGCTAACTTTGGCAAAACACTGGCATTCATGGATTTGACTCCTCCTTGGGACCTACTTAAATGCAGACTTTCTCTGAGTTTCCTGTAATCTATCAGTTTGACAATCTTTCCTGGAATATTCATTTAATAATAGCAACCCCATATTTATTGAGGCTGTCATTTTTCCTTTACTTTTGTTGGAACAGAACTGAATGTAACTTCCCAAATTAGATGCTGATGTCCTTTGGGAATATGGCTATAGAACAAGTTCCTGGACAGAAAATAGTAGAACAGTATAGTTCAGCTGGAAGGGATGTATGATGATCATCTAGTCCAACTGCCTGACCAGTCCAGGGCTCATTGAAAATAAAAGCATGGTGTTAAGGACATTTCCCCTAATGCCTCAAACACTGCCAGGTTTTGGGGCATTGATCAGTACTCTAGGGAACCTGTTGTGGAGTTTGACCTCTTCCTCAATAAATAGTTCCTAATGTCCAGTCTGTGTTTTCCCTGGAGCAGCACAAGGTGCCATCCAGCTTGCTCTGCAAAAGATTTTCCAAAAGTCTGAGAATAGCTCACTCATGTGCAGGAGCTTCATAGGAGGATAGGGAAGGGACTAGATCTGGTCAGATCCATTATCCCTGGAAAAAGGGATTTGCCATTGGCTTCTAACATACCGTCACTGTTCAGAGACATCCCAGGGTATAGGTAAAATGAGATAACACATGGCATTGATGCTGCTCCAGGACTTCAGCACAGCTGTACTTATGTAAGAGAAAGAAGAATGTGATAGTATACTACATCTCTGAAAACATTTTCCTTATCTTTCTAAAAATTAATTATTTCCCAGAATGAACGTCAATGAGTACTGGCACAAAACATTTCCTTCGTAATCTTCACAGATTTTCAATTATTCTCACTTAAAAAAGAAAATGGCAAAACATCTACTTATCAGCCAAAAAACCCCTCAAAAGCAAACCAAAATCAAACTGGAAAAAATAACAGGGAAAGTTACAGTTTATGACATTTAATCAGAACTTCTCAGTTCTGGAAGTGAAATGCTTTAAAATAAAAGAAAAGAATAAGTGGTGCCATGTTTTTTTCTTTGATGTGGACTGAGTCATTCAGATAAAAGTCACCTGTGAAATACTAGCGTGTACTAGTTTTCTTTATAATTATCTTTTCATCATGTTTACAATAACAGGTTCTGGAAAAAATGGGGCCTCTTCCCACTTTTTGGCCTTTTATTGTTAAAATAAATATTAAAATATTTGATATTTTAAATGTTTAATATTGTGCAAATATTGTGACTTTTAAAAATAAGTCCTCATCTAAAGAGTTGATGGCACACACTGGACTGACCACAATGCTCAGAGCATGTTTGTCCATGGCTAAAAATAAATGGCATGAGGTTTTCCTTTGACCCATGTCTCCATACCCTTCTTCAGCCCAAAGCAAACATTTCCAAAACCACACCAGCATGAAACCCAGCAATAAAGATCTGCAGGCATCTCAGCAGTACCTCCAAAACTTAAGTAATCCACTGAGAGCCAGAGTATGCACAGCTGGGTTATTCTCACTGCACTATGTGTGGCCGTAAGGGACAAGAAAAACAATAGCAATGGATCAGCCAAAAGGGCCAACAAATTATGAAGTAAAAAATAAAAGAGAAAGAATGTGGGCAGTGAGAAAAGTTAAAGCACAAGAACAGAAAATATATAAGATGAGGAAGACAGTGAAAACCTGTCTGTGAATCTGAACCCAGAAAGTCACCATATAAGTTCTTTTCCTACCCACACCAATGACCTGCTCTAGCTCTCACTCCCCCTTCCCTCCTAACCACTTCTTGTGACCTAAAACTAGCAGGTGCATGTTCTGCTCCCCCTGGCAATTTTCAGATAGCTTCCATGGATTCAAGTAGTGAAAGCTACAAAATAAGAAAATAACTCAGTAAACAACCCACACTCACATGTATATCTGCCATCCCCCCTTCCTCAGCACTCTGATTGTAGGAAATTAGTGGTAGCCATCAGAAACCTCTAGGAAAAAGAAAGGATGGGAGTTAACAATTTCTAAAGTTTTGCTGCTGAGATGTTTCAGCCCTTCCACTCTCTCTCTGGACTGAGTCATTGTATCAACAGATGTAGGAGTCTGAAAAATTCCTGGCAGAAGGCTGTGGGAAAACCCTTCCTTATCAGGGAGAGAAAAACAGTATCCACACTACACTGTTCAGTTCTATATAAATGTAGCTAGAAAGTTCTCTGTTTCTCCTGCTACTACTGGCTTATTTTTCCTGCATTCATTATTTTACATATTCCTAATCATCCTTCCTCATTAGACCTTTTCCCTCAAACTCCACCCCATCCTAGTTCATATAAGCTATTGTGACACCCTGGACCTTGCCTGTTGTGTGCATCCCCATATGCTGTTCAGATGATGTGTTTGTTGTTTTGGTATTAAAGTTCATTATTTTTGGGTCACACAATCGAGCCCATCCTTAGATTATTTTGCCACATCATCCCTGGCTGGTCCTGTCTCGAAGTCGTGGTTCTCTGCCTGCGACAAACAGCACTGCTCACAGGCAGAAAGGCAAACTTGTGATTGCACCACTTTCTGCACAACTGCTTAGGAAGGGAAAAAGAAATGCTGTGAAGAAAGCTATCTAAACTTTCTCAGGATGTGGAAAAACCAAGGCATTGCTGAAAGCTCACTCCTCCAGAGATTATGGATGAGAAAGAAAACACACACTCAAAATTAGGATTTAGTGAACTCCTACCCCTAAGGGACAAAAACATTTTTCTTCCAAGTCAGGACAGAAAAGTGTCATTCTTAGCACTTTTCTGCACTACACTGCTTCATCATATGGAGAACAAATAAAATGGGAAACAAAAGTTAAATCTCCACATTAATACTAAAAGATTTTTTTTCCAGCCTCATTGGATTTATGCAACTGGGTCACATCTTTTCTTTTAGCATTTCATTTTCTATTTTTATATATTTTCCCCCAGGGGAAAATATATATTTTCCCCTCAGTGCTCTGAGTATTTTTTTAATGCCTACTGGGAAAAAAAAAAAAGACTAAAATTTCTGATATGTAGCAAAACCAGACATTTTCCTTCTGGAGGATAAGATATCCTGGACAGCCTGGAATCAATGCACCCAGAGAGCACTGCTGAAAGCAAGAACTTGCCTGCAAGGACACAACAAGGTGGGAACAGGATACACACAGGCCCTGTATTTCTGTCTGTCACCTCAGTTTTCTCTTTCTAGAATGTGAAGACTCCTAGCATAAATACTAACTAAATCCTGCTTCTTCTGAATTTACAAGTAATTCTGTTCATCAGTGGAAGGTTTCATCTAGGAAAAAGGGCTACTTAAAGTCAAAGCTGGAGTGACCTCAGGATTTTATTGCAGAAGTCAGCAAGCAGCACAGTAAAGCACTAGTTGCATATATGTATGTATGTATGTTCATCTTAAAACAGAGGGCAAAATATGACTATATATGCCCCAAGAAGGATTCTGGAGTATTCTTTAAGTTTTTCTGCAAGAATA
Organism: Anthoscopus minutus; assembly: GCA_013399455.1. Taxonomy (NCBI): domain Eukaryota; kingdom Metazoa; phylum Chordata; class Aves; order Passeriformes; family Paridae; genus Anthoscopus; species Anthoscopus minutus. The sequence continues at coordinate 55,226 of VWYI01026239.1, read as the reverse complement.
AACCCCAAACATTTATATTTCCACAAATTTCTATTTGATTCTATTATCTAGAACTAATGACATATCTAGAAACTAAAGTTATATAAACAGAAATTATCTTGTACGCGTGAGAATTTGTGTGGGTCTAGTTTGGGATGTTTCAGCACAAAAGCCATTAGCAAAATGACCTGGAAACAGGTGAGTTCACACAGGCAGCAAAAATTGGAAGTCCTGTATCAGGTTTCTATAGGCACAGACTTTCCAGAGGGGCTCTCCTTCTGTACTTCAAATTGCAGCTGATCTCTGACTTGCACGCTCATCAAAATGTTCTCCATGACAGAGAGAAGCGGCCTCCTTCAATTCCTCTTCACTAAAGTAAACCCTCTATCCCCTGTAATCCTCTGTAATTCCCACAATCATGCCTGGTATTTGCTGCAGTTCTTCTCCTGCTCTATAGTCTAGTGTTGATGGCACCCCATATCACACAGGGCAGGCTCAGTGTCTCCTCTAACCACGGGGCCCAGCTCCACTCTCAGTGCTCTGCAGACAAGGACAGAGTCATGTGGAGGTTGCTTTTGGCTCTTCCTTTAAGACAATTCCTCTTCAAGGCAGGTAAGAGGCAATTCCATTTCCACATATTGAGAATGCCATTAGGAAAGGAGATTAACATTTTTATGAATTAATATCTTTATTTTATGTTTTAATGAACCTCATTAATATTTATAAATACTCCATATATTTATAGGTTCATTTTTTATTCCATGTTTTTATGAATCTCCTTTCCCAGTTGCACTGTCAAACCTCTTCCTAAAGTCTCCAGTGGCATTCTGAAACCTCCATCTAATGTCTCAGAAAAGCTTATTCAGTTTGTTGTACATCCTAATAATTGCTCTCTATTTTCCCTCTACTGTAGTCTCTTACCTTCAAAAAAAGCAGTAATTTAGTCTGAAAATGTTGAATTTTATATTATTTAGGGTTGTTCACAAGCTATATATCCCTTAACATAAAACAGTTCATAGTAATTTATGAAGGTAAAATAAAGCATTAAGGAACACTTTAACTGAAAGACTTTTTAAACCTTCAAATACTTCTCTTGTAAAATATTAATTTATCCCACAGAAAGTACCTTCCACCATTTCAGTGGAAAGGCAAAAACCCACAATTGTTTATACTTGCCCTATTTTTGGAAGCAAAAATTCTGGCAGTGAAGATGGTAAAGTAATACTTTCTTTTCTTGAGTTGACATTATTTGTACTGTAAAAATAAATGTTGAATAAACTCTTAATTTCAAAAACAGAATGTACTTTATATGTGTATGTCAGCAGATAAGGATACTTTGTAAACAGCTAAATCATACCAAATCTGAACTAAATGTTTTGGGACAGGGCAGTAAAAACAGACCCACTTCTCCAAATGTTTGTTCATGGGAATTTATTCTGAGAAACAGCTCCAAGCCAATTACTTTCTCAAAAGGATATAAATGCTTTTAATTCTAAAAGTCTCCCAAATATTTCAGCAGGAAAGGCTAACAAATGTGTACCAATTCAACTAGTTAGAAATACAAAATTCTAACTGTATAAAAGCTGTGCCCAAACCCACTCCCATAATGGCATGGGTATATGCACACCACCCAAACAGCCACTCTGTACACAGTGCAAGCACACAAAGCAAAGATATTAAACTGAGTTCTCTTGTACTAGCCCAAGAATGAAGTTAAACAGAGCAGAGGATTTGCAGCTAATATTAAATTATTTGTCCTATTATCCATGTAGTACAAATTAGGCTGATAGAAAATAAGTTCATGTCTATTTTCTAGCACTAAGCCCCTCAAATTTTCAGACTTAAGAAGGTCATAATGAACAGAAGAAACAATTATGGAGTTTTCAGGAATATCTTCCTTCTTATATTAAAATACCAATCTTTCAGCTATTACAGAAATGTTTGAGAAGGGAAGACCTTGTAGCAGAAACCTCATTTTAGACACAAGGGGAAAACAACCTGATGATTGTGTGCAGAAAACCAGTTGATTCAGTTAGCTGCTTACATAAACCATTTGCAATTTTCACATCTGATCTTTCTCAATGGTTCTGTCTTCTCAGGATTTAGCATTACAATTTTTCAGGGTGCCCATACAGCTTTCTAGGATTAATTTTACCCCTAGGTTCTTTCTGTTGGCTAGATTAACATGTAAAGCTGTGTCAGAAGGGAGAGGAAAAATATCTGGGTTGCCAGTAGAGACACAGTTCCTACTCCTACTGGAAATGAGATTATTCCCATAGATGGAAGTGCTACTTACATGACAAAAAATAAAGGCATAATAACCTCTTTATAAGGACTGTTAGGCACAACATTTATCCAACAGTGAGGAGTTTTATCTTTTCCAAATTTAATATCAGATTAACATTTCACACAGAAATTTGGTCTGCACAGCACAAACAGAAATGTGTCTGAAAACTTAAAGTCCAGATCTCTCATGATCCTGCACAGTCCCAAAAAGCACCTCACAGGAATTCCAACTGGGAGACTGTGGTAAAAATCTCAGCCTTGATAGTCAGACAAGGCCATGCTGAGTAACCTCTATAGCCTGATGCTGTATGTCCATCAAAGGGCTTCACACCACCTCTCCTCCCTTACTGATTTGTAGGGGACAGGACCACACTGAAGGGATTCGCCCTCAGTGCTTCTCATTCTGGGTAGATCATCAAATAACTCCTATGTAAACCTCATGAACTTGTGTCTTTGCTTCTCCTTGATGCTGGGATTTGTGCTCTTCCAGGGACAACTCACCTTTTGTCTAGGAAGGAGCCAACCTACTCAAGGAACTAGATTTCTCCAATTCCAGTTTTCTAGTTGCTCATTTGGCCAGTCTGCCACTGTACAAATACTGCAGTTCTGACAGGCAGCCAAACCAAAACATGGCTGGGAAGTGCAGGTAGAATAACAAATCAGAAAAGGATCTCAGCTCATGATTACTACTACATGTTTCAATAAGACTTAGATTTGGTGCCCAAATCAGTTTAGAAGCTAGGGCTCTCAGCTAAAAATTAAGAAGAGATGAGAGTGCTGAGGGCAGTGGGAGAGGTGAACTGTTCACTGTAGAATACCCTGGCCAACAACACTCTTACCCTATTGACAATATTATTGTGACAAACTCCCTGAAAATTCTAAAATTAAAATATCAGTCCCAGGAAGCACTGTATACCTCAGTGCAAAAACATTCCTGAACAATTCATCTGAGGTCTTACCATCAAATCAGGTCAAACAGAACACATTTACCTTTGTTTGACTCAACTCCAACCCTGTTCTTCTGCACAGACAACAGCACAAGTAGCTACTTGACTCTAGGCTTATAATTAGAAGGCAGAGTGAGACACATGAGGTCTCTCTCATCTTACCAGTGCAACCACTCTATGCTGGGATACTCAGAACTCTCAGGGAAACAAGCTAGCTCCCTCATCCCAAGTCTTCTAACTGCTCATTCCCAACATTATGCACCATTCCATGCTGTCCAAGAAAGTATTCTCCTGTGCTTCCACCAAAGCCTAATGAGTTTTCCTAGTGCTGCTCTCGTCATCACAAGAGTTCTCACTCCCAGGTTAATTAGTCCAGAAAAGAAAAAAGACTAAGTGAATTTCAAAATTATCACGGAATCACACAATATTCTGAGTTGTGGGGAGGCGCCCTACAAGGATCATCAAATCCAGCTCTCAAATGAACGGCCCATATGGGTATCGAGCCATCAACCTTGGCTTTATTAGCACCATGCTCTAACTGAAACATCCCACGTGAAATGATAAGAGATGCCAGATAATGCCAATATTTATCACTCCTACATAAGATGAGTTAGCTGAAACAACCAGCTGCTTAATAGAAATCAAACTTAACATATGCAAGAGTGGTGAGAGTATGCTTTCCTTTCACTCCATGGTGAGACTGACCATGTTACTCAGGTCCCCAGTTGCACATTTTCTGTACATTTTGATGGAACAAATCATGCAGCCCAGCAAGGGAGGCGAACACATGTCAGTGGGCTCCACATGAGCTCCAGGCAGTGTGTGCCCGGGATCTTGGCTCTGTGGAGCTCCTGCAGACAAACAGGAGCAGGGACATTTTCCATAGGTCTGTCTACTGCTGTCCATGTTGCCTTTCCATGAGGGGCTGCCTCCTGATTTGGAAGCAAGGACAAGCTTTCACAGCTGTTTTCACTTTGGTTACTGTGACACAGCCAAATGAAAACACCTTCCAGTGATGAAGTGACTGTTGTGAACACTTGAGTACCAGAGAGGGAAAGGGAGAAATCGGAGAGTGTACTTTCACATAAGCAAGAAAATAGCAAGCTTGAGACAAGTCCTTTGCAAAGAACAAGAGTGATCAGGAAGGAACTTGTCCAGAACCAAGAGGAACAGTAAATCAAGGAAGCCTGAACAGTGAAGGGCAAAATTGGGAGAAAGAAGTTGAAACCAGGATCACTTTAGAAGTGGATAAAACAAAATATAAATCATTCTCTCACTGTGTGTTTCTTTATCAAATTACAGTAACAAACACTTACCAGAACAGGCAGTCTACCTGATCCATACTTCATCAGCAAGGACCAGCCTGCTTAACCTCTGTTTCAAGTGAGAAGTGGGAAACTTTCTTTTGTCAGCCACTACACTCAGCTACGTTGTTTTCCTGAAGTAATTTATTAGACTGCAATTAGTAAGGAAATACGTCTCCTCCTTTTCCTCTAGAAACCCAGATTAGTAAGGCTGGGGCTGCAATCCTATTCATTTCCCAGCTCTGCCTGTCCAGGTGGCCTTCTTGCAGGCAGAGTGACTCGAAGCACCAAATTCACTTTATTACCGTCTCCCAGGATGCTCACTAAATATGGTCTTCAAAAAACAATTTAATTACTTTCAACTTGAAACTGAAAGACTTTTAAGGCTTTCTGGGTGAAAAAAATACTGGTCATCAACATGCAAGTTCTTGTTATGGGCTGATTCTGCCACTAACTTCTTAAGGAAAAAAATCCAGACAAACCCCCCTCATACATCCTCTTAGCTTCTAACAGCCTCCTTCCCTGATATCTTGTTATGCAGCAGACTTTGAGAGCAGCTGCCGCTATGCTTTCAAAGCAAACAGCATTTTAGTTAGCAGAGCAGCAGCTAGGAGACACAGAAGTGAAGCAAGCAGGCACATAGCATGTCATGATATGGAAAAAGTCACCCAGAAGCAACCCAAGTCTATTTTCTCAGACTTGGAAACTGGAAACATTGTGGAAAAGCAAAATTCATGGGTTGGTGAAGGGTAAGAAAAGGATAAAGGAAAAAACCACAAGCATGTGTTCACTGCTTCAGAGGCAGTTGGAGCAGCTGCCTGGCCCTGGACTGGGTGGTGAGTGTGGCAAAGCAAAAAGGATAAGTCATTCTCAGGGTGTGATCAGAAGTGATTGTTTATTTATTTATTTATTTTCAAATTCCATCTTTCATAGGTACCCAGCCCTGTGTGTAGGTGGTTTGAAGACCCTCCCTGCATCATGGTGGTCAATGTGTAGGAGTTGTTATCTCTCACAGACACTTTACCTTCCTGTCCCTTATGTCAGCACAATTCAAGACTCAGAGTAATTATACACTTGAGCATGTCAGGGATAAAAGCACACAAAGACAGGAGACAGCTGTAGGAATTAAACAATGCACTGTGACTTGAAAACTAAAGCAAACATTTTGACAGGCTCCAAGGACCAGGCTGTCTACCAAAAAAGCAACCTTTTATAGATTTTACAGTGACCTTGAGGTTTTCCTGAGGAAACATGTTCATGTTTTGAAAAGTTAAGGGTGGCCAATCTACTCTTAGGAAGGCCACAGAACCACCTCAGCCCTCACTGTTTGGTTCCTGCCCTACTCTGTCAGAACAACCCCCCTTGCAAATGGTGGCTTAAGCAGCACTTGAGCCAGCTGTGCCAGGAGCTCCTGGACCAGGCAAGCAAACCTTCTGCTCTTGTGCATGGTAAACATTGCTCTTCCTCCTGGGAAAACCACTGCTGTTCTGCCCTGTGCTCAGGGCAGCAGAACTTCTGGCTCACTGCTTTCCCTGATATAGGAGTGTCAGATTCTTAGAATCATAGAAGAGTTTGGATTGGAAGACCATCTTCTGAAGAGCTCTGAAGACCATCCAGTTAAACCACTCCTGCAATGAGGAGGGTCATCTTCCACTAGACCAGGTTGCTCAGACCCCATCCAGCCTGACCTTGAATTTTTCCAGGGATGGGGCATCCACCATCTCTCTTGGAAACCTGCTCCAGTGTTTTACCACTCTCATTGAAAGATACTTCTTCCTTATACATAATCCAAATTGACTTTCTCTGGGTTTAAAACTTATTCGTTGTTCTATAGCAACAAATTCCCAGGAGAAGAAACTACAATCTCCCATTGCTCAGGGTGAGTGAAGTATTGCAGCAACAAGGCATGCACTTTTGGCCATCATCCAGGAGGAAGCTCTTCAGAAGCCATCATTATCAACCACTTGTATACCTGAGAAAGTAAAAAGTTTATGTTGCAATCTCTGGAAAACATCCGGAAAGCACTACCTATTGTATTTTACCAATAAATATAGCTCAGACAAGCAATAAACTGTTGCCTTTCAGATCTAGGACACAATCCCACGACACGCAGCTTCTCAAGGGATACAGTAGCATTGGCACATCTTTTAAGCAGAAAAGTGCAAGTTGATGTCATGAGAAACAAAAATTATTGCGGTTTTACAATTAATCTCAAAAGGCCACATGTATTAAAGAGTACACTAGGTCACTACTGCTTTTCCCAAATGAATTATTTATACACTTAGAGCTCATGTGTAATAATTCTCTCATTGATTTATAAAAGCTCACAAGCACTGTGCTGCAAATGCAAGAAATAATGTGGCCTTATGTTCAAATTTTCTTTATTTGGCTTCTTTTCATCCAGGAAATACAGAAAACAAGACAGAAATGTATCAGTAGAGCATGTAACTTTAGATAAAAATAATTAAGTAACAAACATGACACAAAAAATAATTGTAAAAATATAGAATGCACTGCTTTGATTGACTGAAGTTTAAAACCTGAACTAAACTGCAGCTGCTGTGCTCAAAAATACTTCTGTGAATTTATCTCAAAAGTTTGTTCAAAACTTTCTTTTAAAAAGAAAAAATACCCCAAAACACTTTAAAAGCCCCATAAACTCCCATTTTCTGTTCAGAAAGGAAGCAAAATATAAATCAAAACTACTAAAAAGCCCAACTTGCAATGACCCATTTCTGGTATCCCAAACAAGTAGGAAGAAGAAAAAGGACCAGTTGGTGTTTTGGTGGAAACAGATTTTTTTTTTTAATTAGAAAAAGTGAAACGTGCAAATAAATAATTCATATTGCACCTACAATAGTACAGCAAACATCACCCCTCACATCCTCAGGAAGGCAAGCAGACAGATACATGAAACGTTTTTACCAGACCCTGGAGAGGCTGCTGCTCTAGAACCAGCAAAATACTTGTTCTGAACGCTGAGTCCTAAGTTTTAAATCTCCATTGTTGATTTTTCAGCTTGACAGTTTGTACCCTTAGTAAACATTCAACATAAAAGGCACAATCCAAAACGCTACGCACTCTGGTAAGATGGAGTATTTCAGATGCACAAACAAATGCTCATCAAAGCCAAAAGAAAAGAGAATACTGTTAGTGATCCTGATACAATGACAAACATTCAGAAGGAAAGAAGACTAACAAACTTAAACAGTAGCACTTATCAGCTGAACAAAAAAATCATCAGAGGACCCCCTGCTGTCCTCCCATCTGTCCATCCTGTCAGTGAAATTGGCCACTAGGAATGTGCACCCAGAGGTAGTGGGTGTAGAGGTAGGCCTGCTTTTAGCAATCTTTGCCCTCTGCAGGCTCAGAACCCTGCAAAGGTGCTCAGAGGCTGTCATAGTTTAACCCCAGCCAGCAACTAAGCACCACACAGTGGCTTGCACAGTCCCCTGGGAGGGAAGGGGAGAGTTAGAAAGGTAGCCTCATACTAACCTCTATCAAGAAAATTAACTCTGTCCCAACTAAAACAAGCACATAAGCAGAGGGCACCTGGAGCCTTCAACCCCTCACAAAGATGAGGAGCTGCAGGGCAATGCCCAGGAGTGCATGCATGGTCCTGAGCAGCTGGCTGCTGCCTAGCAAGAGGGGGTCAAGCACCTGGAACTTTAAGTCTGGAAATGGCTGGATCAGCAGGCTTGGGCTGGTAGTGATGAACACCTTGGGATGGCAGGAGAGGAACTCCAATCCAGCCTGGGACAGGAGCAGAATTAGGTCCCAGCTCCTAAGAAAAGTGCAATGTCTTTATCTGCTACCAAAAGCATAACAAACCATTAAGCTCAGCCTCTGTAAGACTGCCAGCTGATACCACTGCAGCCACAGTAGTGACACAGGATAGTGAGCTCAGTGTGTGACCCAGTGAGGTTCAGCCACAGAATGACGACTTTTGGCCAGCTAAGCGTTTTATCTGTGTTTAAAAATACACAATAAAAATGGATGAAGACAGGGAAGGCTACTCTGAACAGTGCATAACAGAGCACAAAAACTACTGACAAAATCCATGCCTTTTGACAGCTCAGGAAGGAGTAGGATAGGGTATTAACAGAAAGGAAATATGGAGAAGACAATGCTTCGACTACTGGCCTTTTTTACCATCTCCTCCTCGCTTATATATTTAACTCCACCATACACATCCCTAAAAAATCCAGAAAACACAGAAGGAAACACTCCAGAATTAGAAAGAAGTCAAGTAAAGCAAATTACTTATATATTATCCAAATTACCTACAATTCTTCTTTCCAAACTGCGGCTGCTACTGCCTTTATTTAGTCACCTGCTTGGAGACCTATTGCTCTTCCCCAATAATTTTAACAAATCCTTTGTGGTTTGAGTCCTGTGGTTTTGAGTTCATCAAGTCTTTCCAGACAGAAAAAGGAGCTGGAACAGTTGGATAAGAAAAGAAAAACCAGATGACAGGAAGAGGTCGATGAACTCTGAGCTGCTGCAAGTGAAATTGCAGACAGGTGTTGGCAAAAATTAAATCCCACTCTAGTGCAAGAGCAATTAAGCACTGGAAGAGAATCCACAGAGAGTCTGCAGAGCTTCTATCCATGGACATTTTCAAAACTCAACTGGAAGAAGATGAACACATTTTGCACAGCAGCAGTAACAGGAGTGGCATGGGCAAAGAAGGTTTTGCCTGACAAAAATCTCCTCTGCAGAGCAGCAGACCAAGCTGTCGTTCCAGTCCTACATTTTAAGATTAAGAGCCTAGACCAGATAACAAACATTGTGTTAGTCATTTCAGTGATCAACTCAGCTTCCAGATAGGGCAGTGTATATGATGTCTTTTTTTTTTTTTGCTGCTTCTTTCCAGCCAGTCAAGTCAGTATATGTAATGTTGACTTCAGGCTGCTGACTTCGAATGATCTGTTAGATGGATGGAAATCCTCAAGGATCCTTGAGGACAAAAAAAACGAAAAACAACCCCAGTAAAGGGTGAGTTGTGGCCCTTGTGTTTCTATCTCAGGTTTTGCTTAGCAGTGAAGCAGCTGTTGGGACAGGGAGAAGAAAAATGCACAGTGGGGAAACTGGGGAGCAACAGTTAAAAACCCACTCTTTGGTGAACAACTTCCCTGCTTTTTTAATCCTGGAAATCACACACACACTGCAGAATTCAGAATATGACATAAGGAATATACAAAACCCTGAAAAGATTTGTAAACTACCAACTTTCCTTACTGGTAATAATACACCAATAATTAATTAATACACATATACTGAGTATATAAGTAATTTGATATTTCAGAATATCTTTTGTATGTTTGAGATTCAGTTTACAACACTGTCTTTACATGGCTTTGAAGACAATAATAAAATATATGGCATCTTTACTTTTCACATAGAGGAGTATGAAAGAGGTTCCTTATCTAATAACCCTGCATTCAAAATATTTTGTAAAGTATTTTATAATGGAGTATATAAATAATTCTTAGCAAGGAAGTGAATGAGAAATTGAAACAGCGAGGCAACTGTTCTCATATTACAGGAATGCTATTTGTTCTCCCTTTCAGCTGCTGGCCATTTTACTTTCTGGTGATAAAGCCCTATTGTTGGAATGAAAATGAGAAGGAAGGACCAGAAAATTACTTCATAATGAAATATGAAAAAAATTACGATGCACAGGATAGAAATTGTACTAGTCACGTATACTAAAAACTTCCCTGTTCACAAGGAAAAGCTTTGTGTTTTAGTAGCACCAACTTCAATGCCTTCCTTTTAGATGTGCAGGAAAAACTCCAAGATGTTTCCTACACCACTACATTCATCTTGTCAGTAGCAGAACAGGATTTATTCCATCCTTCCAGACAAAAACCCCAGCTATGGCCTAGGAGACCAGGATTCACTTATGTGACCTTCCCCTCCTTCCTCCTCTGCCACTCCCTTTTCCTGGCTCTTCTAACTGGAGAGTAGGATAAGGAGTATGCTTTTCCCAGCAAAACATGACAGGGAAAACAAAACACCAGCTGTCCCTGCCCTTCACAATGAAAACAGGCAGCACTAAAGCATGGAAACCTTGCAAAGTGTGCCCATACTCCCTCTATATATGATACAGATCAGAGTGCACTTCCAGGCACATTTCTGTGAACAGAAAATTAGGTGGAATTACTAGGGAACAGGAGCTGTCTGCAAAGAGTGTGTGACTAAATCCAGAAGATAGCTTCACTTGAGTGCAAAATATTTATGGCTGCCAGAAACCGGATGGGCAGCCTAACAGCAGAATTACCCCTTCACTGACATTTTTGTCATGGAGGTTGTTTGGTTTTTTAATTCCTCCCCTCAATAGCTCTCTTTAGGTCTGTTTGTCTATGCTTCTTTTTACACTCTGGCATTTTTGGGTTTTGGGATTTTTAGTTGGTTGGTTGGCTTGGGTTTGAGGTTTTTTTGGTTTAGTATTAAGAAGTGTAAAGGAAAGAGGCTGTTGTATATTCACTGCATATTTTTTGTTATTTTGCAGGAATTCAAAATAGAACAAATATAATCTCCTACTCCCACTAAAGCCACACTTGAGAGGAAACCAAGGCTACTCTAAAATGAGTCTCTCCAGCTGGGACATGAGTGCCAGAACCCCATTCCTCTGTCAGCAGAGGAAGTGTGTTATATCTATCTGCCTTGTGAAAGAGGGAGTTACATGTTGAGTTTGTTATCTGAAAGTCATGTATTTAGTTGTCTTCTCTAGAAATATTATTCTGAAAATTCTCCTAAAATCATGCTGCTAGTATATTGTTCTCAACTTCCAAGTCTCTTGATAATAAGAAAACCAGATGTCAAAGCAGATCCACTGAAGAAATATGCCAAGTCATAAGACAAAATAAGAATTGTTGCAATTTTTAAGCTAGAGCTTAGAAACAGGGCCTTCCCCAAAATGAATACAGGCTAGAGAGTACTGCTATAATGACTCTTCCAGAATTACTATCTTTACTATAAACAAAGCGATGAAAAGTGTAACCAAGTCCTTGTTCTTATAGTTTCCCAAAAACTGGTATTCCTGCATAGTACCTCTTTCCCAGCCTTCCAGGACATATTTGGCCACCAAAATGTTGGTTTCTCATACCCACAAACTATAGCTGATAGCCAAGCTACTACTTTACATTTACACAGACCTGATTCTATGCTATTTGTAGAAACTATCAGATTCAAAAGGTAACAATCAGGGAATCTTAAATTCCTGTTCAGGGTATTAAATGATCTCTAGCTTGTACAAAGAGGTATTTTGAACCTGCTTGGTAGTACTTGTGTAACATATTAAGCACAATGAGGTTCAGCATTTTTTTTGGAATACGGATAAGTGGTTGTGTTCAGACACAAACAGAATCATAGAATCATTGAGGTATTTTTTATAGTATTTTTACACACATGGGCTTTCTGCAAGGTATTACTGTCTTTTGGGTGAACCAACTACAACCCATGCTTTAGAAAGCATAAACATATTTTACACATGATCAACAGAAAAACAAGTCACCACAAAACCACACTAGGGTCCAAAGCTAAGAAGTTTAGGGGATTTCCTCATCATAGAACTTGTGGAGTGGTAACATAATGTAAGTAAAATGTTAAAAATTACTGTAGCTCCACAGATATTCTTAGTATTCTAAGGATGGCCAGGGAAGTGACACGTACATGGAATCATATACAAGATGAACTGTAAGTAACCCTTAGCCACCAGCAGAAAAGAGCATCCTGGGAGAAAAAAATCACAAAAATCAGATGATGACTGGGTGATCAAACTGCACCACCACTGAAATTTGACAGCAAACTTATTAATGATGACTCCAGGGAAACAGATGTAAATATGGAAGATAGACACATTTCACCAAGATAGTGACTGTGGGAAGGAATATGATCAGCAGGTCAAAATTACTCTGGATAAAGTAATTATCCAAAAAGCCTTTATTTAAAACCAGTTCCGGTCAGTGCATTACATTTTTGAAACTCAAGACCAAAGAGCAGCTGAAAAATATGGACTTTATGAAAAGTACAGACTCTTTATGATATAGATTCTATGAAAAGATACACAGATAAAAACTAGACTACATTAAAAGAACAGAGACTTAATGACTTAATATCTCGCTGCAGAAGTCACATCCTGGCATCAGAGTTAATCAAAACCCATGAAAAACAGGAAGGAACATAAACAAAGATGTCATTCAAATCCTGCTTTTCTTGATAGACTTTAGTCCAACACCCACTACTAAACACTGCTCATCTAATTTATGCCCTCTGCCCTACTGAACTGGGATTTATGTTAAGTCTTGACCTTGTGACAAGTTGGCATAAATATGGGGCCAGAAATCTTTACGTCTTTGCAGGCAGCAGGACAAGAGACTCCACTTCTCTTGGGAACACAGAGGGACTTGAAGCTTTGAGCCTTTAGCTAAGGAAAAAGAGGCACAGTGCTTTCAGTTGAAACTAATGCTTTTCTGTGTCTTACGCTTTCCTTACAAGGCAGGGGAGGGAGTTCTGTTCAGTTTCCCAAATAACATGTAGGCTCTGTTGCTGTGTGTCACAGAGGTGTCTCTGCAGCAGTAAAGCAAGTCTTACATGACCCATGTCATGGCACAAGGATACACAAAATGGCTTGGGGGTTCCAAGCCCGATACCTGCATGTGTTGTAGGGTGTAAGAAACCTTCTGTTGCTACCTGCTGGGGATGCCCCTGTTACAAACTCTCGCTGAACCCACATAAAGGCATTGCCCAGGGAACTGCTAATATCCACAGGCCAGAACCATGCTAGGACACATTAATATCCTCCACCTACTCTAAACATGAACAACCTGGTCTTATCAAGCAACATTTCACTGAGTGACGCCGGTCCAGCTTTGGGCCCCAGTGCAGACACAGTATCCCCGTGTGGTTCTCAGTTGCCATGCAATGAAGGGCTTTCAAAACCCTGCAAAGCAGCACCTGTGCTCTTTGTCACTCTGTTTTTCTGGTCAGTCTCAGATCTTCTCTAGGGGGTGATCCCTAAGTTCTACCAGACCACCTCCATTCAAGTTCTCCCCTTCAAGGTGTGCTTAGTACAAGCTGATTTCTGTTTGGAATGGTTGCTCTAGAATAAAGATACATCTATATAAAGATATATAAGAAAAAGATGCATTCCATCTTTTTCTTCCAATCCTTTAAAAAGTAGTATTTAAGAACAAACTCCTTGCATTTTAACTTCCAGGTTGGTCTGAAAATTCAATGAGAAATTTTATCTTCTGAATTGTTTATAGGATCAATGGAAGTCTCACATACATTTTACAATTAAGACATTTTATCTGGGGTGTAAGAATTGTTGATATATCTTTCTTCTCAGTGAAGACTTTTGTGTTTCTGGCAGTAGCAGATTCATTAGGTCAAACCCTCATAATAGTAGTTGCTGTAGGTCTAAGTTCACAATAGGCAGATGTAATACTCCTTGAAACATTTTTTTTTACTTTATATCACATTATTGTCCTGAGGCAAGTATCTAAATAGCCAGGAACTGAGTGTCTAAATATATTAGTGGAATTTAAAGTCAGACATGGAATTTGGATTTAGTTAAATAACAATAAAACTACCAATGACCATCAAATTTCTGTGATTTCTGAAGCTTATGGTGTCCCCTCTCTCCTGGTCTGTGCCACAACACCACCCCTCCTTCCCCTCTCCCCATCTTTTTCTGTTCATTGTTACTAGACTAGAGAATTGAATTGATCCATGACCAGGTTATTACACACTCAGAGACATTACACTGACTGCAACTTCTCTTTAATTCATCATGAGAAAACACATTCATGTGCCAAATTTGAGCACACTACTTCATCATATTACCCAGGTTGTCTTAAAAGATACAAAGATGGTGCTGTGACCTGTAGAAAATGCTTCCCGTGAGGGGACATCACTCTGCATGAGTAGGTTTCTCTCCCAATGTTTACTTCATTTGCCAAAAATTATCTGAGCATACTACACTTTCTGGGCTTCCAGAAAAATGTGAAAAATAAGTGAATTACTTCAGCTCTGAGACTACATCTTCAAAGCAAACCAAGAGCAGCATATCCTGCTCTGCTTGGATCCTTCCCTCACAATTTTCAGCCTTGGATTGTCCCTCAGCAGTGGGAAAATAGCTCTTAAACTTCCACATAACTGAGGGCAACCTCTAAAAACTGTAAACATATTGCTATTATTATTTATTAATACGTTGTCCAATACGACACTCTCATACCCCCAGTGGTATCCCAACAAAGTCTCATTCTTCTTTGAAGATGATCAGACCTTACTATGGGATTTAGGAAAACCACATTTCCATACATCGGTGACTCGCCACTTCAAATCCTCTTGCATAGGATCTTCCTCCAGAACAGCATGATCAGAATCAGAACTATGATGACTACTAGAAGCACTGATATAATCACCAGCCAAAGCAATGATGATCCCTCTTCTGTGAAAACAAAACAACAAAACACCTGCAGCAAATTAATCTAGCTTATTGAGAAAAAAAGCAAAACAAGCCAAGAGGATGTCTGATTAATGACAGCAGTTCCTCTGATATGGTTAAAGGTATTTATTGCTAAGATAAATGAAAGCAGCAATTGCTCAAAAGAGAGAATAAACCTATATATCTTCAAAAGTAAACTGCTTGCCCACAGCAAATGCAAAGAAAAGATGTGCTTATGGCAAAGAACACTGCCATTCCCATAAGAGCTGTTGGCATACACAAGCAGAACTTCATGAAAGTCTTAACACTTTTAGAAGACTGTTTTAGTTCACACAGAATTTTATTAGTTTTACTTTTAAACACTTAACACTGTTGAAAAGGCAACATTAATTTTAAGAAAATAAGACAGGCTATGTTTTACTGCCTGCAAATAGCTATACCAAACAGCTGGATATAAGTGTTCCTCCCTGGTTAGACATTAGCCACTGCATTTGACTGCTATTAATCAAAATTTTATACAAAGGCTCATTTTACTGACATTACCTGGAAAATTGAATTACTTGAAATTTATCACTCAAGTCAAAATTATTATGTCTTTTAACAAAAATACGTTGACATTTGAACTTCTTATCCTCTAAAATATAAGATTGTTAAAACGACAAGCTGTTAGTCGATTTTTTATCCACTTAGCAAGAAATAACAAAAGTTTTAGTTTTCTACTTTCTGAGATTTACATTTTCTTTTTAAATGACGAAAATAAAACAATATTTGAGACAGGACAAAAAAAAGTAATATGCTTTTTCAGAATTGTAATGTAATTCGGAATTAAGAACTAAATTGCTTTTGAATGTTTAGAGAGCAGATAATAAAAATCAGATCCTGCTCCTTACTATTCCTATAACAATAACTTCTTGAGCATATAATTTCAGAATTAACCCACAGCTACCAGCTGCATTTCCTGCCTTGCTTATTTACAAGTGGCCTTCAGTTTAAGGCTCTGGATATAGAGACATGTGAAGTTTAAATCACTCAAGTCAGTGTTCCTGTATGAACTAATAATGGTAGTTCAGTTTTTAATGTTTCTGTTCCTCTTCTGCAGAAACAAGGTGAAAGCCTTTCCAGCAGAACAGAATGTTGGAAGAAGAAATAAATTAACACTACAAGATATGTCTATGTCACATTAATGTATCTAAAATATCTGTATAAACCAAATGTAAGACTTCAACTGACCCCCTCCTGTTATGCCTGAAAGTACTATTCCTCCCTGACCATTAGTGCAGTGGACATGTGCCTTAGCAAAAAAAATCAGAGAAACTAAAACATAATATACCGGTTAAATACAACAAAACATACAGTGTGTTGAACGGAAACATTTGATTCAGAGACAGTTTGTTATAAATTTCAAAATTTCTGAGTTCATTAAGCAACCCAGAGAGTTTCTACTCATAGATATCAGCAGATA
The DNA here is from genome assembly GCA_013399455.1 of Anthoscopus minutus. NCBI lineage: Eukaryota > Metazoa > Chordata > Aves > Passeriformes > Paridae > Anthoscopus > Anthoscopus minutus. Next base: position 38,789 of record VWYI01026239.1, on the reverse strand, counting down.
TATTTTTAGGTAGTTAAAAAGAAATATGGCAGCCTATGTGGGAACCTAAGTTCAACTTGCTGCAAAATGCATAGTGCCTCTAAACCCCATATTTCTCTAGCTGATTAGTCTGGCTTTTTTTCCCTCTTGGATAGGACTCCAATATATTATTACCTCAAAGACAACAATGAATGCAAATACGATTTCCTGCCATATACACGTCTCATTCCCTCCTCTTCCCAGAAGATGCCTATCCAAATATGCTACTGCAAAACATGGAGGCCAAGAGAATGCTAACAAGTTACTTGTATTGCTCACCTACCTCCTTTTATTTTCACAGACAATTCAAATGTTTCATTTGCGTTGCTTACTCTGCAAGTCAAATCCTGTGAACTAATGCTCTGAATGCTGTAGATTTCCAGTTTACTTGTGATGGACACAATCCCATTTTTGTGCTTGATTGTCTTCTGTGTCGGAGTAGAATTGAACAGGTTGTTCCAGGTGATGGTAGGCTCTGGGAGGCCTTCAGCATTACAGATGACTATCAAATGGTCTTCAGAAATGTTGTGATGGACAGTTGCTTTAAGACCTTCCAACACACAAATAAGACAAATCACCACCACAGTGAGCACCTGGTCATAAGCAGTAGGAGCAGTCTAATCATTATGAATCAGAGTAAAGCTTACTCAATTCAATGAGCCCAATGGCAAGGAATGCAAGGAGAGTTCCTTGGGTCAGATCCCCTCCATGACTCAATACCCCCATACTGAAGTTATATAGCCCAAAGATTTCACTCCATCTGAAATCCAAGTATGGATTATTTTAAAATAATCTGTTAAGTTAAATAATTTCTTCGTCCTGTCTGATATCCTATCAATAGCATATCTGCTGCCCTATAAATAGCAGGGTTTGACAGAGCAGCTCACAGCACTGGGGCTGTACCTTGCACCAAAAAGTAATTGCCATGGGCAATGTGTTTTTTCCCGAGCTCCAGCTGGGAGTGATCAAGGACTTAAAAAGATTCTACTCCTTGCTTTTCAGCTGCTTCTTCAAAGAGTAACAAACAAGAGCCAAAACAACCACAATAGGCTTGAATATGACTCACAGAGTTTTGCTCACAGCAGTAGTGCTCTGTTTCTACATCATGTTCCACCAAGGGACACTGCTATCACTGCAGTTCTTTTATCCGCTCAAGGAAATACTGTTGGTGAGAAAACACCTCTTATTTCACTAGAGGCATATCCCTGCAGAGAACCTCACCAAAAACACTCAGGCAGGTATTTCCTGAGAAGGAGCCAAAAGGGTAAGTACTGAAGACACACTTGTAACATCCTGAATCATCCATTCTAGTATCCCAAAAAGTTATGCTTGTCTTGTTGAGTTCCAAACTTGTGAAATTCATTCTGTCTTCATAGGGCTTGTGAATCTTTAAACCATGTGTTTTACTGTATGTAGCTATATTGTTAGGTAATTTTTCTGAGTCTTTTTGCCATGTCACTTGCAGAACATCCATGGGTTTTGTCAGGGCACAGCTCAGAGTCACATTGTCACCCATCCTCACTTCTTTGTGTCCAGCCTGCGGGACCACTGCAATGACAGTAAACAGTTAATGAAATGGGCAGACACTACACATATTCAGAAGCCCAATGTTGATTCTAAGGCTTGGATTACCCATAGACACAACTCCAGTTACATACTGTTTCTGTGGCTTTTCCCTACAAAAAAGTCCATCTCCTGCATACTTCTAGAAATCAATGAAGTTATGTTGATTACATAGCGGAGGCTTTAGCTTTCCTCTAAGCTGCTTAAAAGACAAACAGATGTACCTATTTCTGTACTCATATCTGCAGACTTCCCTCTTAAGTTTTAGTAAATCAGCTCATGACTTCCTATTTGCAGCAAATACTCAATTTTTGTTTCCTAAGAGCTAGAGGAAGATCGAATGCATACGAGAAGTATCAAGCCATTATCACAGAAGTAAACAGCAAAATGCCTTTAAAAGGCTTTCTGAACTGTAGTTTCAGAGTTCATGGTGCATTTGTGATGGAGGGAAGGAAGTTCTTTAGGGATACCCCACTCTTGGAAGCTGTCAACTCAGGTTAACAATGGTGTCCTATGTCACTGTAGATATGGGATACTTCTTGTCCCTCCCATTTCTAAATGTTGGTCTGGGAGGTTTTGTGTCACAACTACCAGCTGCAAGTCTCTGTCTCAGCTATGTAAGTATGTAAGTCAAACAGCACCAGCAGTCTGTATTTCACCTATTTTTGTCTCTTACTCTCTTGAAGCCTCACAAATCTGAAAACAGCTCCCCAATTTCAAGCAGATTTCAGGAAATTCAACTTACCATTTTCTTTTCCAAGCCCAGAATATGCCAAATACAAAACCAGAACTTGTAAAGTCATTTTGGAAGAGAAAATCTGTTTCATCTAAAGAAAGACAAGGAGAGATCACAGATCATCTTCTGTTGATATTGTACATTCGGAGTGCAAAAATTAACTGTAGATTTCTCATGTGAAAACAAATGTAGTTCTGGGGTCACTCAGCAAGACTTGACAAGTCTTATTGCCCTGTTTCCTACTGTACAGCTGTCTTGTGCACCTGCTTGGAACTGCAGTTGGTGTTATATTCAAGTGGAAACATTATTTTGTAAAAAATACCACTGTAACACTACCCACTGCTGAGTTTTTTTGCCAATGCCTGCAAAACTAGCTGAAGCATCTGGTGACCATCTTCCATCAAGAATGTAAGCAAAGTCTAACCTTTTAAAGATTTTCATAATATTCAAAAAATAAAAGACACAATCAACTGAAAACTGAAAGCATTTTCTATATTATACAGGTTAAAAAAGGAGAGTGTTACGTAAGTAAATAAATAGGAGTAAGAAAAAGATATTTAAAAACAAATTGCCAGCAAATGTGTGTATACACTGCATATACCCACAACCAGTAGCCTGCCTTTAAATTTTAAACATACTGTGCTAAAAAAACTCCTGATATAATTCTCCAGTTACCAAGAAGAAGTTGTTATGAGTAGAATCAGGAAACAAGAACACATCGGCAACGAGTCCAATGAGAAAAGTAGTCAGGTATTTGAGCACAGCTGTAAGAAATTCGGACAGATACTCCTACAAGCATGTAGAAATCAAGGGCCAGCATAGCACACAGAAACTATGGAGTCGCAGAATTGTTTATAAAGCAGTGGAGAAAGATGTACCACACCTGCAGGCAAGAAGAGTTTTCAATAACAATCCTTTGCTTCACTGCTTTAGTACCCTTTAAAGCCCTTAATGCATCATTGCACACATCCAGGCTAGCTCCAAGAATTCACACAATGAGGAACGAGGCTATATCGTGTAGCTATAACACAGTAGCTATACTGGACACAAAAAGATAAAAGTCCCTTTAGGTCACAACCACAATCACGGGTGCTGCAGAGGATGGGGAAACAAAAAACAAAACGAACAGAAGAAGAAGAAGAAAAAAAAGACGCTAAAGATTGAGGCAAGTAAAGCGCAAATACCTTACAGAACCTTCCGAAACCGCACCATCGGAGGTTCCCGAACAACGGGCTGTGCCCCTCCCTGGACAAACCGCTCCCTTGCCACTTTCTGGGAACCTCTTTTAACTTGAAAGAAATTTCCACCCTTCTGGCATCACACGATTCCAAAGGCAGCTGCCGACTGAGCACCTGGAGGACGCTGCCGGCTGGGAAGGAGAGAAGGAGCCGCGAGTGGCGGACGGTGGCTCCAGATTTCCGTCTCTCCGGCGCGGTCCCGCTTCGTTCGGCGCTCTCAGCCTGACCCCCGCCTCCCCTCGAAGCCCTCCTCAGACCTGGGAATGCGTCCGGGGAAGGCGGCGAGAGGGATGGTTGCTCACGGCCAAGTACATGGAAGCGGGGAGAAAATGGATTGGGAGCCTGGGGAGGCGGAGGCTCCTGCGCTGCGTCCCACCGCGTCGCGGTCCTTGTCCCGGAGCCGGAACTGGGGGGTGTCCCGATATAGCAGCAAGCGCCTTACCCACCCAGCGCTAACCTTTCCCTCAAGAGTATTCGTAATAGCCCAGTAACAAATTATTTTAGGCTCTATCTTTCATATAGTTTGGAGCGGCCCTTTGCTTTCGCTGCTACCTTCCTGTTGGGTGGGGAAGGAAAGGGGCAGTAGGAGTGATACCGGGCAATCTCTCTGGCATTTTTCTGTTGTTCGATTAGGATCCTCCACTGATAAAACTGTAACAGGGATAACTTATCTGGCCTTGTTGCAGGCTTGACAGAAACAACCCATTTCCCAGTCTGATTATTTAGAAACAGCATTTTTAATGATCAATACAGGGCATTCAGTGCCTGCTCTTTCTTCAAATGCTTTCATACACATGCACACGTTCATATACTGTTCATACCAGCTGCAATATTTATCTTGCCAGGCTCTAGAAGGTCTCCAGTTTTAAGCAATGATTGCTCATGGGGAAAAAGCAAACACCACAATTTCAACCCCCTGCCAAAATTAATTGACAAAGATGTCCACATAAAACCAGAAACTCATTCTTATTTAAGGCACAGGTGTGTGGGAAAATTTGGCGAGATGCTACTAAACTCTCTTAAAAAAGGTGATTGTAGCTTTCCCAGGTCATCCCAGGCTCACCATGTGTTAACCTTTCCTGTGCTGCTGCTCTCCGTACATCGGTGCACAAAGGTGTGCCTGTAGAAATAAAAAGCTTCTGCTGCCCACAACAGATCTGGTCTGACTTCTAGCTGGATCTGGAGGTCAGGGCAGTGTTTCTTCCAGATGGGTAGAGCTGTGCTTGGAGACACCTTCCCACTACTCTGCTTGATTTAGTGCAGCCTTTTCTCCCTGCCAACTAACTACCCAAAGCCCATTAGCTTTTCAACAAAATTTCAACTTTACCACTACCTTTATTTCTACCTTTCTGTCTCCTAGGATCAATCACTTCATCTTAGATCACTTAAATTTCTCTCTGACAGCCTTCCCCTTTTTGTTCTCTTTAAAACAGGCCAGCTAGTAACCCACATGTTGTTTGAGGCTGATGTACCTACATGCTTCACACTTTTAATGAGAAAAATGTGTTAGCAAGTTTCATGTGGTCCCCTGCCTTCACTATAGCTGAGGGGATTTTAGAGGGAAGTCCAGAGACCTGCCCACTGCATAGCTTAAAATAAATTTATCCAGAAGTACCCTGTGCCATCAAAGCAACAAAAGAAGGGAAATCCCAGTGAAATTTTCCTGCTCTTATTTCCTGAAAATAAAGGGGAGTTTTTGGAGATATGAGCACTTTATTATAGTAACTTGCATCTACTGAGGTGGAAAATGTCTGTATTTAGGCAAATGTTATTACTTCAGTGGGCTGGAGGAACCTAGAGAAGAAAGAACAAAATGATGAAAGGGTCTGGAAAACAAGAGGGCTGTTTCTTTAGAAGAGAGGGAATAAATTAGAGCTGAGCAGTAGAAGAATGTTACTGAAGTAGTAGGCAAAGACCAGAGATAACCTCAGGGCAGACAGAGGAAAATGAAAAATAGTTCGGATGAACTATTCAGATGAATGGTGGAAGATTCAAAATATTTTTATAATTAGAGTAGAATAAGGCACAAAAATCCCCTTCTGCCTTATTCTGTGTTCTAATGTCAACTTCTCTTGGTTTAAAAGGACAGGTGTCTGCTAAGGAAGGCAGAAATGGAAAATAGAAACCCCCTCTCTCTGGATTATTATAATTCTGAAATTAAGGTGCTCTCAGGCAAAGATATGGGAATAGGAATAACAACTCTTTACTAGGGAAATTAAAATAAAAATGCAGTAGAACAAAAACAACCCAAATCCACTGACAAAGTCAGAATACAACCTGACACCCTGTTGGTAGCAGTCCAATTAAGTGGTAGCTGCAGTACTCCTGGAGTGACATACATGGTTTGTTGAAGCAATGATCCTGTAGAAGGGTGTAGTTTTTCTCTGGACGTCTAATGGTGGTGTAGAAGGGTCTGGCCTTCCTCTGGGAGTCCAGTGGAAAAAGGCTGACTGTGGTGTTCCAAGGCTCAGATTATATCCAGGTAGGAATGCTTGATTTCTCCCCGTGGGTGGAGAATGGGATGATGTCATTTTATCCCATAATCCCATAATCCCATAATGGGATGATGTAATTTTATCAGTCATGCAGTGAGACTCAATGGTCCATTAACAGAGGATATCCCCCTGGAGCTTTGAGGGATAAAGAACACTGCCCCAGATGGTAATAGAATACATATTTTTGGTTACATCTTGCATTGCAGCCTAAGACATAACCGTTTCTTTTTACAGGAACCTGGCTCAGTTCAGCAATCTTTGCCAAGTTTTACAAGGTTCTTTGTATGTTACTTCTCTGGAGCTGGTGGTGGCCAAGGTGACACGACCTTTCTTGTATGGAAAATCCTTTGAAGTTAGTGAGAAAAAGTAGAGAGCTCTTATCCTAAAATCCATTCATATTTTTTTATTCATTTAGCTGTAAGACACCCTGCATGCTAGTGGAAGAAACAATTTAAAATTCCTTCTATCATATATGAGGTCTATTCTTTATTCTTTCCTTTGCCTTCTGGGTGGACACATTCTGCTATTAATGTGTTTCTTCATTCTTCCCATGATTTCTGGACTGCTGACCTCTTATAAGCAGAGCCATTTGAGCCATTAGTCAGAAGAACCTGTACAGGCTTAAGGCAAATATATGATACAGCTGATCCAAGTTGCCATTATTTAACAGGGTAAAAGGGGAAAAAAGGGTGAATGGAGTCAGTGACACAGATTCCAGTAAAACCAAACACAGTAAATTTGACAGGATGTACTGCCTGCTGGAGGTTTATGTCAGAAGATCTGCTCTGCTGATTGAACTCCCGTCTGGCTCTGCTCACGTCAATTAGCATATCACCCTTAATCATCATGCTCGGGCAGCACGTCTTCAAGTCATAAATGCTCAAGTGGGTCTACTAGAAGGTCTAACCTGGCCCAGAGGATCTGCCACCAGCTGTCGTTTTGCTGGTGACTCAACCACATGATCACAGTCAAACCACATCTTTCTCTCAAGCTTACTTTTAAAAGCAAAGGTTAAATTGTTTAAAGTTTGAGATCCTGCCAATTTCTCCAGCACAAACTGCACAAGATTTCCCAGAGCCATGTAGGTGGAGATAAAAGCACAAAAAATTTCTGGAGTCCATTTTAGTGTCAGTTTATAAAGAGGGACTGGATTGAGGAGGAAGAGCACGAAGCGGAGAAGAAAAGTATGGAGTGGGTGTGAAATTGGAAGAAGAAAGTGACCACAGCAGTGAAAGTTTTAGCCCATAACAGATTAGACAAGGGGGCAGGAGAGCACAAAGGTAGTACATTCCCAGCTGCAGCAGGTGGTAGGAGCTAAGGAATCCATAATTGTTAAGGTGTTGTATGTAGATTTGTTTTACACACACACACGCACACGCACACACACACACACACACATATTAAGGGGCCCTTAAATGGTTTTAGCTTTAGAGGAAGATCAAGAAAAAAGCCTAAACAATGCTGCTGGGCTTGTAGTATTGGGAAACACTATATAAAACATGGTTGTAGAAGAGAGGGGCCATGAGGGCCCATGACAGCCCACAAGGGGACAAGAGGGGCTTAGAGAGTAGATAAGGTTGCAGCTGTGGACTTTCCTCCAGCTGCAGGAAAAAGAGGCACAAAATAATCAAGTTGATGGAACAGCAGAAAGGATTTTGGGTTTGGAAACTGATGAAGGGTTTAGTCTTGCGGGAAGACCCAGAAAAAGTTGTGAAGGTATGTGATGATTGGATATGTTATTCCTAGGGATTTGAGTAATTTTTTAGAAGCAGTATAGAACAGGTACATTAGGAGTGAAAGCTGCGTTAGCAGAACAAAGCCCAATATGCAGGGGAGTGGGTCATGGGAGAGAGAAGGAATTACAGGCAGTTGTACATACCCTAGGGCTTAGGATCTCCTGGGACATCCCTGGGAGGGGCTGGGCAAGGTGTCCCTTCCTGAGACCTTAGTGTGGGCTCCTGAACAGCCCATGGGCCACTGTGCACCTCTGGGCTTGTGGAGATGGCTGGTGTCTCTCCTTCCTCTGTTGGGCTGGGGTGTCACTTGGACTCCCTTATCTGCCTTGCCATCCTCCTTCATGGGAGAGCAGCCAAGCTCCTTGATGGGTAACCCAGCAGGTCCACTCTCTTTGGAAGCTGCTGTTCAGGTTCTCTCCTTCCTGTGAAAACAAGTGCCTCCAGATTTGTATTAATCCCAGGTTTCTCTTTGGCGTTTTGTGAAGTGTTGAGTCGGGTGTCTGCCTCTGCAAGAGACCCAGCAGAGTGGTGTGGTAGTCACTAGAGAGCTCTTACACAACCTGGCAGAGAGAAGTGGTGAGTAGACAAAAGGGTTCTATGCTGATTTGGCACAGCCTGGTTTTTGGTAGCGGGGAGGGCCACAGAAGTGGCTTCTGTGAGAAGCTGCTAGAAGCTTCCACCACGTCTGACAGAGCCAATCTCTGGGGGCTCTGAAGATGGACATGCTGCTGGCCCAGTTGGAGGGGTTAGTAATGCCTTTCTGATGACATATTGAAGAAGAAAATCAAAACAGGGCACATGCAGTTTTCCCAGGAGTGCTGAAGTGCCACCACTGTAGCACTTCACTGAAGTGCCACAGCTGCTGCCATCTCTGTGCAATCTGNCACCAATGCTGTGATGGCTGCCACTGCCCATGTGATGGAGGCAGGGCTGCATGGCTGGTGGTGAAAACATGGCAAGTCACTCTCCAGTGCAGAACCTAGATGAGATTAACCTCTTGGCACTGCAGGATCCTGTAGCAATCTTTAAATTGGTGAAATTTGTTGACAATGGTACCTACGAGCAGCAGTTTTTCTTCTAGTCAGAGCAGACGAGGAAGCGAGGACATGTCAGAGAAAACAACATGTCAGTGGGAAAAAAGAAGGCAGAAGAAGTGCTCCAAGCATCAGAGCCAAGATTCCTCTTCAAGCCATGGTGAAATAAAGTGTCCCCCTGCAGCCCATGAGGTCCATGGGGGATGCAGAGATCCACTTGCAGCCCATGGGAAAAGTGCTGGAACAGGTGGATGCCAGAGAAAGCTGTGATCCAATGGGAGACCAAATGGAGAGAGAGGGCTCTTGCTTCCAAAGACAGAGAGAGCCCTTGCTGCCAAACTAAGCAGACTATCCTTAGAAGACTTCACTCCATAGACAAATGATCCATACCACAGCAGTTTTGTGAGGTCTGTTTGCCTGTGGGAAGGACTCATGTTGAAGCAGTTTTGGTAGGACTTCTGCTTGTGAGATTGGAATCATGATGGATAAGTTCACCTGCCTCCCATGGGAGGGGCCCAAAGGCATAGCTTTCCCTGAGTGAACACAAAAAATCTTAGGTGATGAAGTGACCAAGCCCCCCATGGTCCTGTTTCCCTGTGCTGTCAGTGGGAAAGAGGGAGGGGCTGGGGGGTGGTGAGGGAAAGATGTTTTAAAGGCTTGTTTTGTTGCAGCAGCCCTCTCTTTAGAGGGTAGAAATGAACAAAGACAGTTTTGCTTATCACAGCATGAAAAGGGTCCTGGTTTATTCTTCTTCATAATTCAGCCATCTGAATCCAACTAGTCACTGACTCTGGCTATAGCAAGCTCCTGCTGTAGATCCCTTGCAGCCTCTGAATGCAGGCTTTTGCCTAGCCAGACTTTGACTGCAGGTTCCAACAGCAGGCACTAACTGCAGACCCAGACTAACCTCACAGGAGTGATTATTCTCTCTCCCATTTAGCCCAGACCTCCAGTATCTCCTTCCTCAAGATCATTCCTCTTCCTCAAGGTCCTCCCCTGACCAGCCAACCTACTCTTTTATCACACTTATTTTTATTGGATATAACTGTGACTCCTCAGGTGCGAGGTCTCCTGTAATCTCTACTCCTACATATTTTACTTCTTATTATCCCCCTCTGATTCCGTTAATAATAAACTTACCTTATACCTCTTAACTTAAACCTGTTTTACTCAGTTTTCTCCCAGTCCTTATCTCAACTCATGAGACTTTATTTTTTTTTCCCCTTGCCTCTGCCCAACTGTAGCAGAAGAGGGTGAGGAATTTACTTTTGTGGGTGCCTGGCATTTGGACAGTGTCAAACCGCAAGAGGTTCCCAGTTACAGCACAGGAGCACCAGGAGTTTGCAGGGAACACATGGGATGCCAGAGCAAAGTGTCTTGCAGGAGGAATTTCCTGCTGTGACCAATTACTGATTTTGTCTGTGGATGCCAGCAACCCTCCAAAGCATATTTGAGTCTGCACCAGGAGAAGGGTAGGGCAGACCCAACCCGACCTGACCCGACCCAACCCGAACCAACCCAACCCTTGTAGGGAAAGTTCTTTATGAGGATGGTTTGTACAGCACCCAAGCTCTGCAGGGCTCCATGGCCTTATCCAGAAGGAACATCTCATCTGTCCTACTGGACATTTCCAGTGCCTTTTGCACACCTTTGCAGGTAAATAACTTTAACTAACTTTTCTCCTGCACCCTAGTCGTGGTTTAGGTTTGCCAGTTTGAATTGTGCAGGTTTTAAAATGTGGAACTCACAGAGGTGGACCGAGTTTCTCAATGGTTTAAAAAGCTGTCAATTCTCAGAATCAGACAGCTATTGTCCTTTTCTAGGCACAGAGGAAGCTCCCAGCATCTTCTCTCAGGGAAATAATTTCTGTGGGTGGTTTTTCATCCCTCTTCCCAAATATCAACTAATGCAAAACCGGCACAACCCTCCAGGGCAGCAGTGCAAAACATTAAGTGGTTTTTCCTGATCGTTGCTAGATGGCCACATGGGGCACACGTTGTGTCATCAATGCAATGTGACTGTCCCATGCAGCAAAGACGTGGTAGCACAGAGAGCCCTAATTGGGGATGTAAATAATCACTAGAAGCCTTGGGTGTTTTGTGTTACCTCGTTTTGGTAAGTAATGTGCTGGTCTTTTGGTGTGTGCAGGCACCCAGAGGCTCTCTTACCTAGGTCTTTCTGTAAGCCTGTCTCCTTTGCAGGAGTTCTAGGTGCACTGTGTGTCTTCTGCATGGGAAAAAGCCCACACCATCACTTAGTCGCAGAATGCTTAGTATACCCCTTGTCATTTAGAGTGAATTGTGCTGTTTTAAAGATGCTGTTACTAGCTGGATGGGTTTCCAGAAGAGATATATAAAAATACCAAGAAGAAAAAGAAAAGCAAATTGCAAGGTGAACAGGGGCAAGACACCTCATTTGCAAGAAAATGGATACTATTCTTACTTGTTCCTTCTGCTGTTATTTAGTATTATGACACAATGAATCAAGACCGGTAAGAACAAAACAGCTGTAAATATTGATGGGATGATGACTGTGCTCTTCTGAACATCTACAAAAATAAACCAGTAAGTTCACACAGAACATGAAGTGATGCCTATATTTCTGCTCTCCTATTCCCAGGGCTGGGACTGAAAGTGCAACATTCAGCATTTTGTGCTCATTTACTCTCTAAAGGAGAAAAAGGAACAGTGTAACAATATAACTCTACCAAAGATGAAGTATTATTTTATGTTTATAAATAAATACTGATAATGTTTCACACTTGCCTGGTGTTAGGGGTATCAAACCCCAGAAGTTTTACTCTTATCTATTTGTGTTTTTCTTTTTGTTGAAATAAATTTTATCAGAGAAGTGTTCCATCCTTCCTGACACATGACCTCCAGCAAGATATTCTATATGAAATGTTTGTCCCCAGCATGTGTCTGCCAGGAGCCTGCTCTGCTGGTATCCTCCACCTGTGTGAACTACTGCTCTACACAATGCATTATTTAGAAATGTCATCATACTGTGTATGCATGTGTATGTATTTATTCCATTTATATATGCACACATCCACCACACACACAAAAAGATACCAGAGGGAGGAGTCTTCTGGAGGGTTTCAAATCCTGAAATCTTAATCTACCATGAGAAGAAAGTTGTCCAGCAAGACCTACATAAGTACAAGCTGCCATGTCACAATTGCACATCCTTCCCTAAGTACTCCCCACTACATGTTACACATCTCCACACAACTGCAGCTTCCTTTCCCTTCCTTTTTCCAGGTGAAATGCCCTTGTTTTCCTTCCTTGTGGGTGGTTGAGGAGGCAGAACAAGGCATGGAGGTGGTTGGCAGAGAAGGTAAGTCTGCTTGCCACTGTTACCATTCCATTGGTGTTTTGGATGTGGTATATTTGAGGTCTCCGTCATCCAGTCATGTGATGTTGGGGCCAGGCTTTCCTGTTGCTGAGCACACTGCAGTGAGGAGACCCTCAGCGAGCAGGAGGGAATAGAATTCCGCTATGAGCTCAGAAATTGCTGGCAGCAAAAAGAGAAGGTGTTTTTGACACGCTGTGGTGAGTTTACAGTCAAAGCTGGGTGGCTTCCCTCTCTGTACAAGGTTTTTATCCAAAAGCATCTGCTGGCTTATTTGCTTTCACTTCCCCTGAGGAAAGTGTTGCCTAGAAAATAAAATAGATCTTCCATAAAAACGTTGGAGTGAATATGAAAGCAAATCTTTACTTGAAAGCTTTCACGTACGCAATATGGCAAAAACCACACATGCTATGTGTTATAAATTCTACAAGTTTTATAAGGTCAATTGGTTAATATTCCTGTCGTATATTGTCCAATTAAAAGGATTGTTGGTTAGGTAATAATTTCAGTATGGCAATCTGGATGCTGTCCACCAAGGAGATGCTGCTGCATGGAAAATCTCCATGTGCTGTATAGTACAACATCCTCACCTCCTGAGTACATCAGACCCAAACTGAGTGCCAGAAAGAGAGAAGGACTTAGTGGAAAACTTACTTTGGATGTTGAGGTGTATCTCTATGCTGAAGGAGCCATGACAGAACACATTGAAAATGCATCTGTAATAAGAGTCATCCTCAAGTGTGAGATTTTGGAGAGTGATAGCTGTGGGCTTTGGGCCTCTAGTGAAACGCACCTTCCTCTGAAATGACTTTATCAGCCTCAGCCCATGTGGCTGTAGGTGTCCATGTTCTGGAGGGAAGTTCCATTTCTCTTCTGACTGATGTCTTGCAAAACATCCATTGAGAGCAAGAACTTGCAATAGAAATTTGCCTCTCCCCCAAGCGTAGCTACGATGACGGTATCAGATTGGATTGGTTCCTTCAAAGCTAGGAACAAAGCAAATCCCTGAATCAGGGCAGGAAGAAAATCAATTGACTCAGGGAAGGCCATAGAGTCTTGCAACATCCAGTCACATTGTTCCCATCTTGTAGAGTGCTGGAATAAGGAATTCCACCACCAGGCCATAGGGCACACCAGGAGTCCTCAGACACCCTGTTGTCACAGGTGGCCATCACATCATTGTCCTCTGCTGTTCAATTCCATGGAGGGAAGGAAGGCAGCATGGGAACAGAAGGCAAGCAGGCTCTTTAGCAAGCACAGCACCCACCCAGCAAAAACATCCCTCACTCCCAAGAGCACCCCTGCTCCTCTCTTGCCAGCACCTGCAGGGCTGTGGGGAGGAAGAGCAGCCTGGGGCAGCCTACAGCCAGGAGGCAGCATGAAAGGCTGCAGAGGGAAATGCCCTGCTCCAGACTCTCCCCAGAGAAGTGTGCACCACACAGATATGTACACTGGAAATGCAAACCTGCTCCATCCCCTGTGCTGATGAGTTCAGCACCACCAACAAAGAAAGGGAATATACAAGCAGAGCATATGGCTTGTGAGCAAAGTGCCCCGTGTCCTCTGTGATCTGACAGAATTTGGCTGCTGCTAACTCATGCCCAGCTTCCTAGCTACTGTTCAGTCACCAAGTTGCATATTTCAGTCAGCATGGTATCCATGTCTCTGCTTGCTAGGAAAGGTGGTGATGCTCCAGAGTTAAGCTGGTGTGGTGGGGAGGGTGGTGCACTCACTGGCATCCTCCAGAGAGCAGCAGGAGGCAGATTTCAGCCCAGAAGAGTAGGAGGAAAATCACTGCGGGACAAAGCACTTGCCTAGGAATGCTCAGCCCTTTCCCCATTTCCTTCAAAGGGGGGCTGGCATTCCCAAGGAACCGTTGGAGATTTTGGCACCTTTTTTCAGCATATTCCATGGTGGCCAACAGCAGTACCATTGGTCAAAAATTGATCAATATTGTTCCCTGACTGCCAACAGCTCTGGCCTTCAGAGATGGAAACAAACAGCATTCACTTTCTTTTTTTTTTTTTTTTTTCCATTAGCAAAGCTTGGTAGTGTCCCTTGTTCACCCCATCCTGCCCAGATCTGCAATGAGCTATCAGAACTATTTGTACCTTTCAAATTTTGGATCTTCCTGGTATGTGTGAGAGGTGTCTGATGGAGAGGAAAGAAACAAGGGGCCACAGGCCCCAACAGATGCTGCTCCATTTCTCTTTGGCAGGAAAGGGATGGTGGGCAGGGAGGTGCTGCCCTTGGGTCACTGGAGTCCTCAGGGAGACCACTTTTCTCCCTCAGATCCAGCACAGAGGAGTCACAAATAAGTGCAGGAGATGATTCTCCATCAGGTGAGCAGTGTGGAGACACCTGCAGGTGCCAGTGCTTTGCCACAACACAGAAGCAAACCCGACCTACCAACTGGATTGTGAAAGGAGCCAGTGCAGGGAGCAGGTTTGGTTGAAATTTCCTCACTCAAATGTGTGATATAATTCCAGCAGGGAAAAGCCAGGGGTGTGATAGGGCTCCTGGGTTGAGAGGCAATGCCCTTTGCCCAAGGGGTTCACTGTAAAACTGCACAGTGCAGCTCCTGCCCCCACAGCAATCCAGCACCACGTGAGGTTCCATATTGCACTTACAGCAGGATGCCCATTGCACCCTACGCAGGCTTTCCGTAAGAAAGGGAGAAGGCTATTTTACAGGAAAACATGAGAAGCAAATATCAACCTGTGTTCATCTCTGCTGTTTATGAATTTGACTCTTCCCTCCATGAGGAGCAGTAGCATCAAGTTCTCTAGTTCTCATAAGCTCTGATTTCTTAGAGTTCCACCCTGTCTCTTCTCCCCATTTTGTGGATTATACAAGGTGGGATGGACTGCAGAACATCTCTCCCTGGTCCTGATGTCAGCAGCCAGGCCAGAACCAGAGGCCCCTGTGTGCCTGGGTGCCAGCCTCTAGGGAGGCCTGAGTGAGAGAGACCAAGTGCCAGCCACCAGCTTGGACCAGGGTCAGAGCCTGTGTGTCTCTGGTGTGGGAAGAGACTCCATCCAGCCTCTCATTTCTAGCTACAGCATCAGCTTGCACTGCAGGAAAAGAGCAGGGCAGTGAAAACCAGTCCACATCACCATGTCAGAACCTTTCCACAGGGTCCCTCAGGGGTTTTCAACTTCTCTCCCCTCATGCATGGTCCCATCCCAGCCTCCTCTGTTCCAGATTTCTGCTTTGAGCGGAAGGGGTGTCCCTACTGCCAGCAAGGCAGAAGCATTTTGGGCTAGGAGCAAAGCTTCTGGGGCTGCCTGAGAAGTGGTCCAGAGTGAAATATGACATGGAGCAGAGAGAGTAATGACAGCTCATTTATGTCCCCTTTGTCAGGGTCAGAATTACCAACAAAATTTAAGTTCTTTAGTAGCAAACTCAGAAACCTCAACAAAAACAAACATCAGAGATTTTGGCAGAAGGATCTCAGGATGAGAAAGGACAGGTGTGGACAAGAGAGGATGCAGCTAATGCTGCTGAGCACACACAGGGAACTTTCCTGCTTAGAGAGGCCAAAGAGCCTGGAGATGAATATGCTTAATGCACATGGGCAGTTGCATGATGGCAGCACGTCACTGCCCCAAGCAAAGAGTCAGTGCAGCTAACAGTAAGGAACCAGTACAAATACCAGCCACAGCAATGTGTATCTTGCACCCAAGACACAGTAGACTTATCAGAATAGATCTGCTCTTTTCCATCAATGCCCAGAGCCTGGTTGGAGATGGGAAAGCAGACCCAGTGCAGGCTGAGTGGAAGGTTACACATGTAAATAGATTTGTGGAGGTACATCTGAATTTCTTTCCTAGATAAGAGGTGTAGTCATCTTAAATAATGACCAGTTTTTCCCTTCTAAAAGTTCTTCATTGTCCAGGCAACAAAATGGGCTCAGATATTTTGATTACAGCAAGAACCTTTGTCCTCTGAACCTCACTGCATTTTTTACCTGGGCAAGGACCCTACTGGCTGGCTGTGTATTATGGAGTAAAACTTACATATGAAATAACAATATACAGAAATGGCACTAACATCTCTAGAAGGTCCTGGTAACAGGTCAAATTGAGACATCAGTTTTGAGAAACTAGGGATTTTTTTTGAAAATTAAAGACTGTAGTTGCTATAGTTAAGTATACAGTTAACAGAAGGTGAGCTTAGATAATCTATCTTGGACCCAATAGCTCACTTGCTTGTCAATTTTGTGTCTATGCAAGCTGTGCTTGTAAATGAAACACAAAATGTGGTAAATATCCCAAGGATACAAGATAACTGCAGATATCCTGTCTATTGAGGCACAAGAAGGCAGAAGTTTTCCTAAGATTCATTTCTCACGCATGCATTGAAAAGGTGAAAAGGTGAAAATGAGGAAGAGTCATTTTACTTCCTCATTTCTAGTGACCCCACCCCAGAACAGACCCCAGACTCATTTTGAAGAACAACATGCTCAATAGCCTTTCTGCCAATCAGCATACAAAGTGGAGAAAAGGAGGTGACAGGGATATGAATATGCATTTGTACTTTAAGTATTCAACACTTGTGTGAATAAAAGGCTTTGTGTTTACCTGTGAAGTCCACAGTGCCTATTAGGGAATTATCCCATGCACTGTCTGGCTGTAATAAACATTCACTTTCTAACTTCAACTGTTAGAGAGTCTTTTGTCTGTCCCAGCTGCATATCGATATTAGATCAATATTCATATTTTAATAAATCAAGATTACAGAAAGAATCTCTCCACCTTCTTTCCTACATGCCCCTTTCCCAACTTTTGCTTTTTCTTTTGTATAGTTCCTTAACTTCGAAAGGAGAAAAACAGCTAGCTTCTTTTGGTGAGCAGTCATTTATCAGAGCTGCTGGAAGATCCAGTTTGTTTAAACAGAACTGTCCCAGGAGACTGTTTGTCCAAGCCAGACCCCAATGCTTTTAAATATTCAGCTAAAACAGCATGTTTGGACTGTGAGGAGAGTATCACCTTAACTACTTCACTTTTACTTTCTGAAGGGTAAAAAATGTGTTTCAGATTCTGCCTAATTGCCCTATGCTTAAATTGAAGAGAATTTTCTGGGGGCTTCCCTCTTTGGGCTTCAATTTTGCTACTTCTGCTGATGCCAAAGAGGAGAATTAGTAATAAAGAGAAAGACAGTTCATCAGCAGCTTTATAGTACTGTATTTCCCCCTCTTCCTGGCAGTTCATGTTTGCTATTCCCAGTTCTGCCAGAGATTAAGGGGCATCCTGCTCCTGGTCACACCCTGTAGACGAAGGGTTGAGGAAGAAATGAAATATTGGCTCACTCCTGGCTGCAAGTCCAAACTCCAAGAGGGGCAGACATTTGACTAGAAAATGCCATGAGAGCAAGTTATCACCAGAAAGGGTAATTCCCCTCATTTTCTGTTGGTAGCA
Source organism: Anthoscopus minutus (assembly GCA_013399455.1). NCBI lineage: Eukaryota > Metazoa > Chordata > Aves > Passeriformes > Paridae > Anthoscopus > Anthoscopus minutus. The sequence goes on along the minus strand of VWYI01026239.1, from coordinate 21,195 downwards.
TGTGTACTTCAGTTAGGAAGTTATAGGAATTTTATCAGAAATCAGTTGAGGAACACAAAGTGATATCCAGTGCCAGATCCCTCCCATAACGTCAGCTCCATGGTCTGCTCAGTACTTACCTTCCCTGACTGCTTTACCCTTAGCTCATGCCATATGCTGGCCATCAAGGGACAAAAAGGAGTGCAAACTGCTCCCACCCATTACTAATTAACTCTGCAGACTTCACAAAGCAGGACATTTGCTCATAGTTTTAAATGGTTCTCTTTCTAAACACTCCTCAAATTAGTTTTGCCAAGTATCTCTGTGGCTTGGTTCTCCAACTAGCCAAACTCCTCAAATTAGTTGATGATGCCTGCAGAGGTGAGAGGCCACAGAGAGGTACATAGAGATTGCAGATGACATTCACATTCCAAAGCTAGTTTTTGGAGAAATTTTACTCCTGGAAGCAGCCAAGGCCTAAGCTTGTTTTCTAACAAATTGCCAACTTGACAGTTTTCCTCGGAATATTATTTCCCCATATGGCTCCACTTTGAGAACCTTCCCCTGTCTTTGGTCACTGTGTGTGCTCTTTTGCTCTTTTCTCTCCTTCCCTCCTTCCTCCCTAGCTCCCACTTCCCAGTTCAGCCCTGTGACAACTCTGGATGGAAAAGAACAAGAGATGCCCAGCAGAAGAGAGATGATCCAGGTAGGTGGACAGCATCTTCAAAGGTGTGGTAAGACAGAACAATATCAGGGAGACAGAACAACCAGGAGAGACAAAACAGGTCGCTGAGTCAAGCAACAGGAATACAAAGGACAAAGTTGCTGAGGCAGAAATATAGCACTGCATGATAGTTCAGCATCAGGTCTGGATCCTATGGACCAGAAAAAGAGCAAAGAAAGAATAAGTGTGCTAAGGGGATGAAGGAAGCTGTAGAGAATCAAGTAGGGGGTCCCCAAGCCTTCTTGCTCACCTTTCAGGAAAAACATCTATCTCACTGTTGATGACTGATGCTGTTTCTGGCTCAGTTTTTCAGTTGTTTATGATGAGACCTGGGCTTTTGGTAATTTACTTAAAGGATGAGATCAAATAAAATATTTTGATTGAAAAAAAATTTTTCTTTTTACTAAAAAGTGTAGTGTTTTTTTCTGAAAGGTTTTCATTCCATCTTAGCCTTTCATGTACAATTTCAAGTGCTCTTTTACTAGACATCATCCTTCAGGTGATTAAGGACCACAGCTTCTGACATGTTAGGTAATTTAAAATTGTGTAGGGATATTAGGATGAGGATTCTCTTAGGCTTCCCAGAAATTTCAGGCAGCTTTTCTCAAAGTTGAGCAGACTACAGCAGAGTCCATTCACAAAGAGTTGGACAAGTATTCAGTGTTCTTTTGACACGTAGCTTTATATGTTCAAAGATGAAAGCAGCAGAAATATGAGAAGGCCCTTTGTATGGCTTCCAAAAACATGAGCAATTTCTGGTGTACTGAGAATGGAAACAAAAATATGCCTGATTTGTATCTGCCTGGCTTGATAGTCTCATTTTTAAAAGAGGAAAGTGCAATCAATTAGTGCGATTCTCTTGTTTCAGCTGATTTCCAGAGGCTCAGTGCTGAAAAACTGAATGAAAAACAGTGGGTTATATTTTTTCCATGTCTGATTTAGTAAGAAAACTTACTGGTGTGGTATTTAGATGAATCATTTCCCCAGGTTGATGCAACAGAGAATTGATAAATGATGCCTTCAAAGGACTATCACCAAAACAAAGTTTCTTTTCACTGTAAAAATTTAGTCCCATACCTCTGCCAGAACTGGTTCAGCCAGTGCCTGCAAAATATCTAAGACAAAAATTTCAGCTACATTTTAAAGTCGTATCTTCAGCCAGCTGTTTGGGTCAATTTACTTGCATCTTACTGCTGTCTTAGAACCAGGAACCCAGTATCTAGGCAGAGAAAAATAGCATCACAATACACCTCTGAAATAGCCTCACATGCCAAAATGGAAGTATGGATATTTTTATATAGCCTGAAGAACTTCAATTTTATTTATCAGTGTATCTATCTCAACTTTATAAAAGGACACTTCTTACATAAGTTAAAATCTTGACCCAAACCAGCTAATGTCAGGGTCAAAGGATCCCAAAGCTGAGAGGTGCAGGCTACATTTGCTTTATAAAGAGCAACACGTTACCTAGAGCCAGTTTTATCTAAGTGAGGGGCAAGCAGGAAGGTGGCATTCCTGCTTGCCCTTTTTCCATGTGTTAGGAGAAATTACACTCTGCATCAACACCACTTGTCCATAGGCTGGACAAAATGCAGTGATCCAAAGTGGTCAAAGGCAGAGCTGGGTGAGACTAAAAACTGCCCAGCCGCAAAACAGGCAAAGCATCCTAGGCTTTTTCCACACCCCCCATTTTTTTTTTTGGTGGAAGTAGTAGCTCAGAACATTCCCATAGAGTTTATTTTGAAAATATGGCCTGCTTTCATTTACTTATGAAGTTAATCTGCTTCATGTCACTTGTATTAGAGCAGAAAAATAGAGCAATCTATTTGACTTAAATATCCTACCAGTTTTATTTCTATTTCTCATTTCAAGCTCCCCACGAAGTTCACCTACTGCCTCCACCTACAGCCATGCAGGGCAACAGCAGACAAAAGGTGTTGGGGATCAAACTTACCCATTTATTAAAATCAAACATTTATTGAAACAAATACTAAGTATCCTTATAAACCCATATGAAATATAACCTCGCTAGAATTATTACAAATTGTTAACAGAAGTAACTGGACAGAGAAGCACAAACTAATCACAAAGAAATCTCATAACAGCAGTTAGGATGTTCATCATTCATAATGAAAACTTCTGATTCCCTCAGTTATGCTTTTGTTTATTCCACAAAAGACAGTTTGTATCTATTTTAAATTCTTTTTTTCCCCCATAGCTATCAGTCAGTTTATTAACCACAGTCTCTATTCTTACCTTAATTTCATTGCTACATGAAGCCAAACACCACGGCAGTAGCACACAGCATTTTATGGCACTGCATCTTGGTAGATGGCTTTGCATAGCATGAAGTTAAGTACATGTATTGCTTTTAAATGTTCTATGACTAGCTGTTATGTTCTCATTCCGATATCATGAATGAAAAAGTAAATCTTGTACAGGATTTTACCTGTAAGCCATTGCATCCCTCACCCAGCTGCTGGACCTGTCATGTTCGTAAGCAGAAACCTCCAAAAGCTTTAAAAATTTCCACATTCAGCTAAAAAGTGAAAAACTACAAACCCACATATAAACAGATACTTTCATGACTCCAAGCCCTGCTTTCCCACTCTCCAGGTGATCAGCTTGTAGAAAACAATAATAGATAATAGTTGCCATTTTCCTGGGTTTGAATGGGTTTCTCACTGGCATTGTGCTCTTCTCTCTTCCCTCAGTAAATCCTTTTCTTTACTCATGTCCAAATTACCTGTTTCTTCAAGAGATTTTTTTTTAATTACAAAAACCCAACAAAACAAACAACAAAAACAACAAAACCTAAACCTAAACACAAGCAGAAACCTTATGTTAAAACTAAACCAAAATGCTCTAAATTGAAGCAGAATGGCAAGTGTTGAGGTCATACAACCTGCTCAAGAAGGGTGCCAGGGACTCTCCACCCCATTCCTGCCCTCCATGCACCCAGGGGAAAACCTTCTTTTCCCCTAGCCTCTTCCCTCCTCAAGGAGGAAATGAAGCAGCAATGGTGGAAAAGTTTGGACAAACCATTACTTCCTCCTTTGACAATTAGGGGGCTACAGAAGGAAAAAAAACCCAAACAAATTGTAACAGCTGCAGCCAGTTCCCCTTTCCCCTCACTCACCAAGTGTGCTCTTTCTAGGTGTTAGGGGGGACCTACAAGAAGTATTTTATAGCGACGACCAGGATTACTCATTCTCAAGTCACTTGCTTGCTTTCATTTTAGTTCACTTGGCTTTTTGATTAAAATTTAGTGATTCATGTGGGATGCCCATTTGAAATACATGGATGAGATAAAATTAGATGGCATGCATTTGCTCCAGGAAGCCAGGGCAGGAAGCAGCCTGTGCTGGTGGCTTCCCACAAGACCAGCATGAGCCAGGTGAGCTCATTTCTCCTTCCCTAAGTCTACAAGACTTCATGAGCATAGGGTGCAATTCAGGAGATTACAGCTCATATCTGAGCCATGGTTTAGAAACAAAGCATTGTCAGAATAGGGAACACTCCTTGCCCTGCACTGGTATGGAAATAAATAAAGCACCCACCTCCTCAGGCCTGCCAGCCTCCTCCTTCCCACTGCACTCACCTGCCACTACACCAGGACACAAACAAAATGTACCAGACAACCCTCCATCTGCCCTTTTATTGCCCTGCTTCCTCCTGCAGGGGTGGGGATGCCAGGAAACCCAAGGCAGTTGTGATAGAGCAGTGACATTAAGAAGGGGGCTGTGGAAGCCCCTAAGAGGGAAGAAGGAAACACTTAGGTGTCTTTTACATTGCTTTCTGTGAGAGGTTGCTGGAAATTGGACTTTGCAGTTCCTCATGACTCCTGGCTTGAAGCCTGTTGCTCCTGTCACCTGGGTTATAAGTTCAGGCTGGCTGCAGTCTTGGCCTATCTCTTGTGTTCTTTAGGGAGCAAGTTCAACACCTGAAGTTCAGAGCAGTGTGCTGGGCTGTTCCACAGGTCTTCTGCAGCCCAGCTCCTGGTGGGGGGCACATTTGGTCCATCAGCAACACTTTCCAAACTGGCAGCCTTACAAAATGCTGCCTTGTTTCAGACAATCCCCCATCCATTTCTGAGTTTATAATGTTAAAATATCAAAGAGTAATAAACAATATTAAAACCACCAAAAATACAAAGCATGAGTTCCATTTAATGGATCCACATGGCCAATCTGAGTTTCAAATAAATACATTTTTTTCTTACAAAACAGAATATTATAGCGTAATAAAATAAAGAAATATCTATTACAAATTGTCTCTTTTTATATGTCTTTTGGAGAAAGTCACAGGAGGCTTCCTTGGAAGCTTGAGGTGCCATTTTAAGAGTTTCTCTCTTGTATGTGTAGGTTGGGCAGCTTCTCAGGTGTTCAGTGGTGCATTGAAGCTGGGGGACACTGCAGGACCCTGCCTGCCTGCAGCTCTGTACTGCCTGTACTTCTTGGCCTTGGTGCAGGCAGGAAGTACCTGATGAAAGAAAGATGGTTGTGTTTATTTCTTCAAAATATAGGGATGTTTTAAGAGTGGGGGTAAAGATCCTGGTTATTTATATTTCCAAGTGAGTCCTTGCATCTCTCTGTGAGGGGAGACTAAAGTTTTCCGCTTGCAATCCCACCAGCAGTCTTCAGCTTAGACCTAGAGGTATAACACCCATGGAAGACATGCATTGCATTTCCTCCACTGCTTCTTTTTCTCCAAAATCCAGGGTGCACATGCTAGGCATATACTGCAAGGAGGATGAAGAATCTTCACAAAACTGAACTGTGATTTTCTGAAATGATGCCACTTCACTCAGTTTACCCCCACCTCAAGCTTGTATCCTGCACCCCCTGCACTAGGATAGCCTCACTTGACAGCCAGCAGTGCCTCAGCCCACACCCCAGTGTGGCATCCTGGGCTTCCCTCCTAGAGGCACAGTTTTCCTTGAAGACCACATTTTCTTTGAGACCCATCCTCAAAGCTGCTGCCTTTGTGAGCTGCATTGGTTGTGCAGAGGAAGGTTGTTTTAGGAGTTGCAGAAGACTGGTGCAAGTTTGGCCACTGCTTACATAACTGTTTTGTAAAATAAATATAGTAGTGGGGTGATGCTTCCACTGCAGCATGCCTTGTCATTGGCACAGTGAATGTTTTCTAGCTGCCAGCACTCTTAGGCACCTGTAGACTGGCTATGCAGAACCAGATTTCCCTTTCCCAGCTGTCTGGCTGGAGGCTCATTGCTGTGTCACTCTCTAGCCCAGGTTCAGCCTGGCTTGGGCAATGTGCAGGCTGCCCTGGTGTGGCTGGGCAGAGCCAGGTCATGGCATCCAGCCCCAAGACCTGTGGGGGTGAATTTTGCAGCATCCTGAAGAAAGGCAGACCTACCTAGCATGGCCAGGTTGAGTTTCTCTCTGGGTCATATAGGCACCTGAGGCAGTGGTAGAGAGGGCAGGTGAGGAGGAGAAGGGAGGTCAGGGGCACCAGGACTCCCACTGCAATGACAGTGGCTGGTGCCATGCTGCTGTCAGGACCTGTGGGAAACAAAGCAGGTACTCAGTTTGTGCAAGAAGTAAAAAAACAATCAGAAATCCATTTCAAGCATCCCTTGGCCATTCTGTGGGATGAAATGGAGTGGATAGGGGAACTGAGACCACATTCCAGCACACAAGAGACACTGCCAGCAGACCTGTGCTTGGGGTGTGAGGTTAAGGTCAGGCATGCAGAACCAATCCTCTCTGAACTACCCAACGCTGGCACATCTTGGTTTGTCATGTTATGTGACAGGGAACCCTGTCACAAATAGCCCTTCACAAAGACAGGGAGGCTGGGGCACATCATGGTGGGTAAGGGAATCTGAGGAGCAATAAGACATTAGTGTCATTGGCCAGGGCATCTGAATGTTCCATGGCACCTCCTCCAACCCTCCTAAGCCCAGCCACAGCTGCTCTTCCAGGTGCCTTCCCCACCCACTCCCAACCCTCTGAAGAGTTTTCTGCTCTGCCCCAGGAGGTGCTTTCCAGTTTCTGCCTCACTCTAGAGCAGGAACAGAGTTACATACTGACCCTGCTCCAGGCTGTCTGTGGGCAGGACCAGAGTCACATTTAGAGAAGGGTGTTGGATCACACAGATGATGGGGTGCTCCCGAAGGATTTTGGAGTGGGTGTGGGTAAAATTGCTGATGACAGTCACAGTCTGGTTGCTGAACTTTATGTGGTATTCCCTTGGTTTCTGCTGCAGGACGCTTGGAAGGTGCCAAGTTATTTTTGGAGCTGGTTTCCCTGTTGCTGAGCAGCTCATCCCCACCATTTTCTCTGAGTCCCCTCCTTTGTCTGGACTGGGTATAATCCTAGTTTCTGCTTTGGGGTTTGAGATGGCTGTAAACAACAAAGTGACAAAGTCCATTAGTTTCTGCTTATGCTTGAGCAAAGAGCATCTGTATTCACAGTTATCTTGGAGAAAAAGCTTGCTTTCTAATCTTATTTCCTCCTTCCCAAAGCCCCAGCAGTGACAAATAAACACAGAAGTGATCAGACAGCAGTCTGGAAGTGGAGACCTAGACAAAAGCAATGGCAAGAGGGTAGAGGCATCTGTTTCAGTTCTGTAACTAGCAGCAACATCCCAGCTGAGAGGTGGTAATTATGGCTGAGTTAAAAGCAGAAGGTAGTGAAACTGTGAAGTCTTATGTCCATTTCTCTCTGAAAGAGCTGAACTCCTTAAATAAGCTAAAATTATTTTCCTTTAAAATTACCTGCAGGATTAGCTTTAAGCTGTTTGAGGCGTGTAGAGTTGCAAATCAAAGGATTAAATTCATCTATTTGTGTAAGACAGTAATAGTGAATTTGCATGTGGCTACACCATGGGATTTCACGAATGGGGGGTTTGTGCTTGTATAACTTTGTTTCCTCTTGTAAATGGGTTTTGGGTACATCATAGTATCCCTCAAAAGTATAATGAAAGATCATTACTTCCGAACATTGTCACTCCAAAAGATTTGTGGATGCTGCCAAATTTAATTTTAGTCTGGAAGAAGGATGAACTACAGGCATCGTTCATTCTTAATCACTCACATGAAGCCCACTTGTTGATTCCTATTTATTCAAACTTTATTTGCAAGGACTAGATAAAGGGGGGAAATTCAGGAAGTTGGTTTCAACCTGGATAGAACTCCAGGTGAGATCTGAACACATAAGGCATGTCCCATGTGAAAAATTGCCTATTTATCCTTTCGCATAAAATCATACCATAATTTAGGCCAGAAGGGACTTCAGGAGATTGTCTAGTTCAAGCCTCTGCTCAGTTTGATCAGGTCAGTTTGCATAGGCCAATATCTATAGAGGTGTGTAGTTCCATTTGGGAGTGTAATTCACGGGTTTCTGTGTGGTAGTTCACCAGCCTGCCTGTTACTTCAGCGCATTTGCTGATGGAATAGGGCTCTAAACCACTCCCTACTTCTAGGCTTCTGTTTCTGAGAACATTGATTTTTTTCAGCATTTAAGTGCAGTGGCAATTCTAGTTTCAATCAAGTCTGAGTTACCATGAATGCACTCTGATTAAAAAAGTATCCACTGCTATAATTACTAGAATTCCATGTGTATATTACTACTTACATAAGAAAAATAACAGTGGTAAATGCAGTATTTATGCTGAAATTAATTTTTGTCCCAACACTAGAACATATCACTATCATTTAGCAATCCTGCTTTTAAACAGGCAAACAAATTCATTCTTCTTAGGAAAAACAATGATTTTTTTCTTTTGTGAAGTAAACAAAGATTTGCCTGTGAGGTGTAGCAGACACTGCAAAAAGGGGAAAAGGCGTATACCAGATACACGTATAACCTCCTGATACAATTCCAGATGCACCTCTAAAGGTTGTCAGTGTCTTTTAAGCCATAGCTGCCAGAGGGTGGAAGTATATACCAACAATTTTGCTGCTTTTTGTTTGTTGTTTGATTTTTTCACAAGCCTGACCTCATTTACTTACTACTGTTGTGTGAACCTAGAAAAAATAAACTTGTATTTTTCACTGTTTGCATCAACCATAGACAAAAAACTCAACTCCCACAGAGTTGCTGAAACCGCTGAGATAAACAAGGAAAGTGTGTAGGGGGATTTCAGTAGGAACTTCTCAAAATCTCCCAGGTATGAAAAGACAAGTGTCGCAAACAATTTATGTTTCAATTAGTAAATGATCTCTAAACTTCTTCTTTCACTCACAGGATGCATAAAAATAACATATAAACATATTAAAAATATAAAAATAAAAATATAAACATACAATATATAAATAAATAATATGCAAATATATAAATAAAAATAATAACATAATTTTAAAATAACAGTAAAACATATAAATAAAAATAATGTATCCACCCACAGCATTAACTTCAAATATTAGGTTGCAAAATTGAAAAGCAATCAAAGGGAGAAGTTACAGATGTTACCATAGAGGATGAGAAAAATTTCTCAGTGTCTTGCCAGAAACACATGTACTATTCTTCTTACCATTATATCTACTAACTACAACTAAGAGTTGTCTCTCTTCTCACAATGGACACCAAAGAATGAGCCTGTAGGGCTGAACTTCTCTCTAGCAAATGTCTATAAAAGATGCACTGTCAAAACCTGTAAGTGCTTGATTTTGCATTAAAGTCCTGCTACACTGTTTGCTAGTATGTGCTGCCTGTTCATGTTTGATGTATACACTTAACTGCTTCTTTTGCCTTTTATCAAAATACTTGTTTCCAGTAAAAAATGTCTTTGCCTGAGATACTGTGTGCCAGTACTTCCTTTAGTCTCTCTTGCAGATCAGTATTGCAGATGTTCCCAAATTTCAGCTCTGCCAGCATTCCCAAATATTTGAAAAATGGACCATCTGTAACAGCTTTCTGTAATTAGAGGGGGACCATCAGGTCATGATATGCTTTTTATGTTTAAAGGCTTAGCAGTGGGGTTACAGAGAATGATAAAAGATTGTAAGAATTACAGTATGCCTCATGATGACAGAAAGCTTTTTCAAACTATATAGGTGTTCACCAGCAGTACTGTGCCTTGGTTTCCCTAAGAAATTGCGATGGCATTTTTCCAACTGTGCTCAAGACTTACAGACAGATAGTGCCATCTACAGTGAAGGCAGGTGGTCTGCAAAGATGGCACAGCAAATGTCCAGGCAATTTTGTGAATCAGCAAGTCTTGCCTATTGTCATGTGGCACATCTCCCTCTCTCCATACCTCTCATTCAATCCTCATCCTGGATTTTATTCTCATATTTTTTGACAATGAAGGTTGGCAAACTATTTCCAGAGTAAAATGAAGGGAGAAAGGCAGCAGACTGTTCAAAAGAGACCTACCAAGCTTGCTTGAAACAATACTGTTCCAAAATGGATTTTGCTACAGGGTAGGACGTTTCTGCTTCTTCCTGGACCTGGTGTTTTAATCCAGGCAGGTCTAGTCATACATGTTTCTTTTTTCACAGTGTTATATCCAGTTCTTAGGTGGTTTCACTTCCCCTCATCACACGGCAATGGTGCCCTTGCTGTCCCGGAACAGTCATGCTTGCAAAGGCTGTTGTAATCAGGCAATTACCAGCTCATAAACTCCCTGGGAGTCCCCTCTTGAGGGCAAAGACATGGCAGCGTTTCATTTTCAAGTGGTGACTCTGATTTGCTCACCTTGCCCTGAACCTCTGAGCCTTGGGAAACTCCTGCTGGCTTCACTCTCCCTTATGGGGCACCTTCTGGGCTTGTTCAGACAAATTGTTCCCATCATTAGGAGTTGGAGAATAACAAGCAAGACTGTGGCTTTTAAGTCACACCATATAAATTAACTCCAATGAAATAACAATATATGAACTAAAATCTTCTGTCAGAGTGCCAAATGCTCAGTTTATTCATATTGACCCTCCAGGGCTGGTTTGATTACAGGAAGGCCACCATGACCTCAGCAAGGCAGCCTCTGGCAGTGGCCTGTGAGCCTATGGGAGAAGTTAAACCCTTCTCAGTTATGTGTTTTCCTCTGAGTTGCAGGAAGAGATGCTTGCATGAATGTGTGTGGCAGCAGAAAAACGTCTGGTTTTTTTCAGAAGTGCTCTGGTGAAGGATGAACCGTAGACAAAAGGCTGGTGAGTTTGGGAAGGAATTCCCCCACTTCGATAGAAAAAAACCAAAACCAAAACCAAAACCCAAATCTCTGTGTTTAGAAATCTCTATGTTTAGATTTACATGATTTAAAAGCATTGGATCCCTCTGCAAGGTATTTCCATGATTTTCCTGTAACATATAATCAGTGTTTACCCTCTGAAATGACTCAGAACTGGATTTCTTTAGGAACTTTCCTCTTAATATATGAAATACTGCACAAATTTCTCCTCATTTCTCTTTTCTGCCCTAGTTTTCCCAAAAGAGGGGAAAAATAACTTTTCTTCCAGTCTTTGTTTTTCCTTGTATTTTCCACCACCACCTCCTTCCCCTATAAGTTAGGAGCTTCCTTTCTCCACACAGAGGACTCCAGAGATATGTATGTGGACACATGTGTCTGTGTTTTTCTCAGCAGAAGTCAGTAGAGATAAACAAAACACTCTTCAGGGGTCATATCACCAGTGACAGGGCACAGACATTGATACTCTCAACATTGGATATGATCTTTGGCCAGTTTCCCCACAGCAGTCCCATCCCTGAGAAAGGGTGTCCTCAGAGCATATTTAATGTCTCAGTTTTCTCAGCTGGAAAAAACCCAGCATTTTTCCTCAAAAGATAAACATTCACTCTTAGTTCTTTTGAGTTCATCTATTTGTCTTTATTTCAGGCTGCACTTGCTAGCTGGTGATTTCATATGGAGGTCACAAATACTGCCATCTTGACTCATGATTTGTTTCAACTCTCCTTTAAGCTAGTTGATGCTGACCTGTCAAGATATTCATGTGTCAAATCCCATGAGCTGTACAGTATTTCATCCTGGTTTGTTTGGTTTTTTTTGCATTCTTTTCCTGACCCCAGCCCTGTTACTGTTATTTTTACTCTAGCTTCAAAATGAGCTTCCAGCTATTCTGGTCATACATGTGCCTCTCTGCCTTTTGAATACTTTGCAATTTTTTTTCAACCAAATGCAGAGCAAGTTCAAAATTGCCTGATTTCCAGGACGAGGAGGTGAGAGCAGCAGTGAAAGAAAGCAGAGGAGCACGTGGTTCATGGCTGTGGCCATGCAGCTGTCAGCACAGCACAGAACCAGGGAAACTTGGAGGAAGTCACGGGTTACGCATCAGTTTTGAATCTCGCTGCTGCTGACTTGAAAGGGAAGAAAATTAAAGAACTGTTGAGCACTGGTTTCCCATCAGAGGTAAAAGCAGAGGGTGAAAGAGCCAGGGACAACCATTTTTCACACATCAGTGTAGCAATGTTAGGGAAGGTTTTTCACAGGAAAATTACTTGGTCCTCAGATAAGCACCTGCACACAATTACAGTGCCTTACCATAAACCTTGAGACACATCCTGCCGGTGACAGCCCCTGAGGGAAATGTGTTGAAGATGCATTTGTAGCATCCTTCATCTTGGAGGGTGACTCCATGAAGGGAGATGGCCGAGGCTTGTAACTCGCTGTGGGAAAAGCTCACGTGGCTGACATAAGCCTTGGCTATCTTTTGGCCATTCATTGTGCTGTAAGTTGCTATGTTGTCTTCAGTCCCGTCCATATCCTTCTGCCAGGTCACCTGGATCAAATCTTCTTTCGTGACTGACCGGCATGAAAAAGTAACATTTCCTCCTGCCTGGACTGACTGGACCTTTCTGTTCATCACCTGCACAGAGGCTGGGGGAGAAGCAGGTGCCACACTCAGCATTTCTCAAACTCTTCTGCAGCCCAACCCCAGCAAAGGCTCCTGCAGCCCCTCACCCTCATTTCCAAGCAGAGCAACTCTGGAGGATTTCTCTATCCTTCCATCTAGGGAAAAGTTGAAAATGCAGCTTGAAAGAACTATCCATAGAGTTTCACTGGACCTGTCACCTCTCACATCATGCATCTTTCCAGCCTGATACCTGTGCTGCAGAGAGCACCACTGAGAAAGGCAGCTCTGCTGTTGGGAGCCACTGATTTGTCTAATTTGTCTATCATGGGATAGGACTGCTACCCCATGGGCACCCCCAGACAGATTCCCTAAACTTTCAGCCATGCTGATGACCAAACAGCTGTTGGCCCAATACCACCCTCTTAGCCCTCCTGTGGCGTGGAATGAAGCAAATCAGTAAAAATGCTAAAAATTAATGTCTCACTATGCATCATGTATTCACACTTGTCAGAAACTGGCAAAGATCAGAAAACCAGAAGAAAAAAGCAAGGTAGAGAGGTCAAACTGCATCTGTCCTCTTAGCATCAAAGTCATGCTGCTGAGAAACAGCTGCAGAAGAGACCCTACTTTTGTCCACAGGGAGAAAACTTTCACAGCATAAATGCCATGGTATTGAAATTCTCCAGGGAAAAGAAGAAAACAATCACTCTCCTCTTCCAATTTTTAGACATGAAACAATTGTTAAGGGTAGAGGCAAGGTGAAGTCGACAGCTCAGTTCCACAGTTCTCTTGGCATAGTTTTCAAAGTTTATTTGTTCATGTCAGCATAGCAAGGGAGATATCAGCAGTAACAGTTGCAGCACTGAAAACATAATTCAATTCACAAGAAAGGGAAATATCTTTGCAGAGAAGGGTGAGGCTATCTGCAGAGCCCAGAGGTACACTAGGCTAACCCACTCTACAAAGTGCTCTAAGATTCTGTCTGTGACCATGGCCAGGAGGATTTCCATCAATGACCAAGAAGCCAGTTGTCAAGCTGTGCTAGTTACTTTTCTTTCCAGACCAGTGTGTGCTGTGCCATGGGCAGATTACAAACTATGATCATGGAAGCTAGTTTAAAACTAATTCAGCCTTTTGTACATGATTTTAAAACACAAAACCAGTGTAATACACCCATGCTTTCAATAGCCTGAGCAGATACCTACAAACACAGTTTGCCTGCTTTATAATTTGCCTATTGCAATAAATTTATACATATCTCGGGAATTTATAAATACTCTGATGGAAGAAGTGGATGCTCTCAACACAACCAGCATCTGAATTGAACATGTCTGAAGCCCCAGGTAAGCAGAACAGTGCCACAAGTGCCATGTCACCACTGGGCTTGCCCCAGGAGAGTGCAAGCTGGGAACTGCAGCACCCAGCAGCACAGAGGGAGGCTGGCACAGCCACCGAGGTCCCTAATGCTGTTAGGATAATGACACAGACACCCAGACAGACAAAGGAATTACCTGGAGCAGCAGCCCAGATGCTGGAGAGGAGCAGGCAGGCGACCATCATCATCTTAGCTATGCGCTCAGTGATATGGGCCAGTGATCCATAGAATGCCACTTCCCCTTTCTTATACACTTCGCTCTTACTCTTGGGACATTCCCCACCATGCAACTACAGTAAATGGCACCTTGTAAAACCTCCTGCCTCTATGACACAACTGAGTTTTAGTGGACATGACAACAAATGTCAGAGTCAGAAACTCAGGTTTTCCCAGCTGTGTCACTAAGCAGACAGGGGTACTGGGATTTTCATAAGCACTTTGTCCATAAGGTTGCATATTCATATGCACCTAAATACAGGCACAAAGATTTCAAAACTGGCTCAGCACCCAGTGTCTGTGGGTTGCAGGAGGAAAGGCCACCCCAGCCCTGACTTGATCTCCAGGAAAGGCCATGCTGCAATGAGTAGTGCAAATGTCCCTACATGTAACTCAGATGACACAATTAGGAGTGGGCACCCATCATGTATATCAGTGAAGACCCAGGAGCTGCTGATGCTTCTGTAACACAACTCTTTTTCTAGGTTAAGGAGATCAAAGCAAGCCAAGAGGCAGACTCAGGGCCTAGGTCATGTGTTTCCTCAGAGAAAGAGCAGAGCCTTTGTCTCACCTCTCCTCCACTGAGGTTACCCCCAATCTTCACATGTCCATGATCCTTCCTCAGCCCTGTTCCCTGGAAAGCCAGGGTTGCCCTTCCAGAAGCATGCCCTTCCTGCTCCAGCATCACCTGACATGACATAAAAATGGGTCACACAACTTGAGTCATTGTTTTTGTGCCTTTTTGTTTTGTCATTGTTTTGCCTGTGTTCCTCTTTTTGTGTGGGTCGTGATCACTGCTGAAACCAGCCAAGCCCTCAGCCCACAGGTGGCTCTCCTATGTCACAGTGGGAGAGCCAGACTGTGAGACCTCATTTGCTAATCAAACTTCTACTGGTAAATTGTGTTTCACGTTTTTGATTTCTGATGAGTTGGCTTACTGTTTTGCAAATACTTACTATTTCATACAACTATGATTGCAAATAAAATGTTTTCTCTCAGCTGAATGGCCACATAGATTAGTCTCAAATTATGTAAACTGGTTGCAAGCCAGCAGGCCCAAACCATAAAGTGACACAAAAAATTCTCAAACATGCTTCTACATTTATCATTCCTTCTCTCCTTAGTGGCAACTAATTGGAAAACAGAAACAGATCAAATATCAGTATTCCTCTAAAGAAACATTTTGAATGTGCTTTTGAGTAAGTTCAAGAATTAATTCCCATAAGTCTGAAAACTGTAGTTGCTTCATACTATTGTCTTTTTCCTTTGAGATATCTTATTTTCCTTTCCTTGAGTTATTTGCATAGTTGCACTTTCCTGCATAATTTCTAAAAAGGCATTCTGGTCTTATCAAAATGTGATATCACCACTTAGTGATCACAAAAGGAACTGCACTTGATTTTAAAAAGAATTGCAAGCCCACCTGGTATGTAGGAAATATACTTGTCAGCTTTAACCAACTTACTTTCTCCCAGAAACACTCTGATCTGCCAGAACCCTTAAAAACTATGTGCTTCTAGAGGAAATACTTTTCAATGGAGAGCAAACTTTCAGTCTTAGCAAAAGACAGAGATGGCTTTGCTAGTGGGAAAAATTTGTCGGCCTTAATTTGTTACATGGTGACAAAGAACTGTGTATTCTGGCTGCTCCTTCCAAGCTCTGCTTTACCTCTGACAGCTCCTGGTGCCACAGAGAATCTGAGCCTGCAGGGACCTCCCTAACAGCCTTCATGAGTCGGTGTTTGCATGCACATCCAACTGCTGCCACAACTCCATGGGACCACTCCCCTTTCTCCAGGGACCAGACAACATCAGCAGTTGACTAATTGCTTTAAATACAACATTTTACTCATAATATGAGATCCATTAACCCAACCGCTTATGTGAAATTTGTGAATGTATCTTTAAGTGCATATATTGCTGCTCTGTTCATCTTTGCATAGAATTTTGGTGGATTACAGACCTTCTCCTTCCTTGCCAGTCAGGTGCCATGCTCTTCATGTTCAGTTGCACAACGTCCTCATTTCTGAGAACTGTACGCCGTGCCTGAGCTTCAGTCACATTCCAAAGACAGTGAAAGCTTGGGGATAAATTAGGCAGAAGTGGTTCTGCAACTACTGCTTGAAAAGCACAGCACTTTGTATTATTTTCTTCCTTCTTGCTTCACCAGGATGTTCTCTTTAGTTCTGAGTAAATTTTAAAAAAGGACATAAAAGAATAGCATGGTCACAAAATGCCAGCATTTCCCAAAAAACCAAGGGACTAATGCAATTAATAATTCACATAGTTGAACTTCCAGAAAATATTGCCAAGGGAAGTCACTCAGGCACAATTACAGTCTAAAAAGTTGGTTTGTCAACCCCCAGGCTGAACCACTGTTTTTTCAGCCATCCAAGCCCAGGAAGGTTATCTGCCTACCTTGTCAGAAGGATTTAGTGCCACCTCTCAAGACATTGCCTGTAAAGAGAACAAAACAGGTGGAGAGGGTTTA
Source organism: Anthoscopus minutus (assembly GCA_013399455.1). NCBI lineage: Eukaryota > Metazoa > Chordata > Aves > Passeriformes > Paridae > Anthoscopus > Anthoscopus minutus. The sequence goes on along the minus strand of VWYI01026239.1, from coordinate 4,641 downwards.
ATCCACTTCTGATTGGCAGTGAATTTTGGAGGTTGATTCTTCAGCTCTAGTTGTAGGTAGCACTGTTAGGAAGCAGCTTGTCAAATGCAACTGAACAGGTCTGGAACTTTGTAACATGTTTAAGTAGTGCCTGCATATGGCATATCACTCTACATATCTCAGCTGAATTGGGAGAGCTGCAAAACACTGAGGTAAGGACAGTAGCTGCACCTACCAACAATTGCTCCAGCCTCTGGCATTGCATAAGGGCAGGCTATGCCTGTTCAAAGCCAAGAGATGCTGCAGGACCATGTGGTGCTCATTTGGGCAGGGTTACAGATTGTTGTGTTTGTGCACAGGTTTCAGATCAGAGCACACAAGGGTAGTTTGTACACAGACACAGCTGTTTATCCTGGCCATGTTTGAATTGGAGGTATATTATCTGTGATCTCTCCTCAAACTGGACTCCCTCCCTAACACCCTGTTGTCATCTGCAAGTTACAGCTGCTGAAATCTGGTGTTGGACTGCCTAGCAAAGTGCAAAACAGAAATAAAGGAGGGGACTACTTAGTGGAGACCTAGTTCATGGTGGTGTACCTCTATCAGCAAAACCACACATTCCCAGGGGACACCACGTGTGCTTAAAGTGTCCTGTTAACTGCTCAGCACTTCTTACCTTGGAGGTTTGATGAAATGGCTGCCAATACCTGAAGTCTTACAGAGAATTTTTTTTTCTGGTAATGTACGGCAATTACGTATCGACTAAAACTTGCTTCCTTCCCAGCCAACAAGCCCTGCAAATTAATTTTCTGGTTCTTCTATTTTTCCTCTTTCTTGTAGCTCAGTAGAAATAAAAAGGAAAAAAGTATAATAATTTTTTTTTAAAAAGGACAGAAAGGAGACAAAGAATCACAAAAAGACTGCACTGGAAAGCTTCAGTAGCAAAGGTTGTGCTTCATTGTGGTTTGAAGTGTTTGATTTTTACCATTCAGTTTGTCACAGCATTTTTCAGAAGAGGAAGATGGCTAGACATGTCGTTTCCCCTTGCCAAAAAAACCCTAAGTTGCTATTTCAGCCTACAAAACTTAGAAGGAGCCCATTCTGCAACACATTAGTCAGTTTGTAGAGGCCACCAGCTCATCCTAGTGCTCCAGGAAGCCACATCACTCATCCATTCCATCTCTCTTCCTTTCCCACCCCCACTTGTTAATTTTTGCCTGCAGTGGAGGCTTTGGTGTGGTTTTTGGTTTTTTAGGTGCACAACATCTGAGTGCTGCATACATTTACAGTGAGATAAAGAACTGCTTTTGTCACTGAGTTTCATTCTGTAAAACAACCAGTACAGAAAACAATTCAGCCAGCAAGGAAACCACACCAAAAGTGGCTACCAAAGGGTGCAGAGATACAGTGGAAGGATGAGAAACTGCCTACCAAAAATAAGGTAAGTCCAATACCATATTATATTAAATTACTAAACAGTAGGACTAAGAGAGTGATTCCAAACAAATGATACCTTCAATGAATCAGCCTCAAGGGATCGTGCAAGGCACTGTGAGGAGCTTCTTGATTAACAAAACATAATTTAGCAAGTATGTTGGTACCATGTCTCATAAAAACAAGCTTTTATATACACTATATGGAAATAGACTAAATTGTACAATATATTTAAATGCTGTACATGAGATATGTGAGTATCCTATAGTTATGTACAACAGTGTTTAGGAATGGATTGTCTCCTAAGGAACTATAAAGAGGAGGATGCTCAACAGGAACCACCTAGGATAGGTGGAAAATTCCCTTTCTTTTCCATTTTCTTCTCGATAGGTCAAAGAAAAGGTCATACAGTCTCTGAGTACTACACCCTGACTGCTTACTTGGTCTTAAGGAGCTCAGGTGAGGCCCTCCATTGACAAAATTCAGCATTGCTCTTGTTTACAAAGAGAATGCAACTTTCATGTCCCTGCAGGTCTGTGGCCAGATGTCTAATTTGTGACCACATTACCTGCCCTTGAGGAAAAGGGCAGAAGTCCCCAAAGCATGAAGCCTTGCTCCCAGAAGCAGTTTGAATCAAGGCAAACAAAATCCATGTGAAACTGGTGGGTCCTCACCTGTGACAGCAAGGAGCAGTGATGAGTTCATGTGCCCTAAGGGTCTCAGGTCCAGGTTTTCAGCTCCAAGACGTGCTGAATCCCCACTGCTTTAAGTGGTCTTGTAACTCATGCATATGGGACTTGTGTTGCTTTTGAAATAATTCCTTACTGCTTTTTAGGAACAGGAATAAGCCAGTGATTTGAGGCAGAATTAAGGCTGTATGGGTCATAAAGCTGAAACACAGTCAGAAAGCAAGCAAGAACTTCCATTTCTAACACAGACGTGTAAAACTGATTTCAGTTAATTCAATGAAACAAAAACAAAACAAAAAGAAAAACCCAAGAAAAACCCAAGATCACATATCTAGGTTTAATTCATGTCAGTGAGCAGTGCAGTGATACAAGTGTGTATAAACTAGAGACAAGATAAATCTCAAAAAGCCATCAGATTTATTTAGCTCTCAGAGGTTCAACTCTTTCCCCTACTATTATCAAAAAAGTTCATGCTTTTGCACAGCCTATATTCTGTGACTTAATAAATCCTGCACTGATGAAAATCCTTGTCTAGTGTTGCTACATCAGAGAATGACAATTACATGTGTTTTCTTCCTCTTTCCTCAGCACAGACCTGCAGCTATCCACCAGGTACCATCAAGGTAAAGACTAAAACTGATTTCCCCTTCCCCCACCCCCACTCTCTGGGGCAACAGAGTCCAAAACATCCACATATTAGAAAGAAAAAGTGCCCATCGTGTTCCTGCAGAATAAAGAAAAGCCCTTAATCAGACTATTTGCTTAGGATGCAGAAAACCACCAGTTTAAGCCTACATACAAAAGAATTATATGCAGTTAAAACTGTAACACTGAGATGCAGCCTCACTCTTGGGCAGCTGGTGGCCAAACAGACTGCATCACACATCCATAATTTCTGAGGCTGAGCGTAATGTTGTCTGGCCCAAATCAGACAATTCAGGAGGCTGAACCTTGTGATGATATCTCGGTGAATGTCCTCAGCCACTGCACAATTTATGGCTGCAGGGGTGCTTCTCTTCTTCTCCTTCCCTTCTCCACTCAGCTTTTTATAACCAGTCTCATGACTACTGGTATGTTACCCAAAAGAGTTTCAGTTTCAGCATGACATTTTCTAAAAGTAATTTAAATGGACTATTGCCAACTAGGTTTAGTAATGAGGAAATCTTCAGCTGAAAAACAAAGGGAGATTTAATACTTGAGGCTTAAAGGGTTTTGGTTAATCTCTGCAGTATAAAAAAATAGCATACGTATCAACAAATGGTTAAGTCCCTGCTGGAAAAGAATAAGGTTTCCCCTTCCAGTGTCTCACTGCCTCTAGAAGGAAGAAAAGAAAGAAGAAAAAAAAAACCCACAAAACCAAACATGGCCTTTTAGGTCACACATGTAGTTTCTGATAAATCAGAATGGAGCAAATAGTTGCATTGCAACACAGGAAAGACTGGTAAGGTAAATACACCACCCATTCATCTTACCTCCCTGCTTTGGGGCTAGCTTTAGGAGCTCTGGCAATGCACCCCAGAGTAATTTAAGAGGTAACTGTATAACTTGGTGGGTGCCCTGCTTCTCTGCCCAAATTTATCATCCTGGAAGGCAGGGGTGGGAGAACAGCCACTTCTCAATGGTTGCACTTCACAGTCTTGTGTAGTTGCTTGTCTGTGGTTGTTTGTGTCTACTAATATGCTCTGAAAGGCAGGAGCTGGGTACTTGTGGTTTGCTGCCTCTGCTTTGTAAATAGTTCATTTTAGCAGAGGGTAAATGAAGTTGCCTCTTGAGCCCCTGATGACAAACGATCACCAGAAGCTCTATGTACTGCAGAACAAAGCACTGCCATTTAGCAGCCTAACAGAGTTGGTTTGGTTTTGGTTTTCTGGGGTTTTTTGAATTTTTTTTAACAAAGATGACATTGGTAAAGCAAAAGCTGGCCCAGCAGATAAGTGGGTGTTTAGCAGAAAATTTTGAAGAAAGTGGGCAAGATGACAGAAAAGGGTGTGATGAAATGAGCTCATCATTTGTACCTGTGAGTGTGGGATGGACTGTGGGGGAAGAGGAGGGGTGGAACTGTAATGGGGAACCTGCCAAGTAGCTGTCTGGTTTTGAGAGTTTTTGGTGTCCCAAGGAAAATCCCCAGAGCATGGTTTGAGAACAGTCCTTGCAAGGCTGTTAGTGTAATGGGAGAAGTGCTCCTTTTGAGTGTTAAACTTGGCCTGAGAATAATGGAAGTTTTCACACTTGCTTCATCGGCGTGTGGGGTAAATCATTCCACCTCTGCACTTCAGTTTCCTTACTGACAAGATAAGGTTGATGACAACAGCATTTCAAAACATGATGACTGAAAGGATTCTGGAAAATGTGACTCAACAAGTCTCGGTTAGATCTATGTGTTTGAAGAGACATGAGATCCTCCAGACTTCACTCTGCGCTGAGAGCCACTCACTCATGAAAATTAAGAGTATACCTGTCCTCATTTCACAGGTACATTAAAACAAATGCTGTTGTCCTTCTGAGACATTAGTTTTGAAAAACTAATGATTTTTTTGAA